>JAIQCH010000014.1:0-103201 GCA_029691765.1 Entomobrya proxima | reverse complement strand
CGAGGCTATTGGAGAAATGCCTGTGACCATCGAGTACAATGGGCAGAAAATAACCCATTATCTTCCAGTTGTCAACAGACCATCATTGTATGGAAGGGATCTGTTACGTAAGTTAAAAATTAACTGGAAAGCTATAGCAGCCCAGTGCAATAATGTTGAAAAGTCAAGCCTAACATTGAAAAGTTTGTTAGAAGAGTTTAAAGATATGTTTTCTGAGCCAAAGGGAAGCATAAAAGATTTCAAGGCAAGAATCGTGCTCAAGGATGATGCAGTGCCTAAATTTATGAAAGCTCGTCCCATTCCGTACGCACTCCAGGAGAAGGTGGACAGGGAACTGGACCTTATGGAAAAAGCAGGCGTAATCGAGAGGATTGAGCATAGCAAGTGGGCGTCACCGCTTGTGGTAGTAGCAAAACCCAACGGAAGGGTAAGGATCACGGGAGATTTTAAAAATACGGCCAACTCCCAACTCCATATTCACCAGTACCCCATTGCCAGCCCGGAAAGGATTTTCCACACAGCATCAGGCTGTCAGAAGTTTAACAAGTTGGATGGCAGTAATGCCTTTCACCAAATGGAATTGGAGGAAGAGTGCAAGAAGTTCTTGGTGGTGAACACCCATAGAGGTTTGTACAGGTATAATGTGCTACCGCAAGGAATTTCATCATCCCCAGCCATTTTCCAACAGTTCTCGGACACCAGGCTTGAAGGGATAAGTCAAACGGGTACGTACATTGATGATACGCTATCGTGTGGTAAGACCGAACAGGAAAGTTTGACATTGTTGAGAAAAATTTTGCTGAGAATGAGGAAATTTAACTATTACCTGTCAAAAGAAAAGTGTGAATTTCTTAAAGATAATGTCGAGTTTCTAGGTCATATAGTCTCTAGAAAGGGGATCCACACCAGCCCAAGGAGGATAACAGCAATCGTGGGAATGCCTAAGCCTCAGAATAAGGAACAGCTGAGCTCATTCCTCGGTCTAGTAAATTTTTATTCTAAGTTTGGTGATAAATTTGCTGACTTTTGTGCACCTCTTTACAGACTTACAAGAGATTCTGGCAGTGGAAGTGGTCCCGTGAGTGTGAAAGTGCTTTCCAGCGAGTGAAGAGTGCACTTTCCAGCGCCCCTATTTTGGAACACTACAACCCGGAGTTAACCATTGGCGTCAGCTCTGACGCATCATCAGGGGGTCTCGGAAGCGTAATTTTCCATCGGAAAATGGAAAATGGCAAGCAAGTGGAGAAGCCCATTGCATTTGCCTCCAGAGTTCTCTCAGATACTGAAAAGAACTACTCGCAGATCGAGAAAGAGGGATTATCCATCATCTTTTCACTGGAGAAGTTCTACAAGTATTTATTAGGAAGAAAATTTGTACTTGTCACCGACCACAAACCACTTTTGGCAATTTTTGGACCGAAAACAGCCCTCCAGTCCTATGCAGCAGCTAGACTTCACAGGTGGAGTGTCTACATGTCTCAATTCAGTTATGAGATTGAGTACAGGTCAACAACAGATCATGGAAACGCAGATGCCCTAAGCCGTCTCCCTTTACCAGATCCAGCAGCAGCATTTGAAGAAAAGGAAACAAGTCAGGTGAATCTGATTGCTAATGAAAATTACGACATACTTCCGGTGACAGCAACACAAGTACGTGCGTCAACAGCAAAGGACAAAGTACTGAGCAAAGTACTTAATTGCATTCACGGATCGTGGCCAAGTAATGCAAGTGAGGATACTGACCTACAACCGTTTTACAAGAAAAGAGAAGAACTCAGCTCGGATCAAGGAGTGATCATCTGGGGAGTTCGAGTAGTGATTCCCACAGCACTCCGTCAACAGCTGTTAGAAAGCCTCCATGAAAGTCACGCAGGCATTGTCAGGATGAAAGCTCTAGCAAGACAGCACATGTGGTGGCCAAACATGGACAAAGAAATTGAAAATTTGGCTAAAAGTGGTGATACTTGTTGTTCTTCCAGGTCAGACCCTCCTAGTGCTCCGTTGCACCCGTGGCAGTTCCCGAATAAACGAAGGCAAAGACTCCATATCGACCAAGCTGGTCCACTGTTTGGAAAGATGTTCCTAGTTGTGGTGGATGCACATAGCAAATGGCCAGAGGTCTTCGACATGTGCACCAGCACCACCAGTTCCAGTGTCATCATCAAGTTGCGAGAGATTTTCGCACGTTTTGGATTGCCAGAGCAGTTAGTGTCGGATAACGGGAGACAGTTCGTGTCGGAGGAGTTCCAGCTGTTTTGTAGAAGTAACGGAATCCGCCACACAACAAGTTCAGTGTACCATCCCCGCACCAACGGAGAAGCGGAGCGATTTGTACAAACATTTAAGAAAAAAGTGATAAGCTCTAAGGGTGAACTTAATTTGCGCTTGCAGCGATTTTTGTTAAGTTACAGGTCCACACCCCATGCCACAACAGGTTCAGCCCCAGCAGAGCTACTTTTGGGTCGTCGTCCACGCACCCTTATGAGTCTCCTCAAGCCTGATGTCAAGCAAGGTTGCCGCAGCTCAGTCCAGGCAGGAGAAAAACTACAACGCACAAGTGAGGTCGCGTTCTTTTGAGAAAGAGGATGAGGTTTGGGTGAAGCCTTACAGCAAAAACGAAGCAAAGTGGTCCCTGGGAAGGATTATCAAGCCAATAGGTCCGGTGACCTATCTTGTGGAAGTGTCCGGTCAAACCATCAAACGACATGTCGACCAGATATACCCAGCAGCAAAGTTGAGCTTTGGTCGGGCAGCAGGAGCTCCCCCAAAGTCTCCCATCCGCATTCCACCACCGAAGACATCAACAAGTCCCAAACCTCCACCGAAGACTCCTCCACGACAACCAGGGAAGTCGGAGCCGAAGACACCGACACCATCACCTCCCCAAGCCGAAGCCATCTAAC
Source organism: Entomobrya proxima (assembly GCA_029691765.1). NCBI lineage: Eukaryota > Metazoa > Arthropoda > Collembola > Entomobryomorpha > Entomobryidae > Entomobrya > Entomobrya proxima. Next base: position 100,298 of record JAIQCH010000014.1, on the reverse strand, counting down.
CAGGAAGCCCAGAAGTCTTCCAAGATGCCGATCCAGGATCACCTCAGCCACCGCCAGTTCCAGTTCAAGTTCCAGAACCGCAGCAGCCTAGGAGGTCAGCCCGGGAGAAGAAGAAGCCCCAGTACTATGGAGCAAAATGAAGGGGAAGGAAAATGTGGTGTCCGGCAAAGCCTTTCTAAAGGCTTGGCCATAGAAATCGTCTCAAGTCAACAGTCCGAATTCTCATGTTTCAAACCAGTCTCATGAGATGAGCATGCCTCCTATCCACATGCCCATCTCCAGCATCCAGAGCAGATCTCAGGACTCTGCTCTAAACCCTCAACCTAGAAGTATACACATTACCTACTTTCTCTGTACAATTAAAGCTATTAAATAAAACCTTAACTATTTTGGTATTCAGGAAATAACAAGCCAAGTCCAAGCCTTTATTATTTCCCCAAACACCACAGTAATTCTTCCAATTTTAATTATATTCACCGATTCAAGTCACCGATTGGCTCATTTCACTACATAGATCTAAGATCTATAGGAATGTACGGTAGAGTTGGATAATGATTCATTTGCGGGTACAGATTTGTCTTGTGAGTGCCGGACTGCTTCCATATTTCTCGCATCTCGATTCCCCGTCGGGAAGCCAAATGAATAGAACTAGATGAATATTCAATAAAGATTCAAATTCATTTCCTCGATTGGTTTTTGGGGAAAATAATAGTAGTAAGTTTTATTGATCGCTGTTTCTTCTCAAAAGTCAGAGAGATGCTTATTAAAATTATACAAAGTTTCAGAAATGAAAACAATTTGTTGTCGTCAATAAATCTAGTGTAAACTGGAATGTTTACCCATTTTCATAAATTTGACATTGATTATTTTCAGATGATTAAAAAGTAAGAAAGCTTTAAGAAAGCACAGTTAAGTATCGCTAAAAAACATTAATCAGGGCTTCAAAGCACAAATTTTAACAAACCGGTTGTAAATTTGTAATTCTGGTCAAAAATTGACCTGAATCATGTGTCACACAGCATACAGGCTGTAAAGCGGCTGTATCTGGCTGTTAAGGTCCTGAATCTGGATCTTAAAGCACAAATGTTAACAAACTTCCAGTAAATTTGTAATGTTGGTCAAAAAGTGACCTAAAATCATGTGTCGCACAGCATACAGGCCGTTAAAATGCCGTACCTGGCAGTTAAGGCCCGAAATCAGGTCCTTAAAAACCGAATTTTAACAAACCGACTTTGGATTTGTAATTCTGGTCTAAAATTGACCTAAAATAATGCTTTGCATGCTATATGTTCTACTATAAAAACTTTTAAATCGCTGTGACCTCTGACCTAGAGTTGACCTATTGACCTGAACTCCAATAGGGTTGTGTCCGAGGTGCTGTAGAATCTGTATGCCAAGTTTGGCTGTAATCGGTACAGCGATTGCTGAGAAAAACGCATAGCGCCGGACAGCGGGACGGAAGGACGGCCGGAACACAGTATTATCAAGTATCTAGGCGATACCTAATAAAACTCATTAATTCAGGAAAACCTGCTTTCATGAACAACCGTATTGACACAGCAACCTACTTAACGCAAACCCATATTTTCTTATCTTCTTAGTATTGCTGATGTAAAAACTTGGTGGTAGATGTGGGGCAGCGCACATGCGCGGAATAATAAGGATGTCCTACAAAAAGACTCCTCATTGTGGCTTAGGCATTTACCTTCCCAACTTATCCCTACTTTTTTCACACAAATATAAAATTTAATATTTAATATGAACTGCGATACTTATTGCGATTTAATGTATTTTGCTATGGAAATTTAACAATAGTAAAATAAAATGCAGTTCTGGGGAAAAGCAGTAATTTTATAATTGTAGCACTCTAAAACCAGTTAAATTTGTTGGAAAATTTTAACCGAATCCAAAACTATGTTAAGTTTTTGTATACTTTATGGAGAACTCTGAAAGAATATTAAAATGTTCTGAGTCATTTTTAATTTTTACTAATAGCAAAGTATGTAACAATTGTATTTTTTATAATTCATTAGTAAACTGTTAAAGTCAGAGAGAGAAATTATAAAATATCTGAAATGAAAACAATTTGTTGCCGTCAATAAATCTAGTGTAAACTGGAATGTTTACTCATTTTCATAAACTTGACATTGCATTGCATTGCATTACATTTACGAGCATTTTTAGCAGAATAAAAGAACTGGAAACGTGATCTACTTTCAACTTTACAAAAGATCTCAAGTTCAGTATTGACGTGTATGTTGCCTGCATACGTAATTTGTGGCTATTGACTAATGACAATATAATATTTTCATAAACAGATAAAAATGCAAAAGAATTATTTTATAAAGATGTTAATTACACCTTATTTTTTACCGTAATTAACCTTTGATCATTAGTGCATAATGCATCAGATACATCAAAAAATATACAAAGTATGCATGCGCAGATATTTTTAGGGAAAAATACAAGCAAAACGCTTAGCCGATCAGCAGCCTTAATGTTTTAAAGCGTAAGGTGGTAGTATTGAATTTTATAAAGGTCGGACATTTCTTGGTTAGCTGGCAACTTATTAGTTTCTACTGTTGAAACGCGTTCTGATACTATTGCAAGCAGTTTCTCCCTAAAACTTGCTATACGTAGTCTGATTTTTTTCCGTGTTTATCTGAAGCTTATTTAAATTTTAATATTTTTGGTTGAACGTAAGGCATTCCTGTATTTACCAAAATGCAAACAAAGTTGTATTTTGCGCTGTTTGTTATTGGAATAATTTTCCTGAAATCACAGGTGAGCTATCTTATTGAATTCAAAGTTATGATGTTGACGTTTAAAGCACAAGATTGCCAACTAATTGTACAAATTAACATGATAAATCCAAAGCAAATTTTGCGGTTCATACTGTCTTTAATTTTTAGTGTACAGATGCAAAGGAATGTTCACTTCCGTATGATTGCGACGACTGTCCTATTGGAACAGAAGACTGTTGCTCCGGCCTGCAACTGTATGCTGATGATGGAGATACTCTTCAAGTTCATCAAAAAGGAACATGCACTTGCTGCCGTAACTGTCGGCATTTTGAGGCGGATGGAGGAAATTTTTATTCTTACGCTTATAAATGCGAATGACGTGGTCCAAAGGATAATGCAGTATAAATTTGTCCACTATTTACAAAACATCAAATGTATATCATAGATGTTCAAATTATTATCTGAAATCGGTAAAATATAAAGTTACAAGAACTAAATTTCTCCAAGTGTAGTTATAATTCCCAAATTTTACTTTATTTACAATATTATATTGTTTTTAAGTTTGTCAAGTAGATTACTCATGTTCCTGTATTACCAATTAAAGATTTTCAAAAGTTCTGATTAGTTTGATTTTGATTGCTACCTCAAAGACGGTTTGTTTTATAATGCATGCTTTAGACAACTTAACCCTAACACAGCATCTTTGCCTTTTTATCATCCACACTGAATGTGCCATGACATACACAATAAAATTTCCAAACTTTTACGCAATTTTTGATTTACTGGAGTACATCACGCGCTAAAATATTTTTTAAACTTTTGCATGAACCTGTTTTCAACTTACAAGTAAAGGCAGGGAGTGGTAACCCGCAAATTTTCAAATGGTTTATGTTTTCTAGATCACTTTTTTGAGCTAATTACGAATATAATGTCGAAAGTCCCGAATGCGTAAACCCTGTGACGCTAGTTCGCTTTGAAGTGACCTTATTAAAGTTTTACTAGCTTTGGACCAGGTTTTAATTTTTCAAATACACAATCAGTGGTTACAAATAATAGCTCATTCGAAAGAGCAACTCAAAAACTATTAGCCGACAGTCTAGATTTGTCCAGATTTGAGTACTCATGATCCGAAAAAACATTTTGCTAAAATGAGCTTCAGAGCTATAACCCAACTATAACAAACATTCATTTTTTGACAACCACAACTCCAGTGGTTACAAATAATACCTCATTCGAAAGAGCAACTCAAGGTCTTTTACTCTGCAGCTCGGTTTTGTTCAGATGAGGATGCGCATGGTGCGAGAATTTGACTCCAGTCGACTTCTCGCAGTTGTGGTTGTCAAAATATGAATGTTTGTTATGGTTAGGTTATAAAGGGTGTCTATTAAATCGGAGCACAAATTTTGTCACGCTATATAGGTCAACTGTACAAGTCTCTCGAATTGAGTTCATAGTATTCTGATGCTACATTTTAAGGGCTTTAATACTAGTATTACTTGTGGCAAAAACCTGATAGTGTAATGATCCTATGGCTGCATTTACTAGGGACCCAAAATATGGTTTTTCCCGGGTTTCGAAGAAGTTAACTTTTATTTTCAAATTTATTTCTTTAAAGACTTACAGTATAATCAAAGACAATCTTAGGTTTTAATCACCATAAAATGCAAATTCAGAAATATATCTAACCGTCTCCATTGCTGGTTTTTGTGGAAAGTTATGGCAGTGCGTTAGTTTTGCACATTTTTTCGAACATGAAAATATGTGCTCTTGCAATACCATTGCATAACTTTCTCTCTGCTTTTAATTATGAAATGATCTTTAGTGAATTAAGTAGAAGAAACATTGCTGAATACAAATTCACTAACAACTGGTCTGAGTTCTGCCTATGTGTGTTCTCAAAATGCAAATCTAAATAAGATTTTGTTTTCTTATCCGTTGCATGTTTGACTCCCTACAACTGCAGTTACAGGGTATTTTATATTCAGGCGGATGTACTATTCTGCAAAGAACTATATGGTCAATATGTTAAAAACAAAAGATCGAACTTTGTTTGCTTGCTGTACACGGGACCATAAAATAAAGTCAATCTGGATAACAATTTTTACACTCTTGAAAAAAATCAAAATTTCAAACAATTATTTCTTAGTATGAAAAAACTTACACAATATAGATTTTCGTGCAACTACAACTGTGTTCTTATCTGCTGATTTTGAGCTTTAAATGGATATATTACTTTGGTATACACGCAACATAAACATTCAAAAAACCTCGATTGTATTTTGTGCTCCGATTTAATAGACACCCTTTAGCTCTGAAGCTCATTATAGCAAAATGTTTTTGCAAAAATCGGAACATGCGTACTCAAATCTGGACAAATCTAGACTGTCGGTTAATAGTACTTGACTTGCTCTTTTGAATGAGCTATTATTTGCAACCACTGATTGTGTATTTGAAAAATTAAAACCGGGTCCAAAGCTATTAAAAATTTGAATAAGGTCCCTTCAAAGCGAACTAGCGTCACAGGGTTTGCGCATTCGGGACTTTCAACATTATATTCGTAATTAGCTCAAAAAAGTGATCTAGAGAACATAAACCATTTGAACATTTGCGGGTTACCACTCCCTGCCTTTACTTGTTAGTTAAACTTACTGAGCACATCAAAAAAATGATGCTTGTTCCGCCACTTGAATGCAATGTTGTCAAATCTTACACGACTTGAAAATAAACTTCCGGACTTGTACCTATCTGGGTTAACGTTTGTTTTTGAGAAGATGGTGCAGTTGACTAGCTTGAAAATAGATGTTTGAAACAAGAGAAAGAAATTGATTCAAATTTGCAAACAAGTTTATAGGAGTCGCTGCTGATAGGAAAAATCTGTGAACAAGCAGGAATGATCTGAAACGTTTGGAGATGGTGTCATTTGAAAGGTCACTCACTATCAGTTCGTGCCATGACAGCCGGATTGCTGCCAGTTACTAGATTAGAAAAATTGATTGTACGTGGAGAATTTATGATCTGTTCGGAAGCTGCAAAAATTTGGAAGAATTATGGTTTTGAGCTGATTGTCATGGAGTAGTTTACAATTTGTGTATGTTTGCTACTTTTGGCCATTCAGCTCGTATATGCAATATTGAATCAGTCATAATAAAACATCAACCATTTCAGAATACTTTTTAGGGTCCACAAACACTGATTTATACCAGAATGAATTAAACAAATTTCATAAGAACCTAAAAACCAATATAATTATTGCAGAAAAATGCTGTTTACAAGTAGAAACATATGTTTACAATTATATAAGAAACAAATAAGCACATATAACATACACCTATGGAATATAGTTGTACATATAAAGACAAATATTTTGTCCTCGGTCATTTGGAAAAAATAAAATGTGGAATGTTTTGACATTGAGCTATTTTTGTTTAAGGTTTTCTGTTGCTTTTTATTATTTTCCTCTAATCGTGTAAACATTTAAATACGTCTTTTTGATGTTTGATTCTTTGATATTTCAGTATTTGTTTGAAATCAAGATTAAATGCGGGATTCATAAATTGATAAGCAAATACACCGTTGTTAAAACTAAATAAAAACATGTTTTGTACCGACCTATCTTGATCAAACATTGTCAATCTTGATAAAGATTTTTTGTATTCGAGATTCTTCAAAAAGTGCTTCCGCTTCAGTCCACTTGTTTACTTGAAATCCTGGCAGTATATTTATGGATTCAGGGACAACAAAATATTTACTGAAAATAACAACAAAACATGGTGTAACTTTTAAGCCCGACAAGTTTTGAATATCCATATGTGTCAGTATTCAATTGTTCTTCTACAAAAGGTCATATAGTATATGTAGCATAAAAAACAACAAAATTAAAACCCCACGTACTAAAGATTTTATAAGAACTCAGTGACAAATTTACTACGTTTCGTTGGCTTTGGCAATAATTTTTGACAAAGAAATAAATTTTTGACAGCTTAATTTACGTGTTTAGTGCAAAAACAAACAAACAAAAAGTTTTTGTTTGGTTTTAACGCCCAATTTAGTGCTTCATAAATGAACGATATACGTCGACACAAGTGGATTTGAAATTGAACTTGAACTATTTATTACTTGCGTCTCCAAACAAAAGACAGAAAGTCGCTTTATTTTTAATTCTATTTTTTCATATAAAAAATATCAGTTTTATTTTGTAATTCAGCTGGAACTGACAGGTTAAGCAAAAACATTTTTAAATTCCTGAGTACTGCAAGTGTGTAAAGTCCAGCTACTAAGATGCTGTCCACGAATGAAAACTTATTTAGAAAAATTTGTTACATATCAAGTCTCCTCTGCAACATACCCATCACTTGGAACAACTGTTGTTCCAAGTGCTTTGTTGTTCAACAACAAAGCAAGAAATGTTTACATTAGCACAACTTCTCCCAAACAGCAAAACATTTTAATTCGTAAAGTTCGCTTTCACTTTTTGCTTCTGGTTTTGTTGCTACTTGGCGGAGTTCATAAGCTCTTTAGCCAAACCTCCATAAAATTGTCATTGCCTGACAAAATTCTTTTTGCAATGTCAGTATTTATTGTGGCACTGATTCATGTGTTCACGGTGGGCTACAAAAACCACGTTTTTACCATATGCAATTATATTAACGGGCTTTTATCGTTTTGCCTAGAAATGGAAAATAACCAAAATCTTGCATCCAAAAAGGGGAACAAGATACCATCCTTTATTCATGTGTTGTTGGCATACTCGATGCCTTACAGCATTCTACTAATTCCAATTGTGTTTGTGTACGGTTTACATTTATTTAATCCATGTAAGCCTTCGCTGATGGGTTACTGGGCAATTCCGGAATGTTATTCATCTATCAGCACTGAAAATTTCCTTATGAAAATCGCAAACGCAGTAGCAAAGGTTGGTGTGTTTTTATTAAACCACTGGATGTGGGCATTTGCTCTTAACTTTGCGCTTCTGTTGGGAGACGGTGTTATGATTATGTGTACTGTTACATTCTGGCAGCATTTGAATAGGTAAGTTGAACACAAAATATTATCAATAAGCTTGATTAATTACACTTGATTTTACGTTTTGTTTTAGCAGACGATTAGTATAGATGGACGAATAGTCAGGTTTAAAGATCACGAGATTTTTTATATTTTAATAGAAGCAAGAAGATGTGACATGATTTCAAGCCAGGTTTTACCACTACTACAGTACTAAGAATTGTTTGCAACAATTTAAAGTTTTTGGATCGCTATTTGAAGATTTTTAAATCCTTGTGGCTGAAATTTATCAAACACAAGCGCATTTAGAAATTCTCTTTAAAAAACTTTCTGTACATGTTAAAATGCTCAATGGGATTTTTTAACCTGATTCTGATGTAAAAATTTCAAAAGTGTCAAATAAATTTAGCAAGAAAATTATAGGCATCGACAAACGATAAGACTTCCTTTTCAGTAAAATCGTGACACTGAAACGTGTCTTTGAAATTTGAGCGCTCGTATTTATATTTTAAACGTACTAAAAATGTTTCCCTTGTTACGAACAAACCTATTTTTTACTACACATTTTCATTGCATTTCATTACATATTTGTTTTGAAAAATACGTATGAATTTTTCTATATATATTTTAGATTTCACAACTATCTGTCCGAAAATGCAAATTGGTTCACAATTATTCAACACTACAGAACATTGCAGGTATTGGATATTTTGATGAACGAAGTGCAGCAAAAGGAGCTCGTTACTGGACTAATACTTGCAACCATTCCAGTTAATGCATTTTCCATGGCGATTCTTATCAAACTGCCGTTAACACAAGATAATGTCTTTCTTTTGGCATTTTCCGGCATATATTATATTAACACGTTATTGCCCTGGATTGTACTTCTTGGAAACATGTCTCAATTGTTTGTGCAATACTGTGAAATACTGCAAAAAATGAAACAAAGGTGCTCAAAAACCACTTATTCAATCAGGGAAAAACGTTTGGGTAAAAGGATTTACCGAAGCTTTGCACCAATCAAAGCCAAATTTGGTGAGCTAAATTTTATTGAAAGAGTCACTCCGTTACACTGTGTTGATTTTGCGAACCAGCTAATGGTGCAAGTTCTGTTAATTAGAAAATGAAATGCAAGTTATTAAAAACTGCAGAGTAAAATGTTATAGGACTATTTATATCAATACGTGATATCTACTGTTATGTAAACATCTTTCAAATATAAACTTGTGCAATACATTATGAAAATTTATATGAAGTAATCATAGCTATCATGTGTAAGTTAAAGCATGCAATAATATAACGTAATTAACGTACAATCAAAAACTGAATAGTGTTAAAATTTATAATCTCATATTTGTGCAGCACAACATGCATTGAAAATCTAGAATGAAGTTCAACGAAGAATATGAAGCGTTTTTAATATTTTTCCAACCTTTCAATCTTTTCAACGATTCATTTAAATTTCAGCGATCAGTTTTTCCTTTCGATTTTAGCAACAACCTCATGTGCAGACGTACCCACCAGCAAATAGTTAAATATATTTTGTGCAATCTCATCTCTAAACAGACACGTCCGATAATATCCTAGTGTATTGTTTTGAAGTCGGATAATTCTAGTTTATTCTAAAATGTCTCGTTATTTAATATTGTGCATAGAACCTACGTAGAAAGTAGAAACTATTCTTGCCTTCTACGCATGACCATGCTTCTAGTTTTGTCTTCCTTAATTAAATAATGGTCTTCTATAAATACAAGTGATTGTTAAAATATTTATAGTAAGTAAATTTACTACAGCGGATTTGGAAGTTGGAGCCCCTTTTTTAAATTTTACATATAAAGGAAGAGTATACTTTAAGGGGTGTCCTAAATCGAGGGGACTAAAATTTCAAATTCGATTGTACATTTTTAAAGGTTGTTTTATTGGTCGTGTTAATTATCATTAAACTGCTAAGTTACAGGTTTGTTGGAATGTATTTTGGCATACACAATTGCATCACACGTATTGATAAAGTAAGTATAAAGTATCATATTCATACACTAAATATAAAAGTGAATGTTTGTGTTTACGTTGGTATCAGAAGCTAACCGGACTATAAGCCCAGGTTGGTCAAAATTTCAAACTTTTCCTCTCAAAGAAGAGAATATTTCAAGGGAGGGCATAAATAGAGAGAGGGATATCGATTACACGCGGTTAAGGAATTTGACGCAAACCTGAATTTTGGTAAACGCTTTTCGAATTAACTTTTTCATTCCCAGAGTGCATTTCCCAATTGACATCCATACTTCCGTGGAAAACTTTGTGGTTTGGGAAACAAGTCAATCTTTAAGAATTTTTATTTAGAAGGAAGTCAATTGCAAAATAGCATTTTTGCACAAATAGTTTTAATTTGGGCAAAACCAAATAACCATCTCTACGTATTGCCATATTTACTCTTGTACTATATAACACATAGAATTTCCTAGAAATGCCTCATATTTCCGCTGTTTGGAAAATATTTTTTACAACAGAATTTCCCATGGGGGAATTTTTGCCACTTTCCAAGTAATGGTTATCACGCGACATGCATAATATATTATTGGGTTTTAACTCTTGTATTTCCGCATAAGTTTCCCGAACGGTTGAGGTTTATGTTTTATGGGAGGCATTGCTTTGTTATTAGTTTTGTCATAATAATACCAGGCTTGTCTAATCACGGATTAGAATCACCAATCCTAAATCTGGGATTAGTGATTATGTTAATCCTTTAATCACCAATCCCACTTCAGTTTTTTTTCATTTAATCACAATCACTAATCCCAAACCAACAACCTTTAATCACCGCTTAATCACTACTTAATCACTGAGGTCATTTCTCCATAAAACTGCTTTTCTATTAACAATAGCCAAAGTAATAAACTGATAAGAATAGTAGATATACAGTTCATATAACCAGTTAAAGAACTTACTAGGTAAGCTCAAAAACTGCCGCTCGCATACATATGAATCTTATGTCGTTTTTAATAGAGTTTTAGACGTAGAATCCGAAAATGAAATCAGTTTTTTGTTTAGAACATTGGTTTGTGCTGTGCCGGCGATTGGTTATGCGTACATTTTTTAAAATTTGACCACAGGGTTTACATGTAACTTTAAATCATAAAACTGATTTCATATTCGAATTCTACGCAGTTTATTTGCATAGACAACATAGTTTTACTAGATTTATTAAAAAGTGTAACACGGCCTATTCCCAACGTCTCAATTTTCCCCGCTAAATCCCATACAGCGTAAATAACAGGCAATTTTACAATGTGCATGAAACAAAAAATGGACCTCAAATTCGGATTCTAGATCCTAAATTATGTTAAAAACGATATAAAATTTATTGATATGCGAGCGGCACTTTTTGAGCTTACCTAGTTAGCTCTGAAGTGTTGTTAAATAATTGTCTTTTTTCCCTATATTACATTGTCAAACTAAATAGTCTAGAACAAAACTTAATCACTAATCCTAATCCAACTAACTATTCCTTTTAACATTTAATCACCTAATCACCAGTTATTGGGATTGATGTTAATCACCAATCACCAATCACTTTTCAAAAAGGAGTCTTCATTTAATCACAATCACTAATCACCAAACAAAAATGCGGTGATTAGACAAGCCTGAATAATACACAAAATAATCTGTTACAAGTGCATTTTCACACACCCTCTTAATATTACAAAAATCGAAAAAAAAGTTATTATATTATATGTTAAAATATTTTGAAACTAGTTTGTGGCTTCGAGCCGCTCTGGCGTACATTTACTCTATCACTCAACTGTGAAAAAATAAAAATACAATGGCGGTTTCGCTAATTTGTAGCCGGTTTAATGTGGTTTGGTTAGTCTTTATTGTTCTAATCGCCAGGCATGTTGTTTCGGCGGAAATACTGGACTTAACCCCAAAGGCAGTAATAATATCACATGACTTAAATTTATCAAGCATCAGAAAGTGCCTTTCTATGCAACAAGAAGCCGTGTTAAATGTTACGAGTAGAAGCAAAACCAACTTGGATAGGCTTGTAAATATAGTTGCGAAGCAATTGCCGAAACTTTTGCTTCTTCCAGTTAACGGAAGTGCTTTTACGATTATTGGGAACAGGAAACAAGATGCCGTCATTATAACCCACGCACTGAACGAATACCTACATCAAGAAACACTGGCTAACAATTCAAATGGGACACATCGTAGCTCTATTGTATTTATAACAGACGAGCCAGTGCCAGAAATACATGTCAATGAGTATACGCATGAGTCTCTCTACGCTATGCCTGGTTTAATTGAACATCCTGGAGTGGTTAAGCAATTAGCAGCGGCATACGTTTGGTCAACTCTCTTGGAGTATAATACTCGCACGAAATTTGTATTAGCTGTGCCAATCTCGCATATTATTGACGACCCCATTGGATTGAACTCGATTTTCTAGTGAGAAGATTTACTAATACATTTACAAGTTTAAATGTATTCATTAAATCAATTAGCATGGTAGTAGTTGTAGAGACAACAAAAAATTCCAACTACCCTGAACTCATGAATAAAACTCACACTTCAATTCAGAAATACTTAAAATATATTCAGAACACACATGCAAACTGCTTACTAGAAGGATGTATGACTATGACTTATCAAAAGCAAATAGATTTAATCAAACAATTTGTTGAAACAAAAACCGACGGTAGTAAAAATAGAATTATGTTTCTAAGACTAATGCCTGCTTGCAACAAAACTTCGGGATTTAGTTTTCTTGCTGATCAGAACCTCGATATTTTACCGTGGACCGAAACCTGCAGATTGAAATTGAATCTGTGGAATCGGCATTCACTTAAGGTGACAATTAAAACGGAAATCATACCAGCCTCTTTGAACTGGCTGGCACTAGATTCAAACAAGTCCAATCCAGTCTTTGCTGAGTATGCACACAATTTTGAAATGGCAACAGAAGATCTAAAGTCACTTTCCGCGCTGGAAACAATTACAAAATTTGACGCAATGATGTTCAACCTGTCAACAATCTTAAATTCCAGCTACTTAGACGATACAATTATAAACCAAGCTTTCGACCAAATATTTGCAACTCTCAGTGACTCGACACAAAATGATTTAAAAAACAGAGGGTTTGCTCAAATTAAGCTTGCACGATTTTTCCTTCTTGGAAATCAATCATTTTGGATGCTGAAGGATTTACTCAGGGAATTTCTCAACCACTTATACGACTTAAAAAATACGACTTATACTGCAATCAGAGATAATGTGTTACCAGGAATTATAGAGGATATTAGCAAAGACATACAGAAAGGGATTGATGCTGAGGTGGAAGAAAAAATTCTTGATGTTTGGCATTCTTATATAAAAGAACAGCCACAAGAACGGATTAAATTATTGTCCTACCTGGAATCTGGTCTCAGCGCAAGCACGATGGGCAACCTTTCTTCTATGCCAATGAAAATAGAAGCTCCTAATTCAACAATTCACGAACTTATATCACAAAAGCATTATGTAGGTTTCCATATTCCAAACATTGACGTAAACAAAATAGGAAAAATATATCAAGATTATGCTGAGATTGTGGGTTTTGAGACTCCGTCATTTTTAAATTTTTCCAAAGATGAATTCGATATTGAGGTTGATAAACCCGACGATTGGGAAGAGAATATGGAGACACTGGTAATCCAACTTTTTTCAGTTGTGATGTTGGTACACGGAAAACAATTTTCTAATGCAACTAAGGTATTGGAAAGCATTGAAAATTTTGAAGAGCGTGTTCCAATTATAGTTCGACTAAGCTTAGTCGAAAGCCTTACCCTGGACCAAACTTCATCAATGGTTACTTGGTTAACAAAATACACAAATTGCGCGGTTCATATTACGGGGTTGCAAATTTTATTTGAAAACTTTTTGACGCATATCTTTATGCAGAAAACGGGATTTCTGTTAACAGACTCAGTACGAGACAACTGTATTGCAATTCCAGGCGCTCATGAATTACGCCCCAAAATCTCCAAATACATAAAGCCGCAAATCCACCGTTGGGCTTCCTTGATAGAAACTGGAGACTTACATGAACTACTCTTGGGTTTTGATACGATTTCTGCAATCGTACTACAAAAAGTAATTAAAAGGGTGGTGGAAACTGTGCTTCTTACAAAAGAAATACAAACTGAACATAGAAATAGCATTAGGATTTTAGCAGATTTTCTGAACAAATTTGACGTTGAAGTTGCGATAACAGGCTGGGAAGTCTTAAGAGACGAGATTGTTACCAAAAGAGAAGTAGTGCTACTTCCAAATGTTTGTTGGCATATACATCAAAAGTTGGAGCAAATTATTTACAGCAGCATTCCCGACAACATATATCGACAGTATTTTTCCTTGTATGCGGGGTGTCCCAATACACTTAAAAATATATTTTCAGGAAGTTCGTGTGGCCTGCGAAACATTTACACAGGAAAGTATCTCTGCTGGACTCTCGAAACACATACAAATGCATGTAGGATTAATTTGTGTGCAAATTCGACATTGGCTTATGGTGGTTACTGGACTTTTCCATATGTGCCTAAAAGTGAAGGTGACTTCATTACCTACTTGCAAAATGCCAATTTGTCCAAGGACTCGCTATGCAGCAATAAGTGCGAAAAATCGATGGACTTTGTAATAAATAACGGAGTTTTTTCAGTATGCAACAAAAACATTAGTATGCCGTTGAAGGTAATTTGGACGGATTTGACCTCTGTTGAAAAAGTTCCTGGAAAGTCTGAAGAAATTGGTTGGGTAGCTAGTCTACTCCTGAACGGTAAATACAAGAGGAATGCGAACAAACTGTATGTTAGTGCTGTTTACGATGAACATGACAGTATTATTGTATTGTCAGAAAAGGAGAAAAATAACTTAAAAGGATATAATTGGGAACTGCAGTGTTATGTCAACATTTGATATGTTTGCGTTCAAATTTTCTTACATTGATGTAACCACACATTCAGATTCCCTTATTAATTTGGCTTTGAGACATATTTGACAACCTCACTCTTTTATTTCACTCACGGTTCAATACCATATATTAATTTCAACGTGCCTATTTATGGTAAAAACGGGTCTTTCTAAGCATAGGTTTGATTGCCTGTATTAACATGCAAGTATGTTTGCTTGTGTTTAAACTTCACTGAAGTGCATCGTATAAATTTTGATTGCAAAATACCATCAAAAACGTACGTATTATTTATGCATGGAAATAAATTTGCTGACCATTTGTACATTTCGGACGTATCTAGTAAAGAAACATAACATGTAATTTAAGGTATCGTAATTGAATATAACCTAGTTCCGTTTAAAAGTGTATAGAAGTTTTGTGTACAATTTGTGTAATAGTTGTAGCAATTAAATAACACATCATAGAAAATTCATTCAAATGCTCAATAATTCTCCAATGCTCTAATAAGAGAAAGTACGTATGTCTAGACTGCTGCTCTGCAGTTGGGTATGGCACAAACTGTAGAAACGTCAGTCACGTTGAATTTCGCTGCTTTGCCGTTACCGATACTGTTAGTAAGCTTGGTATATAGTTTCTTTATTGATTCAAAGCAAGTTTAATTCCGATGAAACTATGAGACTATTTACGTTAACCCTTTTGTGATTATGGCAGTAAAATCGAACGTAATCGGAGGAAATATGCTACAATAGTAAATGTGTTGGAGTTACATTGTGATTTGTTCTCTACAGTTACTTTTGAACTAATTAATTAAATTATTCTCCAATGCTTCAAATGCGTGCACTACAATATTATTGATAGACAAATTCGTAAACATATTCATTCAAATTAATGTCTCTACTGAATGGTTAGTGATATTGTCAAATAAAGCGTTATATTAAGTTGTAAGCTTTGATTCATTAACAGACCTTTTCTATTTACTGATGTTTTATTGAAGCATGCTAGATATTTGTGTTAACGATTTATTATCTAATGATTATGTTTAGAGTACTTACATCTAGTACTTACCTTTAATGACACCTTTATAAACTTTTTGATGTCAATATGTTTAAGTGTTTTTAGTAAAAATAATTATAATTATTGTTAGATAATTCTCAAATTAGGCATGGAAAATTGTCAAGAATTAAGAAATTGAAATGTTTAAACGACATTCGTTGGGTTGGAAACATGAGTTAGTTAGAAATCATAATGAAAATTTAACATGGGATACTTAAATACAGAAATATAATGTTATCCAAAATTCAATTTGTTGATTCAACACTTAATGCCATGCCATAAACAGACAGGTTGCTCGACATAACAAAGTACTGAAAACATTTCCAGTATATCAATTTTGTTTATTAACGTAGTTCAGAAATGACATAAAGTACAACTTTTTATAAACTGCCAAAAGTAAAACTAGCTTGAATGAAGTCACAGCATATGTAAAATATGGAGTTTAGCATCTCAAGTTTTACAAAATGCCCAAGTGAAAACAAATATTTCCACAGCAAACCCAAAAATGCTTACAACTAACCCGCCAAGCAAAATGATGAACACTACCAAAATATTACCATCCAATCCAAATTTGGCCAGAACGTGATTTTCTTTGTTGACATTTGGCTGCACCGCCGTGCGCTTTAAGTTTGTTTCCCACCATTGCCATATTCCGGACTCTAGGATTCCTTTACTTCGTTTCAGAAGAGCAGAATACATTCTTCCAGAAATTTGATATAACAACTTCAACTTTAATACTACTTCCTTAGAAATATGAAATTTGCTGTTTCGCTTTTTCAGATCATTACACAAATGAAGGGGCAGTACTAACGATACGTTTTTGCATGCATTAAGTTCTTTGTACATTTCTGATAGTTCGACGTTTGTATAATTGTTTGGCATTTCCATCACATTTTGTGGCCTAATATTGTAAAGGCTCCTTGCATGGTTTAAAACATTTGTTGGTATTAGACTGCTCCAGGTCATTAGTTTGATCAAAAATGATTTTTTGTATCCCGATACGTGTTCCTTAACTTTGCGGTAATAAAAGTGGATTTCTGAAAGCAGATATACAAATCGATTAGAACTATCGTGAAGCTGCTTAACATGCTTATCGTTTGATATGGTTTCGTTAACGAGTTCTTCTTCACTACCCCCAGAAAAGTCAATCGCCCTATCTGTTCTGGAATATATTTTAAACTTATCAGCCAGCAGTTGATCTAAATTTTCATAGTATAAAGGCTTCATACGCTTCATCATATCACATATATTGCAGCTTTTATACGTACTGGTTAGAATCATAAACATAAGAAACAAAACGCCAACTACAATACAGAACACGATTCTGCGCTTTAAAGTTACAGAATTTAAACCGCTGCTCTGCTCAAGCAACACACTTATGGTACTGAAGCACAATGTGTCCCACCTGTCATGACTTGGTGAATTCCAAAACGTGTCCTGACTAATTAGACTGCCAATAGCTATGATTGAAACGCATATAAGAATCCATATGTATGCGTCAAATACTTTCATAAATGGCATAAGGCTTATTGTCCCGCTCGTTCTAAATCCACATGAAATAAACCGAAGTTCATTAACGTAGTCGTCTGATACAAGGGAAGCTACAGTAAATCTTGAAGCTGGCCTCCATTCAATCACTAATTCCGTAGACTTTGCAAAATCTAGTAGGTGCAACTTACGATAAATCAAAATTTTTCCATCAACACAGAGGCTGCCAGAGGTTGTATGATATGTGTAATTTCTGAAGATTGAAGTTAACAAATAGAGAAATACATTGACTGCGTAATTATTCGGGTTCTCAGAAAATGATGGTTTACGAAATAGAAGAGATTTAGCGGACATAAACTTACAGGCGTCAAAAACTTTATCGTAATTTGCCGAAATTCTCGAAATCATATTACAATAAAGTCTCTGAGTTTGAATTTTGTAATTAGTGGATAGTTTCCATGGATGTCTAAATTGATCTTGTAGGTTGTTAAAAACTGTTTTAGTTAAATCAATTTTTACGTAAGTAAAAATTTTTTCTGAATCTTTTTCGGCAAATGCATCTACTAGTCTAAACCAATTGAGAGTTTTGATTTGATCTTTAACACATTGCAACCCAAATAGTTCATAAAAATAAGTGTAACTTCCCTTTTTAATACCAGAAATTACATAACGTTTCCAATCCAGAGCTGTCATGAAGTGTTGATATTCATAAATAATTATACGGAACTGTAGCATGTCCGTCGAAACTGTCTCAATTTTCCAGTCAAGAATATCGCCGTCTGACTCAACTTTCCACACATAGGGGTATAGCGTTTTCACTATCAAACTGTCACTAGAAAACATAACTCCACCAGAAATATGTGCATCAACCACTATTTCTTGGTTCCAAGGTTTACTTTCTAGAACAAATTTTGTTCGAACAATATGATTGCATGTATAAGCATACGGATAATTTGAGTAAAAGTTGGAGGAACACTTGCTTCCAAAATAAATCAACGTCTGATTTCTATGTACATATTTTTTTCGTATCCAAAGCAGTTTATTCGAGTTTACCTTCACGAGCTCAACATTTCTAAGAATTACTGGGATGTTAACGTTAGCGTATCCAAAAGGCTGACAATCATAAAATGTTATGTGAACAAATTTGGTACCCTCATTTCCAAAAATATCGATGGAAATATATTCATGATAATTTTTTATAAAGGGACAAGAGCTAGTCAAATCAGTTTTACTGATTTTCTCGCGTCCAGCATTATTGTATTCAAAACTAGTGGAAAGAACTTTAGAACGTTCATGTGTCCAAATCCATAAACAAAGTTGGAACAGCATTATTCGAACACGAGTTTTCTCTATGCTTCTTAAAATGTCTTTCCGTTCCATTTTGATTCTTTTTACGCTTTTTACGATTTATTTCTGATGAAATTAAACAGCACAACTATTTCAATAATGCCAGAACCCCTAAAAAACGACAACGTTTCTTTTTCTAAATTTAATTTTTCCAGATTGCGTGTAAGCACCTTTATACTAATACTAATATGTATATTAAAAAGAGAAAAACAAACTTGTAAAAGGATTTGAACCACTTTAGTGACAAATATTCATTAAAATTTATTTAATAGAAGCGGCTTGTTTTACTGCTAGTGAACGTTGTTGTCACGTTTAAGTAATTGCTTGAAATATTTTAGTTGTCAATTTTAATTTCTTCTTAAATTGAAGAACAACGGTGGGCCGAGGTGACCTTAATATAATGTTCCTAATTCTTTGTTAATACTTCGCATAAATTGGCATTACCTTTAAAACTCAATTGAAGCAAAATAGTTTGTTTTTCAGTTCAATGTTTATTTATCAACGACATAATTGAAACAACGAACTATTATTTTTATAAAAACACTACATACCTAAACATAATTAGATAATAATTTGTCACATGTCATATTACTTCACTCTCATGGATTCTTCAAATCAATCAATTATGTATGTTTAAATTCAAAGTAAACATGTTGACAAAAATTCTAATGTATAATATGGTTTGTTACCACTCAGCATTACAAGGTATCGTTGAAATATTATTATCTCAGAACACACACTTAGGCAAGCTGGATTAGCAAAAAAAACACGAAACAAAAATAGAAGTTCAGTTCAACGTTACAGCAGAATTCTAATTTTGCATTTAGATTAAGGAAGAAACCCCCACCATAAAAGATTTGCCTGTAATTAAGGTCGTTCAATTTTATTGAAAAATAATAGTCAACATGTTTCTTAATTTTATTGTAAAATTTTTGCATCAACACGATTGATTCTGGGAAAAACAGGAATTTCCTAAGCTCGACTAATGTAATACTAAAAGCCTACGGATTAGAATATAAATAAATATAACCGTAATATCCGCCTTGGCTTGGCAGGTAGTGCAGAGTTGACTAGTGACATTGTTATATAAAACATGTTATTCATTTCGCCTCCTACTGAAGAAACTCATTTACTATTTATGTCATCGCACGCTGATACATTTCCACAGGCAAGATCAAAAAATTGCAGAACGTTATTTACAAAATAATGCCATTATGCGATTGCAATAGAGTCAATCATAAGTGAAGAGACACGCCACAATTGAGAGTGAATTAAAAATTTGTATCCGTAAAACACGACAGTAATATTATTTTTTGTGTTAAGTAGTCTTATATTAGGCCCCATTCTTGAAAAGGCTACCTTCCAAGTTTAAGTCTTTGCAACCATTCCGACGATATTTTGAAAAAAAGACCAATGTATTCCTTTTACAAAAGATTATCGCCAATGGACAATTTCTATATTATCCAGTGTGCTTGAAATGGTGGTTGGGACATTTTGCTTTCCAACAACATATCCAACATATCCAACATATTTTGCTTTGGAAAATTTGCAAAGCAAGTCTAATAACTTAGGGAATAAACTGTTCTTTTTCTAAGACTAATATGCACAGAACTGACTACATACATAGATCACGGAGAGATTAAGCAATTTGGCAATATTAAAATAAGGAGATGTGGCCTGTTGTGGTGAGTTGTGTTTTATGCGGTTTTAGGTTTTTGACACAATTTATAAAATGGGTTGTTTTTTTAACGCGCATGGACAGTACTTTTTATATTTTTCTATACTCGAGAAGCTATGTAGTCAAACTAGTAATCCAGCCAGCTAAGCTTACAAGGTACATTTTTGCTAAAGGATTTAATATCCCGTTTGAATAGTATGCATATGTCAGGAAGGTTTTAGCCAAAATTTTAACAATTTAGCGTTTATAATTGTATTAACGCTCTTCTTGGCTTTTGATATAACAAATAGCACCGTGTGGTTTCTTATTAATAGAACCCCAGTTACATGCAGAAAGTAAATATGGAACTTTTGAAACCATCTCTTTATTTGCGGCGTAGGCAAGCTCATTTTGACTGACAACACGACGCTTCCTCCAAATGTTTGTAAGATTGGTGTTGTAGCTGTATCCTTTTAATTCTACTCTGATTATAGCCTTCCTTATCAGAACTACCATTCAAAGTTGTATGTTGTCAATCTGTATTTTGTGGGATAAACTAAATTTGAAGTTCCTGGAAAAATGTGAAGTCCTTTCCGCATCATTAATTTGTTTCAGGACGATTTAAAACACTTACAACCTTGTATGTTTATTTGTATACATGTAACACAAGGAAGGTGTTTTATTTGTTGTCAAGCTTTATCAATTATTTCAAGGGACTGATTAAAGCAACAATTGATTTTTGGATTGATTGACTTTTAATATTATTTGGAATGCAGCAGTAACTGTTATGCATGTAACCAATTGATAATAGACTCGTGTTTGGTTTTGACATTCAAGTTAAGATTTTGAGTGACACTAATTGGTTTTGTGTCAAAACGGTTTGGAAATCGTGTATGTGGAACACTAGGTAGTCACATATTGCTGAAACCCAGCAGATATTTCGTATATAAGCCGACAGACAACCGATATGAAAACATTAAAACAACGTCGTCAATTGTCTTGTGCAGATCTAGTCCCGCAAACTATTAACCAAAAAACATGCAACGTTGCAACATACTTGTAGCCAGCTTGTTTTTGGCTGCGTTACTACACATTCCAGTTTGGTCAAAATCCATTCTACATGTACAAGGTAATTCATGTTTTGAATGAAGTTGTTATCTAAATATTTTTTATATTTTCTTGTATTATATTTGTAGATGGTTACGCTGGAACCCACGCTATGAACTATTTGGGAAGCGTAGAAGGAAAACACTATTTCTACGAGTATGAGCCACTTCGGGTTAGTATAACAGTTTAAATTTAAAAAGACATGCAATCCTAAATAAAAGCATGTATGCCCCTAAACAGTAATGTTTCCTTCGTATAGACATGGCTTGAAGCTAAGGCAGCCTGTAATGCGTCCAACATGCGTCAAGCAACCATCACTACAGAAACTCAAGCAACATTTCTCAACCAAATTACAAATGCGCCGAACTACACAGGCAGTAAGTAATTCACTGTTTTATATAATGTGACCTCTAATGAATGACATTTGCAAACTAACTGCGGTGTTCAACAGATTACTTTTGGACAGCTGGGCGGGACGCTTTAAGACTTTCTCAATTCGTTTGGGATACAATTGAATTATCTGTCACAGAAACGGGTTTGGCTTTCATAAATTTTTATTCTCAGCAAACTTGTTTGACTTATATTTCATACGTAACGCTTGGACAGCAAGTTAGTACATTGTGCACGGCTCCATGGGGAACATTATGTGAATTATAATATGTAACGACAAATAAATATAATAACCAAATCAGTTTTGTTATATGATGTCATGCAAGATGCAATGAGTGGGTTTTAACTGTTTCATTTTCTCATCTTTCATCTCATACCTAACGTAACTAAAATGCTGCTTTTGACAGGATAGGATAATTTCCAACAACTACATTCAAAATTACTCGCCTATAATACTTGCATTTTGCATAACTTTCCAAAATGCTATGCATAATGTGGAACGCGTCGTTAGTTTGGCATAAGGTTTGAGTGACATACAATGGTGTTTCAACAGTATCAGAACTGAGGTACCATAAATAATTGTGTAGTGCTGTCATCTTTCTCCAACTGGATTGAGTTTAAATTTGAATTCAGGATTTGACGAGTATATTAAGAACTATCTCAGCACGCCAAATCAATAAGAAACACTCTTTACAGCATATACTTTAAAAACTTGAAGGTACCACTTACGTAAAACTATTTTACTATATAAATGTTTATCAGAAAACGACTAACGCGAGCCCTTTTGTGGTTTACCTGCATGGTAGGATTTAATTGTCGATCAAAAAGTCTGGCTTTTATCAATATATATTATAAAGAATATTGAAGGTAATGCATGCTTTCTCAGACGAAAAAGAAACGTTGATTAGAAACCTAACTGTGTCGTATGAAAATTTTAAGCCATAACAACAGGGTTAGCGAAAGCTTTTTTTATTCGCATCAGCATATCACCTGAGTATAATAGATTACAGATTAATATTCAGGTCCCCAAACCACTTTTCATAAAACGAATATTTCGAAATAAAATTCTCGATATTAAATTTGATACTATCATCCAATCTTAAATAGAAACGCTTTAAAAATCAAAAAATTTTAATAAAATAAATGCATTCAATTTATATGAGAAAATGGGTTTACTTACAATTTATGTGGTCGCATGCTCGGAGAAAACTTCGTATGTAACTTTATTACGACGGGACTGCTAATTGGATTCCAATGTATCATTGGATGACCTATAAGGTGTTATATATGTAAAAACAGAATCTAAAGTCTGAATGCAGATAACACTTGAATAAAATACACATTACATTGTAAAGAGATAAACATGTGTGTCAATAAAATTTGCATGTCTACTGTCAGGTGTTTTAATCTCAACTAATGCAAAACCACTGGAACAGTGGTATACAAATGTCACAGCTAATTACAAAATCCTTGAAACTTTTCCAAGTAAACACTTTTTCCTGGTAGCTACAAGCAGCAAAAGCTTTGAATATATATTATTCATTGCTTATATTACAATCACTGATAAAAAGAGGGCAACTGTCAACAGCAATCTGGAAATGTGTTTGTTGGTTAGGGTGATTGACAACTAAATTGTTCGATTGATTGGTTTAGTTACCCTGTCAAAGATCAACTTCACAATAACGCGGAAAACGCATTTCATATTTCTAGTGTAAATTACATAACATTTCCTTATGCTAAGCCTAATTTTATTTACATAACCTACCAAATCTTTCCTTGTGCCTTTACTATAAAAAGTAACTTGAAATGCATTGACAGTATCAGTGTCGATTTAGAAAGTCCCAACTACCCCCGTTTACGTACAAGAAAATATCCAATAATCCTGCAACTGAAAGATGCATATTTCCCAAGCCGTTGAAGTGCTGTTAGGAATTTCAGCAGTTTTACTTCAAAGTGCAGCCGAACCCTCATCAGACGTTTTACAAAGTAAACCATATAATTAAACGTAAAACTACATTTATAAATACATTCTGCAATTCAAGTTGCTTATTTTTAAAAACAGGGGCATCGCAAAGTGGATTTGTCTATTTAGGCACTATTGAAGGGAAACATTTTTTCGCACCGAACCCATCAACCACTATGGTATGTTTAGATTTCATAAACAAACTGCAATGACTTGTTTTTGTTGCGGGAAATTTTGCATTTTAAAATTTAGAACTGGCCCGAAGCCGACAGCCTATGCTATAATTCCAGTATGCGCCTTGCCACAATAACCTCTGTGGAACAGGCTAACCTGATACAAACCGCAACCCAAGAATATCCGTTTATGATGAAACGTAAAGTCGTTGCTCAAAAAACTGTAATACTAATATTTATATTAACATTGCTGCGTGTTTTGTTTTTCCGTAGATAGTTGGATAGCAGGTAGAGAGGCAAAGGAACTTTTTAAATTTGCTTGGGAGTATGAACCCACCACACCAATTTCTAGCAACATTCCATTCCTAAACCTCGTTGGTGCTCAGACATCATGTCTTGCCCTATACCATGGAGATGATTTTGTACAACTTCAAGGATATGGGTGGAGTACATCCCTTGGTTGCATCTGTGAAGTCATAGCATGAAGCGTAGTTTCATGAAATGTATTTAATACATGCAGTTACATCAATAAACACAAATTTTAAATAGTAAAATAAGAAATAATAGGCTTTGTTGGTGGACAATCTTGTAAAATGCAGGCAGTAAATAAAAATGAAGCACATTACATATTTTGAGCATTTAAACTTTAAATTCCATAAATTTTTGTTTATTAGTCAGCGCCAAGTTAAACCTATGGTTAGTCATTAAATTATATACATACATAGCTTAAATGTTAACTATATTTGTAGTTTAGAATTCACGACAAAATAGCAACTCCCAGATCCCAGTGTCACTCTACAATTAGCTTTGTTTGTGTTTTTACTTTCTGTTGTTGAGCGTAATGGGCAGAAGCTTAACTGTAGATTTTTTATTACTTTTTTATATGAGATTTTTTAGATACGTATACAAGCTACACTAGACTCTAGTTGAATTTTGGAGTTCCAGTTTTCTAGTTATCCACATTCGCACCATTGGTGTCGCATTTAAACTTTATGCGTACCAAACAAAATATCTCAAACTTACTCTGTTACATTTCAAGATATACCATCACTGGAATAACTCCTAAGTTTTTATTTGATTTTTAATTGCTATGGCAAATGCGAACATGCAGTGTGTTTATTTAGTTAAAATGGATATATTGAAAGTAAGGAGTAGTTGTTCAGTAATGAAATTACGAATACATTAAAACCAAATCAATAAATCGATAAGAAATGTGAGGATTAATCGTACTAATGGCCACTTTTTAGACGTCTTTAATACATTGTTTGCAAATATTGAAGCTTTAAATGTATCCTCAGGTATCCCTTACAAGCAGACTATTGTTCGGTGTCTGCAAGAACTTATTTAGGCAATTTTGCTGAATTAAATAGCGTATTTTTTAAAGTTGAAATCAATCAGGAGCGTTTGTACTTTTAGATGCGCTTGACGTTTATTTGCATAATATTGGTCTAACAGGAAACACATAAATTACTAAGATCTGATCAGGTAAACGGTTATCGTTATGGTTTTACAACACCAAATCTATTATTGGGTAGTTTTTCTGTGTTGGATACCGCTATCGTGTTCCAATACTGGGTTTGAATCATTTCCTATTCCTGACCGTAGTGAGTTTGAATATCCGTTTAAGGAAATTCAAAGACTCCAGCACCCTGCTAATAGGCTCAACCAACACTTACCAAATCTGAATGAAGCATTGGTTTCTATTTACAGACGTCACCTAGTATTTGTATTTAATTATTTGGGAGTTAACTTCAGAATCACCAATTCTCCCATCATTATTAGCCAACCTGTCCCTGGTGTATTTAGTAAGCAGAAGCCGAATCTAAAATTCTTGTTCCTTTCTAGTTACATTTGGCTGCCAAATCACTACAAAATATCATGGAATCATAGCTATGCTCTGAAGGATATTTGCAATCCAACCAAACTTGTGAATTCCTCAACTATAAACGAAAACAGATTATGTTTGCAACTAAGCTATCATAAAATGTCAGTGGCTGTAAAACCTTGGGCTGGAGTAATCCAAATTGCAGTGTTTTATCCTAAAGTACTTTTATTCAAAGATACTTTCATAGGGCATGGTTTACCCTTGACTTTCTCTGATATGGCACCACTTCCAACAACCCCTCACGTATACAACTACCATATTTTAATAACTTGCAAAGGTGAACTTGGTTTCACAGATGAAGAAGTTTTTACATGGATGCGTAAGACAACCTTCAGAGAAGCATATTTACACAATTTTGAATTCGATTCTAGCTCATTTTCCTATGGAATATTTCTCCTATTAAAACTAAACAAGTTTGGAAAAACAACTGAAGTTGATGTGATAAAACCTTGTGAATTTTGTGATAATTCTGTACAAATCCTTAATATACCAATGACGAGTTATACTACTAATACTAAAATTGAAAACCTAGCATTTTCTAACCCTGATGAGAAACTGTTTTGGAATGCGCCATACACAAGCGAAGAGATTCTGCACGAAGTGGCCTATCTTCTCCTTAACTGCACAATGTTTGGTGCACTTGACATATTGCAAATCACACAATATCGTGCTCGTCTGCAAATTGCCACCGCAATCATGTTGCAAGAAATTTTGGGAAACTATACGATGGAAAGTGATGAATGCAATATTTCTCAGAGGAATAACAGTCTCACACCCTTTAACCTAAGACTAGTTCTTGGAAGTATTCCCGATGAAATTACATTTAATACAAGGGATAAAATCATTATTCCCAATCGCTTGGAATCCTTACGATTTATAACATGTGGACGTCAGGGATTGTCTGCATTTCCATTCCAAGCGTTCACAAACGTGTATAGTGTTCCTATTTGGATATTCATTATTGCCATTGTCAGTGCAGAAGCAATTTTCTTGAGCAGAGCTACGTTTAGTTACTTTGCTAAATGTGCATCCTATCACTTTTTTTGTTTACTTAAAGTGCTGCTAGAGCAAGGAGACCCTTTCTCCAAAATAATTACAAAAATTCGCGCAATGCAATTTCCATTATCGTGTTACTTCTTAGGAGCAATCGTACTAAGCAATGCATACAAGAACTCCAATGTGTACAATATGATTACTCCCAGAACTCCAGTTCCCTACAAGTTTGTTGACGAGATAATTTTACAATTTACACCCGTGTGATGTTCTTTGATTTTGATTCACAAATTTTTGGTGAGTACATACATGAGCGATGCTTATCGGAAGAGTCATTATTTAAAGGAAGATAACCTGCTACATGGACCATCGGAGGTTTTGCATAAGCTCTATGCATATCCAAGTTATTTAGCGGGGTTCAAAGAATTGCAGAAAATATGAAATGTTTCTCGCATACACCCCAAAACTCTTACTTATTTTTCAAATATGATAGCCTTATTAAAAACCGCTGCTAACCAACAGAAGAAGACATTTTTTGAAGGGAATCTAATTGAACCCTACCGGAACGAGGAAACTGAATGGTTTCTTAAGGAGTTGCGAGACTGTCAGAAGACTGCGGTATTTCTACCAGGCGAACTTACTAGTATCCATGAACAGACCCTTAAATTATTAGTGCATCAAGAAATCTCGATAGGCGAAAAAGAGTTTGGAAGAACAAATATTGTAGTACACATATCCGGATATCGCTGGCTGAGCATCGATACAAGCTTTATGAAAAAGCTGGACAATACGACACAAGCTATATGACATTTTTGGAACCACTGCAGAACAAGCTATATGAAAATTTGGGGTAACTTGAAAAAGATATACCAAAATGTGCAGAATTTTTTGCCGGTCATTTTGAACATATAGTCTCAATTTACTCCAAATTTTCATATAGCTTGTTCTGCAGTGGTTCCAAAAATGTCATATAGCTTGTGTCGTATTGAAGCGAAAATCCATATAGCTTGTGTCGTATTGTCCAGCTTTTTCATAAAGCTTCTATCGATGCTCAGCCAGCAATATGGGTCACCTCATTTTTTAGAACGATTAAGACTTTTTCAAGATGTTGGCATTTTTAAGAGGTGGATTGATGTAGCGTCTGGTAGAAATATGTCCTTTAATGAGGTGGCGCTTCCAAAACGAGCTCGAATGATTGGAAATATTCTTGTAATATTTATAATGCTGTTGATAGGAATATTGATTTCTCTGTCCATTTATGTTATTGAAAAAAGAGAATACTATATATACACTCAAATGTATATATGAACTTAATTGTTTTTCTGTGTGGCTTAAAAGTTTAAAAACTTGTAGCCTTTCAACTCGTGTGTCTAGATTTAGTGCAAAGGGAAACCGAAAACTTAAATGTTTTATTCAACTATCACAATACACATATTTTGCAGTTCATAGATGGAGTAAGAAACTAAATTTTTGTCATAAAAAATGCTTACAAACCTTAAAAGCTTGTAGTTTTACATTCAAGGCGAATAAGTAAACAAACACTCTATAAGTAAACGTGTCAGAATCTCTAACTCATTTAAATAAATTGATCTCTGTGATAAATAAATATGATTGTTAACTGCCTTGAGCTTCAAAGCGTGTGTCTAAAAAATTCATACGTGTACGAATCCTAGATGTTCTACCTTCATCAAAACACAGCAGCATAATACGCCAAATAATACTATAATACTAAAATGTTTAACTATGTAATTAGCTATCTCGGACATTTGCTGATTTATCTTTTGCCGCTGGTGTACGTCACAGTTCCGAAGCAATTTTGTTAACGGACGATTTTGTTCCTAACTCTCGCTACAATCATATTGAGATTTCCGGGTTGCAATTTTGCATTGCGTGCTACTGCGCGATGCAGCGTATTTCTGGAAAAAATATTTTTTGAATATCCTATGTACTCATTTATTTTAACTATTTATAAATGGAAATATATACTACTAGTAGCAACTAACCCGCTGGATGTATCATTCAAAAATAATTTTTGGCGGACGCCACGCCAAAGTCATCATACTAGTGATTCATGAACTTGTGTTTATTTAGGAGCGTAAAAACGCAATAACGACTAACAAAAAACTTGGCTATTTTCAAGTAAACAAATTCAGGCAGTAAAACAGTTTGTGGCATAAAAAATCTCAAAACGTTAATTTTAATTTTAATCTCCCAATTAATTTTAACTGCAATTAATAACTCTCCAAAAATAAGTACCGTACGAAGCAAGAACGAAATCTCCATTGGTGAGGTGTAAAATACAAAATACTTGTTAAAGCAGGTCCGGAAAGTTATTAATTGCAATTAAAAATAACGGATCACAAAATTATAATTAACTTTTTGACACCTGCATGTCAAAAACTGTTCATCTAATTGTTTAAAAATAGCCAGATTTTTTTTGTTAGTCGGTATTGCTTCTTTACGCCACTTAATATTCCAACACAAGTAAATCTCATACGTCCATAAATTCCGCACGTTAGCCTTATTTAACACGATTTTTTTTGTTATTGTTACTTTGACAGTAGTTGTCCACTTAGGCAAACAGAATTTTATTTTGCGTAATTTCAAATTGGCTGTCTGGACTTGGCGTGGCGTTAGTCTTTACCATACACAGAAGTTCTGTGACAGAACCACAAATCGCCAGTTCAGAGTTTACTATTAAATTAATAGTATTAATAGCTATTAACATTACATTTATATGATGTTATTTCAATGTTTGTCTGATTCCAACTCGTTGTACAACATAAATGACCTATGCGGGTTTTTGGACCTGTCAGCCATTTTCAGTAGTACTACTCCTAAGGTGTGCTTTAAACAACGGCCTTGCTAGTACTTACCGCAAACAAGTCAGCAATGTAGTTCAAATGAGTTGAAAAACTTAACTAATAAAAAGTTTGATATCCTCAATTTGAAACTCTTCTTTGGGAAATTGTTGAGTGATTTGGGTGAAGACTGGAAAATTAAAATTAATCTCGTTTGTCAGTGTAACGGTATTACAAAACGCGTTGACTCACAAATTATTAATTACTCTGAACAAACATGTCCAATAAAGCTGACATATCACGGCAGAAAGAGCAACATGAGTTTACATGTTACGTTTGCGGAAAATCTAGCCGTCATTTAAATAAGCATCTTCAACATCAAAAAGTACATACGGGAGAAAAACCATACAAATGTAAGGTTTGTGGAAAGTCGTTTTCACAAATAGGTCACAGGAATCATCACAAGCTTACGGTACACGATAATTACAAGGCTTGCTAATGCGAGGTTTGTGGAAAGGAATTTTACACATCTTCGCTTTTAAGACGTCATGCGACAAAACGCAGCGGACAAATGAACTTTGAATGTCCCCTCTGCAATAAAAAATTTGCCTGGTCTACAAACATGAAATTCCATTTGCGTCGTCATACTGGTGAAATGACACACCGCTGCAACATATCTGGTAAATTATTTACAAACAACGATGGCTTGGAAATACAACGTAAAACTCATTATGGTAAACAAAGCCTGAATATTGTAGCCTGAATGCAGCTACTATTGGATATCATTAAATTCTGGTTTTGAATTTACAGGGAAAATGATGAAGCGTTTAGCCTGCGTGTTTTGTGAATTTCGATCTAGCCATTTACATGACCTGTATGTTCACATCCGACGCAAGCACACAAAGGAAAAACCATATAACTGCACCCTCTGTGACAAAAGCTTTTGTCAGTCATCAGACCTTTACAGACACAAACGATGGAATCATTCTGACAAAAAGAAATATCAGTGTGAACTGTACAACAAAACATTCAAAGAAAAACGACATCTTCGTATACACATCAGACGGCATTTGTCCGAAAAGCCATTCAAATGCACAATTTGTCAAAAGCAATTTGTAGTTATAGATGCTCTAGAAAGCCACAGCTTGATACATTCAGGCGAAAAAACACAAAAATGCAATGTTTGCGGAAAAGAGTTTAAGCGAAAGAGTAACCTGTTAGTTCACACAAAGCGAATGCACCGGTAATGTCGATAAGCGATAGTTCCAATATAACCACATAATAAGACACATTTTAATGGCTATGAAGCACTTTCCGTGATCTTAAGTTGTAAATTAGTGACTGTATTTATAATGCTTATCAATTTAATATTCTTAGTACAAGATATGTAGTTTTGCAAGCAACGTAGAATGCATTCATAATATACATTACAACTTAACACCATGTATTATTGAACACCAGCGTCGGAAAAGCATTCTTTAGATCAGAAAGTTCAAGGTCACTTGCATACTGCGAGCGTACATATCAAGTGGAATATTTTATTCATATGATATAAACTGGTTTGAAAAGAATAAGCTTGTACATTCAAAAAAATGCAGAACAGACACATCAACAAAATGAGAAACAGGAACAAGTTTTTCATCTAACTTAATTTTTTAGGTCTATTCTTCAATTCAAGTTTTCTTCTGAAAAGCGCATCTATTTCCACAAGGAATAAAAAATCAGCGTTATGCAACAGGTTGCTGGAGTACAAACTTTATAATCAGTAACACAATTTGACTCCTGGATGCGTATTTTTGTACGAACAGTTTTAATGTTATTCAGAGACAATGATCATGCAAACTAACTTCTGTTCTTTGAAGATTTTATGCACAGAAAAAACCTGAACAAATTGTGAGGTTTTGTTCACTAGCTTTTGGGAAAAGCTCTAAAACACAAGTCAAATGACCGAGTTGTAAATTTCATTTTGAAAGTAATTTTTCACTGGCCAATTCAGAATTTTAGTTTCATATTCATAGTCGATATATCACCTTTTGTAACTCAGAATAAAACTTGTCATGAACAAGTTGGAGTCGAAACATAGTGTGTAGCAGTATTAAATTATTCAATACGTATAGTAATAGTAATGCATATTGAAGCATTAATAAATGCCTAGTTTTGTTTCTCTCTAAGGTTAAACGACAAATATGCTTTTTATGCATTGGATCAAATGTGATAATGCAGTGATGGGCCCACTCACTCACGAGTGGTGAGTGTGAGTGGTATGAGTGAGTGGAGTGAAGCTTTTTTTCAGTACCATGAGTTGTGAGTGGAGTGAGTGGTCATAAATTTGAGGGAAATGAGTGGTGAGTGAATTGAGTGGTAGAACGCTTGACGGAAAGGAGTGGTGAGTGGAGTGAGTGGTAGAAAATTTGTGGGACATGAGTTGTGAGTGGAGTGAGTGGTAGAAAATTTGAGGGAAATGAGTGGTGAGTGGAGTGAGTGGTTGAAAATTTGATCGACATGAGTGGCGAGTGGAGTGAGTAATATACTGCTGATAAAAGTTTTACTCGTTTTTATACGCATAGTTGATGGTCTCAGTATTCCCGAAAACAGATGCACGATTATAGAGCACACAAACCGAACCAATAGACACAACAACACCACTTTCTACTGTTTTCAGTAAAATCGTATCAGGCGAATCAATCATTTCCTTAATAAAGTTCTCCAAAGTTTACCGGTCACCAGTGCGATTTTGACTGCATTACTGCTAAGGGACATTAGTAATTAAAATTAAACAATTTTACAATTGGGCACAATCGTTCAATATCAAGCTAGCTTGATTGAAAATGGACGGCGAAGGGAGGACTGGAGGTGGTTCAGATAGCTTTGTGGCGTGTAAAAGTGGACCAAAATCCTCAGATTCAAGCGTTTCCAACAAATTAATTCGTGCAGATTTAAGAGCGCATTACCATTTTAACGACAACAAAAATATTGTCTGTAAGCACTGTGAGAAGCCAAGGGAAATCAACTACAATCCTTCCAGGGGTTGGTATAATTTTGAGAGACATTTGGTAAGCACGCAGTTTGCAAAGCACTGGAATGTTGGTATGATTTCCATAATTTGCCAGGTTATCCATTTATTTTTACTTAAACTTCTGTGCGTACCAGGTGTCAGTTCACGGGATTCCACAGGACACTTTTGGCAAGAAAACGAACGCTAATACAGGAGGATCTAATTTACACCGATACTTTGCTACAAACTTAAAACGGAAATACTCCAACCCATCATCTCATTGGCTACGATATAATGACCCAAAGCAGATTCAGTTTTACGAGGACTGTCTTGATCTGGTTACCATTGATGGTCATCCGCTGGATATGACTTCCCGAATTGGATTTCGAAAACTCGTTAGCAACCTGAACAGTTCTGTGAGAATTCCTTCACGTCGAACTTTAGGTCGACATTTAAAATCTCGAGTGTCTCAGGTACGAAATGCCAAAACCAGAAGTGCGTAACAAGCTAGCTTGTTTAAATTTTAAAACCAATTAATTATAACTGATTACTTCTAGGTCAATATGGAAAACTGCCAATACATCCAAAAAATCGAGTTTATACACGTCAGTCTTGATCTATGGAGTTCCATTTCCCGCAAATCAGTGTTGGGAATAAAAATTCATTTCATTGATAAGGAGTGGCAGCTTAAAACCTGGACAGTAGGATTTAAACACTTTACGCACTGAAAATCTGCTCACAACCTAAGACTTTACCTAAAGAGGTTCTTTACGACCATGCTTAAAGTAAAGCCCAATCAGGTAAATTTCCTTTCCTTACCGTGCTGTTCAACGGCGTATCAAGCTAGCTTGATTTGAAAAAAACATTGGCATTGTTTTTAATATAATGTTTTCATGAACCTAGATCGTCCTCAAACGGTAGTAAACCCACCGAAGACGAATGCACCGAATATTTAAATGAACCTATTTACGACGGCTCACCTTTAGTATATTGGCGGATTAATCAAAGCAAATATCCTCGACTTTCCATGCTTGCTTTAAAATACTTAAGCCTCCCTGCAAGCTCTGGTGGAGTGGAAAGATTGTTCTCAACAGCTGGTTCAATTGCAAGAGCGAGAAGAAACCGCTTAGAAGTTAACACACTTGAAAATATTTTGCTGTACCGAGAGCGGCGTCTGCGAGACATAAATTAATCATTTCATTCGACATGGTTTTAATATGACTATTTTAGCAAGTTTTTTATTGTATCAAGCTAGCTTGATTTATGATTTCCATACCATATTGTTTAGTTACAAAGAGATACAGAAATTAGATTCGTTCCGTTAAGTTACATTTTACAAGTTTAAATAATATCAAGCTAGCTTGATTCGGAATTTACAAACTATAACATATTACAGTACAATAATTTTGTAAAGAGCCATAAGTAGCAGTAGTTCGTTTTCTGTTATCAAGCTAGCTTGATTTATTATTTCCTTGTTGTTAAGTTTCACAGAGATTAGAATAGTTTTGTTAAATTAAGTTACATTTTACAAGTTTAAATATTATCAAGCTAGCTTGATTCTGATTTTAGTGAGTGTAATAAATTGCAGTACAATAATTGTGTAAAGAACTAGTAGAATAACAGTAATTCGGCTTTGTGTTATCAAGCTAGCTTGATTAAATAAACTCAACTTAACACTAAATATCTCTTTTGAGTTGAGTAGCTTTGATTGTTTTGTCGGCCACTTCTTCCCCATATTTAGTAACTAGCTTCTCACGTCGAAAAATTATAGAGATGGGTG
Source organism: Entomobrya proxima (assembly GCA_029691765.1). Lineage (NCBI taxonomy): Eukaryota > Metazoa > Arthropoda > Collembola > Entomobryomorpha > Entomobryidae > Entomobrya > Entomobrya proxima. The sequence goes on along the minus strand of JAIQCH010000014.1, from coordinate 65,975 downwards.
GTGCGCGAGTGTGTAGTAGAAATTTTTATAGAGGTGAGTGGTGCGCGAGTGAGTGAGAGACATTTTTGAATGGGCGATTGGGTAGTGAGTGCGTGGTCAAATGTTTTCGGGTGTGAGCGGTGAGTGGAGTGAGTGGTCATCTTTTGGTGTGTTGTGAGTGGTCATTTTTTGGGGGGTTGTGAGTGGTGAGTGGAGTGAGTGGTCATTTTTTGGGGGGTTGTGAGTGGTGAGTGGAGTGAGTGGTCATTTTTTGGGGGGTCGTGAGTGGTGAGTGGAGTGAGTGGTCATTTTTTGGGGGGTTGTGAGTGGTGAGTGGAGTGAGTGGTGAACAACCGAGGACCTGTGTGAGTGAGTGTGAGTTGAGTGGTTTTTCAACGCCCATCACTGTGATAATGTGTTTATACTTGAATCATATCACTGATCATATGCAAGCAATTTAGCAATTATTACACTCGCAATTCTTTAACTGCTGTTTACAATAAATCCTTGAAATTAACCCGTTATCATCGATTTTGTGCTAATATCCGTCCGTTATTTAGCTCTAAGTGTTGTTCTTCGCTGGCCTCCTCGGCCATCACCAAGCTAATCAACTACTGGTAAGCATCTTCCATTTTGAGCCGTCTACTCAGCCGTCTAGCCAACAGACCTTCACAATGGATATTCGAATTCTAGAGGCTACAGGTATGTTTCATGTTTGGTCCAACTGGGCTGATCGAATTCAAACGTAAAGCGCCACTATTCAATTAGCAAGAACAGAAACAAATGTTAAATCGTTAACAACCAGAGACAATATTGTGATTGTGCTTTTCATGTACTTGTGTCTGCTTTTGTTTCCACTTCTTTTTTGGTTTGTTGAATTAATGATATAACAATATAGCTGAGGTGGATTCTCTACTTTCTAAAATGCCAAAATTTGCAACCAATTACTTACACATGATTATGAGTTTCGTTCATTGCAAAACATCAAATTCAACCTCAACTAAAGTCATCCGGATCAAGTTCTAAACTACCGTCATATATGTAAATGTAAATGCTGGCATGATCAGTATGAGTGTAAGGTATTTGAGTAATAGTATTAAGTAAAAAGAAAGGCATATTTTAACTCAATTCTACAATATATTGGTTACCAAAAGTAAAGAAGATTTGAAACAGTGAAAGTTTTTGCCAAATTGAACCTTGTGTTTATGTATATAATTATGTACAAAAATTAGATGTAAACTCCTCGGTTTATGCTTTAATTCAATTGCTTTTAAATTTAATTCTGCTTCAAGAAATATAATCAATTACCGTGTATCATTTTTAAGAAGCACGTCTTGCTAATACGCTTTTATAAATAAATAAATTGAATTTGTAAAGCATGTCACAAAAGTTTTGTAGCTTTTATTAATTTTACGTAAATTTCTTTTGCAAGATTACATGGAATTGCAGTCATAAATTTATAAAGACAAACAGGGAACTGCAACTTACAAACGAAGATAACCGGTAGTCAAATCCAAAATAAATTTGATCCACAATCGTGTCATCAAAAGCGTCATTAAATATGAAGGAGCACTGCTTGCTCCGTCCGCAACAACAGCGCTTGGTAAACAATAAGCTTGTTAAACAACAATCCCATCCGTGTACACACATTTCAGCTAATTGCTTTTCTTCAAGTTGAAAGAACTCATTATGAAATGTAATTATAGATTCAGTTTTAATTAAAATGAAACAAATGTGAAATTTAAAATTAATAAATGTTTTAATTTTGTGACTAAGGTTCCAAAGACAAACAATGTCTGAGCCAGATGCATTAACATAACTGACGGATTTACAAGCTGCACAAGGAACTGTTTAAGATTCAGAAAAAAATCTACTGCAAACTGTGCTGGTTCGGTGATTGGTCAGGGGAACCACAGTGGTGAATAGGAGCAAGGGAAAATACCAGAAGGATAAATTTGTGGCAACAGTGAAAAAAAATCGTGGATGACTGTGCAGCAAGTTAATATTGTTTGAGTATTTGAAGCCATTGCGCAAGGTTATTATTGATGAAGACAAATAAACTTATTACATTTTTCAAGCGATATATAATAGAACTACTACTTTTATTTCTGCTAACGCTTTATTCATTTAAATGCATAAACATTTACGCAGTTTGTTTTCCAACCCTACAAAACACAGCACCTACAAAACTAATCATTTTATTTACCCGGGCTTCTTAACGTTGGTGTGCTAATTTATTGTTAGTTAATTGATTTGAGTTTGGATGCATTTTTTGGATGTGTTGTACTAAATATTGTAGCTCCGACAAAGCTTCTCAGCATGATGGAAAACTTTATGCTCAATTATTCTAGATAGAGGAAGCTACTTATTTGTCCAGTTATGAACATTGCAAAAATTTGACACAATGACACTTGTAGAATTTACGAAATGACTTTAAATTTTATTGCGCGGGAAGAAACCGTTTACGTTGTTGCAATATTTTTTATAAATGTGGAACTTTCAACACATATGAAACACATTTTTTACCTTTACATTAGGTTTTTACAAAGATATACGATTGCATTTATGCAATTTGCATAAGCACACATAAAACTGGACCATTCTACACGCTTACAAGCGTTGAGTATTCCCGGGAAAGTCCACGGCATGACGGTAAATATTGGCTTACTTAATCCAAATGAACCTTGTCCAAACACTTGCATGATTGAACGTGTTGTATTCTCTTGTTAAAGAAAAGGCTTCATTAAAAAATGATAAGAATTTCCAAGAAGGAATTTTGACGAGGATTATAAAATATAAACCGCTATTGTTACAGGAGGGAGAGCACATTCTAAATTGGTTCAATTCACATGTGTTTTAGTAAAGTATTGTGGAAAAGTTTGGCGGTTCTGTTTGAGACTTGTCAAATTAAAAGGCTGAGTATTTTTGGGGTATAGACAATGCAAGAGCCATGCTGTAACACTCTACCACGGAATATATGCTGCAGGCATGCCCAAGTACCTAAAATGGTGCAAGGTTGTTAAAACGGAGCAGGAAGGTACAAATAGATTTTTAACACACATAAAGCACAAAGGGAATGGAAATTTTTGAAAGTTTTGTTTCCCGTTGCTGGTCTTTCTACGAATTGGGTACTTGTTTGGTCACACAGTTTTGTATAAAAATGCGATACTTGCCTTGCATTAGTGCCATTCAAAATCTAACTCAGCGTAAGAGTTGTTACCCTCCCGTTAATCGCAATTTGTATTCAATACATATCTTAATTACAAAAGTAAAACATGGAGCATTTTATAAAGTTGTGCTTTTTCGTCTTGACATGGCGGGTGTTTTACGTTTCATCATTGGAAAATATGACTAGAACAAAGGCAGACAATGAACTGGAATCCCCAATCGTAAGTCAAATTTCGATAATTTTTAAATATTTACTCATTAGTTCTGCATTTTGATTACCGTATAATTTAGAGTTTAAGACTAAAACAAAAGCTTAAAGTGAAAATAGAATTTTCAATTTAAATAACAATTTCTTTCATATACATAATGAAATGCTTACAAAACGTTATTTCTTATTTATTAATAGATGTGCCATGCAAATCCTTGGAATTGCTTGGACGGCTATGCTTCTTGCGAATGTGGCGTACCACTCCTTCTTGGAGGTGGTTTTCAAGGTGTAGAAATGTGTTGTCCATACCCTCACAATGCGAATGACCACCCATGCGATCTGGCACTAGACGGATTTGTGTGTAATTGTGGCATTTCTGAGGAAGCGGTGGTTACTGACGAAGTAGAAGAGGCGATACATAGGCTTGCGGAGGAATTCGATTGCTAAGCTAAACTAGCATTCAGACCACTTCAACGTCGTCCAAAAATATTGTTTGTTATAATATTTTACCTAGCAATGCTAGCAAGGTGCTTACGTTTGAGTTTACAAAATTAGCTTTTCTGCTTACAATTTCACTTGAGTTAAGTGTATGTGTGTTTTACATTGTTTCTTTTCAAAATTTAACAATATTACAGCTTTTGTTATAAAAATTATTTCGCCTGGCTAAAAAAGCGTTGTGCAAACTTTATTTTATGGAACAAGTATTATTAAATTGTTTTTCCTATCACTATAAACTTACAAATGGATTTTTCGAAAGAAAAACATTATTATGTCTTCAAATTCTAATATGAATCATGGATTTTGTTTGGGTAGTAAACACAATTCCAAAAATAGTTAAGTGTCAAGAAATTATGCACCAGGCGTCTTTAACAAACACTATAACTTAATTTCTCTACCTTATTTAATAAACTCTTGTGCAGAAGCAGCGAGGTAACAAAACATTTTGCTGAAAGTTAATTGCTGATACCATTGAGGGTTCATTATTTATTTGCTAATTATTTCGAACACCGTCTTTACATTGATTTTGTATCAATGTTACAATTCAAAACTTCTATACTTTTAAACAACCTACCAAATGAATAGCATTCAACGGTGGGTGTGAAAATGCATTTAAACCATGCAAAAACTCCAGTATCACTGTTTTGGTTGTAGGATACTCTATGTAATATTAAATGCATAAAATACGCTGTAGATCATCAAAATTGCTCGACCAACGTCATTTGAAATTCAACGTTGAATCGTCTCAAGAGCACAGTGGAGCTGAATAGCCCAAAGTAGAAATACACACAAGTTAATAGTATTTTTTCAGGTACATGAGCAACCCATTAATATTGAACAGGACAGGACGAAATAAAAAGTTTCAGTCGTATTTGGGTTATTTCAACCTATTCAAAAATCCTTAAAAATGAGCTTTATATAAAAAGATACATTTCGGACTTTTAGGTTCCGGCATGTTTTTCGTTTAAGTAAACGGAGTGTGAAGGGAAAAAAGGAAGCAAAACATGATACTGAATGCTAACACAAAACGAAACCTAGTATATAATATAGGTACGGAGTCGGCGTTTTGTCCAATTCAAAAATTTGCTGCTTAAAAAGGATTATGTTTTGGGAAAAGCTTAAGAATAAGCCCAAACGTTCATGGAAACTTTGAACAATTTTAATCCGATTGAAATTCCAAACTCATGAAAGGGATAGAGTTTGTGTTTTGTTAGGTACGTTTTAGGTGTAAACATGCAAGGTGAAATAAGCCAGTCCGTGTTAAATATACGTATTTATCAACCTCAACTGAGAATCCCAGTCCGAGATAATACTCTAGATATAAATCTTACTGCTGCTGAAAGGGTACGAGTGAAACGTTTTCCATATTGCTGCTTGCTAGTTTATTTGTTTTTTGTAATGCTCAGTTTACTGGGCAATGCATATCAAAGACAATTCAATGGAACAACTGACAATTTACAATTTTTACACGCACACCTGCTAGCATATTGCATGGCTTGCATGACTTGGAATATACATTATACCATTAAACCCGCTATATAATTAGCGCAATACATCTTACCGCTGCGTCCAGTAAATCAAGAAGAAAGGGAGTCCAAGGTTTATTTATTACTCGATGAGAAAGGGTTTGAATGTGTTAAAACTTAGCGTTGAAGCACAAAGTGCATGGCTTACGTATTTAACATGAAAGGTATGGGTCATTGATCGTTCCTCCTGGTTCCGTTCAAGCTGAAATTTTTGGACCTAATGCAACTTTTGCGCACCTTACATTTAACATTTTACCATACGGCACTTGTGTAGAATAGTTTCCCATGCAGCAATAAAACCTATTAGGTCTACGGGGATTACATTGCTACCTAAAGTGCTAGTCGTAAAAGCGTAGTATAGACATACACAAATTTGTACGGGGAAGGCACGTCGGCAACCTTTCTGAATTATAAATAAAGGACGAAGTCAATTTTTTTCCTTTTACCAAGACAATTTTCTTGGCAATAAAGGTCCATTTATGACTTTGTGTTTGGGTAAACAAAATGTTAGGGGCATACAAGCACCACAATGTTGCAACAAAAGAAGGTGTAAAATATGCTATGTGCATTCAGTGGAGTTTTATTGCCAACCCAAACTTTGCTGTTGTAAGGAAATAAATTTTAGAAAGTTAGCCGAAAAATATTGTTCACTTCAATCAGTTCTGTATCTACCTATGTAACAAGTGTAACTCAAGCATATTATTTATAGTTCATTTTATCGTACCAAAATGCATTTTACCTGGACAGAGACATGTATTGTCAAAATTGAGCTGATATTTTTATTTGACATTTGGTGTGCACTCGAGACTGCGTTTTAGTATAAAGCTTGCTGTTATTTCGTTCCTTTTTTAAATATTCAGAAAAGTAGCACAACTTTTGTGCATCAGTACTTTACTAATGACGAAAATATTTTAAATAGAATTCGATATTTTACAATCGTTCAGTTTTGAAATATTCAACAATAATTCCTGTTCGTTGCTAATTTTTGATTTATATTATAAACCAATTTCACATTATAGATAACAAAATTGTTTAAAGCTAAGTTGCTTGCTTGAAAAGTGAAATTTGGATCTTATGAATTTGTCTAAGCTTTTGTGTTAGTTCCAAAATATATTGTGTCAATCAGAATTTACAGCTATCAAATTGTAAAAATTAAAATGGCTGGGATGGAAGAGGAGCTAAGGCTTGCTGACTTAAATGAGCAAGTGTTTGGAAACCCTCTGGTAATTAATACAAATATTTGACTCTATTCAGTATTAGTTTCTACATCATATATTGACTGTTTGGTTTATAATTATATTTTTTTAGATCCTGCGCAATATTCTGGAAAAGTATGTCACAAAAGTGAATATTACAAATCCTGAGCCTGCTTCCGTTCATCATCTTACATTTTCCAATCACAAGGGCATACAACCAGAAGCTCCTTGTAGGAGGCTTATAACCGAGCACGGCAACCTGTTGAAGCAGGTTAACACTTTATGGGAAAAATTTACAATAGAAATATTCACAGAGGCTCACTTTCCTCTAAACCAGATTGGAAATGGTGCAGATGGGCTTAGAAAACTTCAAGAAGAAACGCATGTGCCTTTTGCTATGGAAATGTGGCTACCTAATCAACACACCGAAAATATTTTTAAGGTCGGGAATCTCTCTTTGGTAAAGTTGCAATTGCATTATTCCAAATCGGAAAGAATGTGGCATGTTTTGCCACTACCACAGAGCTTTCCTGCTGTACGAGAACTGTCAATTAATTGTCCTGAGAAATTGTGTGATTTTGAACAAAATTGGCAACAGTTTGTGCAAAATATTTTGGACAAGTGCGCAAATCTCAAAGAAGTGAAAGTGGTAACCACAGTACCTTATAACGATGAATCATCAAATTGGACAACACTCAAAATTCAACCTTGGAAATATCCAGTAAGTATTAAACATCTTATGTTAACAGACTTGTACTTACCACCCGTGAACGCACCCGCACTTAAAAATCTTGTTAGTTTGCGCATCTATTTCTCCAGAAACGATGCTGAATTACACGACAAGTTTGTTGCTTTATTGATTGAATGCAAAGACTCTTTGCAAGAACTTATACTGACCGGGCCACAAGAGGGAAGATCACGCATTGGAATCTTATCGCTTCCTGTTTTGCAAAATCTTCGAACACTAATGACCAATCAACGGGTTTTACTGTCGGATGCAGAGCAAGGTCGTGGTTTAGAAGGAAAAGTGCCTTTATTGGAGCACTTGGCTTTGGAATGGTCTGTGGAATATCATTTTGAAGAAGATTTATGCAAAGGCTGGATAGGACACTGCCAGACCCAGCCACTGGATTCAGTCACACGATTTTCATGGAACATTAGCAATGATCCACTGTCACGAGATCAGCTTTTAGAAAAACTTCCTGTTTGTCTACCACAGTTGAATGCAATGCTGCCAAATCTTACACGACTGGAAATAAGACTTCCGGACTTGTATCTATCTGGATTGAGCCTTGTTTTTGGAGAAATGGTGCAATTGACTAGCTTGAAAATAGATGTTTGGAACAAGAAGAGAGAAATTGATTCAAATTTACAGACAAGTTTATGGGAGTCGCTGCTGATAGGAGAGAATGCTGAACAAGCAGGATTGAGTAATCTGAAACAGTTAGAAATGGTGTCATTTGGAAGTTACTACACTGAAGGTCACTCCTTATCACTTCGTGCCATCACAGCCGGATTGCTGCCTGTTGTCAACTTAAAAAAGTTGATTTTACGTGGAGATTTTATGATTTGTTCGGAAGCTGCCAAAACCTGGAAGGAACGTGGTTTCGAGCTAATTGTCATAAGGTATGAGCAAATCTTTGTTTGAAGTGTTGACCACATTGTATGGTTGAAATCTAGACAATAAAACTGTTATTATAAAAGTATTATCAAAATGACAACTCATTTGGAGCCTTCAAACATGTCATGTCATTGAATAGTTTACTATAGGTGTAAGTATGCAACTTTAAGGAGCACAGCTTGCGTATGTTATATATAATCAGTCTTTATGAAACATGAACAATATTATGATATTTTCTTGGGGTCAAAAACATTGATTGATTTCAAGTAAGGACTAAAATGTTATAGGTTTATGTGGTTGTCTAATAGAATTCCATATCCCATCAGTAAACTATAAATCAAAGAGACCTTTACAACTTTGTTTGTATTTCAATCATAATTGTGTTTCTGTGACACACTAGCAATCTCAAGCACAAACATTTTATGTTTCGTCGATTTCGCTATTACCAAGGCCGCAAATTTGCTATCGAAAAATAATTTATTGACAATCAGATTTTACTGACTAGTGGCAAAAGTGTCTGTTTTATTTTGCAAATAACGAGACTTAGTGTTTTCTCAATACAGACAGCAGTTCGTTTATATCAGCAGCTGGGCTAGATTGCTTTTCATGCATCATTTTTAGTGTACAAAATATTTCAAACCTAAAAGTTGTATGAGTGAAAATACCGTAAAGTTTTATGAAACATTTTATCTGTAAGTATTTTAAATGTAAGATGCCATATTAGGTAAACTAATTTGAGTAGTTGCAATATTCTTGTAGTGATATTTCACGTCAATCCTTTATATAAAAACAGATTCTTCCAAAGTTGACAAGGAGTATGTGGTTTATGAAATCGTACGCATATGTAATCTAGAATTTTACTACATAGCAATGCGTACGGTTTACAACAAGGAGTTATTTATTTATCCATGCTTTTCTTGAGCAATGATTGTTATTCTTATTACTACATTCAAAAGAAATATAAGCACGCTTGTAATTTTGTATGTACATAATATATATGTATTTATAAAGCGTCATATCATTGAATGAATTCTGAAAACACCGTGTTGAAGTTCCGTATTGTACTATTTTTTAAAAAATAAACCGCAAGTGGAAGAATGAGTATTAAAATTGTTTCGATTTTATTATTTTCTTTAATTTAAAAAATATGTAGTTGTAAAATTGTATGTATTTCTGTATGTATGTACGTATGTACCAATGTATTTCCAGAGTTTTTTGAAAGATGCAAACAGAAACATTACCCGGATACCTCTTCAGTGTAAGGTGATTGCAGACGATAACAGTGTCAAATATTCAGGAGAAAATTTAAAAATTCCCGAACGTGAAGGTAAAATTATCATAACAAGTAACATTTGCGAGAATGGCTCTAGCGCTACATGTGTGTTTACATGCTGATGTTCCTTCATTGTCCCAATACTTGTCTACAACCTTTGACGCACATAGGCTTGGAGATTGTATGCCTTTGAGTCTTGAGCCTTAAAACCCTTGATAGCTCGCGTTAGAGAAAAATCAGCAAACGGAAATATTCGGTTTTTAAATGATTTGATTGTAGTTTTGGGTGTGACAAGCAAATTGGCTAAATAAATTTTTATTTTACGTTTCCAGGAAGTATGTTTACTTAGGGATCAAAAGTGAAGGTAAATCTGTAAAAATTATTTCACAGACAGCAGCTGCATCGTTTCAGCTACCACTATGTTTATGCACACGAAGTTACAAGTAAATTTTTTAACACAATTAAAGGGTGTCCGATAAGTAAAGCCACTAAATTCAAGTCCATGTGAAATATTTCAAACGCATCCACGGGCATTAAATAAACTACTGTCGGCACATACAAACTTGCGTGTTTACTGCAAAAATACCCCATGTTAATTTGAGCTGTCAGTAGGAAGTTATAACAAATTTTTTGCAACAGTATTTGTTGACAGTTTTCCCGGTTTTTTAACGGGTGACTTTAGAAATAAGTTTCTGAGTTTGAAACCTTTAACATTTTAAAAACAAATTTAGCACTTAAATACTTAGCAGAAATAGAGCTTTCAAACGACTTATCTATGGGCATTCGTTTCGTTAAAATTTAAAAGTTATACACATATCAACTTTTGGGTTGTTTTGGTAAATCTCAGTTCACATAAATTTTTGGCGAACATTTTGTTCAGACGTTTAAACTGCTGATGTTTACGTTTTGTTCCGTTTTCCTTAAAGCTGCTTGGGCAATATGGAAAGCTTATTTTTCAAGCTTTTAGGACCAACAAAGTAAGTATGGTCATATGCTAATTTTTGCTGAAAAAACTGCTAACGTTCAGAACCTTATCTTTTTCTTGTGTTAAGATTTTCTAACAGACTAATCATTTAAAATAGGTATCAGATTATTTCAAAAGCGTCAATTTTTAGTTGCATTTTGTAGAGAAAAGAATGGTAAACTCGATATATAAATGCATTTTAAATTTAAGCTTACCTGGAATATTTACCACACAAATAAATGTAAAACTGTCATGAAAACTTTGGTACCTGGAAATCTCATAGGTGGCGCCACATAATGTAAAGTGGCGAGTTGGGGGATTGTGAAGCTATTTTTTCAGACCGAGATATTTTTTCAGGTACTTCTCTAAGGTCTTATCTATCAGCAGTATATTATATCTCGTTTACAAATGACAACTTCAACTTTTTATAAATAAATCAATTTGGTGGCTTTACTTATCGGACACCCTTTAAATATAGATTTTAAACATTAAATCCTACGATTCGAAGATATCTGTGAGTGTTTGCAAGATAAATATTACTATGTACGTGATCAACGATAAATTTGGTTTTAGTTGAAGCTGAAGTTGAAATTCCCTAAAAATCATGCAGTCCCTACCGACCTGAACGGATTTTAATTAAGTTGACATGTCTCTGTGTACAATCGTATTGTGCGCAGGTCCAACAATCGTTAGTGTCAACTTGTATGTTAGAAGCATAGCAACTATCAACTATTGATGATGTGAAAATGGTAAGTGGGTCCTCGATATCCCCACCAAACCATAAAACATTCACTGGACAAATTTATAATCTGCTTCGGTTACTACTTTCCAAACACAATTTTTGTTTGTTGAAAACTTTGTGTATGAAAGTAAAATTTCTTGTTGATTTGACTTCTCACACTCTCGTTTAATCATTAAAATTTGACACTTATTCAAAACCAAGTAGTTCCAACGGGATGCCTTGCACTGGTTTACCTAGATCGAGTGTTGCTAATAGCCCCAACAAAATTACCAGTCATAGCCTAAGTAGGTAGGCTGGCATGTTGAACCCAAGTTGTTTTCCAATGTGTGTTAAATTCTGGTTTGTTTATTGATTCCAGAGCAACAAAATAATTCAAACAGCAAATTAATATCTCGTTGTTTTGAATACAACATGCTTCCTTTTATCAACGGAAAAGAAAAACTTAATAAGTCTACAATTGTATCAAGCACATTTGCATACCGTTTTCATAAACATTAATTTTCAAATGCGAGTGCTAAAATGCTAAAACAGTTTAATTGCGGTAAATTAGCTGGGTGTGCACGTTAATATGTTGTGATGACCAATGATTTTTTATTTTGGATTTAAAGTTATTCGATAAGTGGAATATGCGAAGAGTAGACAACGCATATTTTGATTATCAAAACACAGAACTACTCGGTATTTAAACAAAAATTCAATTTTCCTTCAGTGGAAATAGTTAAAGTTATCAATAGGAAAATCTATATTCGTGAATAAAATTGTCGTGTTATACATCTTGATACGGTACATAATTATCTTCACTTATCCTTGACAATTTTTGCACGAGTAAAAACAGTTGACGATGTATATTTTTAGATGCAGCACAAAGATTAAGATTCCATTAATAGTCAACACTTAAGGCAAACTAAAAAATAAGCAACAGCGCAATAAACATTTGCATTTTATTTATCAGTTTTAAGTTCTAAGATTATAAGATTGATAATGTCAGAAAAATCAATGGCAACGTAAGAACTTGTTCAAACCAGAAAACAACTGAATTATTTTGCAAACTTGCCAATATGCAAGTAGAAAATATGCCAAAATAGAATTTTAAATATTTTTAAAAAATAGAAGCCCGGAGTCGTTTGTCTTTCAATTATTAAGTTTACCCTTTTTGATTGTTCATGCCACCTAATGTTTGTTCAGTGATTTTAGTGTGTAACATTTCCATTTCTTACCTGCTTCAATTTTTTAATCTGTGTTGACACCAAGTATTCCAGCCGCGCAAGGGCAAAGTATTATCACAAAAACCCGAAATTCAATTTGTTGATTCAGCACTTAATGGCATGCGACAAACAATCTGGTTGCTCAACATAACTTATTGCTGAAAATATTTCCATTATATGAATTTTATTTATTAACGTAGTTCAATAAAGACATGGATACTTTAAAGGGACAACTTGCGCATGAATAAAACTTTCTGTAAGCTGTCAAACGTAAAACAAGAATGAATGGAGACACAGTATTTGTAAAATTTGGAGATTAGCATGTCAAATTTTTCAAATTGTCAAAGTGTAAACAGATATCTCCACAACAAACCCAAAAATGCTAACAAATAACCCGTTAAGCAAAATAACAAACACCACTAAAATATTACCATTCAACCCGAATTTGGTCAGTACGTGATTTTCGTTGTTGTCATCTGGCTGCACTACGGTGCGCTTTAAGTTTGTTTTCCACCATTGCCATATTCCGGATTCTACAATTCCTTTACTTCTTTTCAAAAGAGCAGAATACAATCTTCCAGAAAATTGATAAAAAAATTTCAACTTAACCACCACTTGTTTAGAAATATGAAATTTGCTGCTTCGCTTTTTCAGATCATTACACAAATGAAGGGGCAATACCAATGAAACGTTTTTGCATGCATCAAGTTCTCTGTACATTTCTGATAGTTCGACGTTTGTATAATTGTTTGGCATTTCCGTTACATTTGGTGGCCTTATTTTATAAAACCGTCTTGCAATATTTAAAACATTTGTCGGTATTAGGGTGCTACAGCTCATTAGTTTGGTTAAAAATGAACTTGTATATTCAGAAACGTGTGGTAGCAGCCTACCGTAATACCATTGCATTTCTGAAAGTAGATATACAAGTCGATCAGAACTGTCGAGAAGCAGTTTAGCATGCCTATCGGTTGATGTAGTTTCGTTAACCAGTTCTTCTTCACTACCCCCAGAAAAGTCAATCGCCATATTTGTTCTGGAATAGATTTCAAAATTATCAGCCAGCAGATGATCTAAATTTTCATAGTATAAAGACTTCGTAGGTTTCATCATATCACGTATATTGCAGCTTTTATAAGTACTTGTTAGAATCATAAACATAAGAAAATAAACCCCAACAACAATACTGAACACGATTTTGCGTTTTAAAGTTTGAGAATTTAAACCACTGCTCTGATCTAGCAATACAATTACTGTACTGAAACATAATGTGTCCCACCTGTCATGACTTGCATTCCAAAACGTGTCTTGACTAATAAGACCGCTTACAGCAATCATTGAAACGCATATAAGGAGCCATATGTAAGCGTCAAACACTTTCAAAAATGGCACAAGGCTTATAACCCCGCTTTTTCTAAATCCACATGAAATAAACCGAAGTTTATTGATGTAGTCATCTGATACAAGGGAAGCTAGAGTATATTTTGAACCTGGCCTCCAGTCAATCAGTAATTCTGTATGCATTCCAAAATTTTGCAGTTGCAATTTACGATAAATCAAAAATTTTCCATCAACGCAGAGGCTGCCAGCGGTTGTATGATATGTGTAGTTTCTGATGATTGAAGTTAACAAATATAAGAACACGTTGACTGTGTATTTATTAGGGTTCTCAGAAAACGATGGTTTACGAAATAAAAGGGATTTAGCAGACAGAAACTTACAAGTGTCAAAAGCTTTAGCGTAATTTTCTGAGCTTCTGGAAATCATAACGAAATGAAGCCTCTGAGTTTGAGTCTTGTAATTTGTAGATGGTTTCCATGGATGCCTAAGTTGATCTTGTAGGTTAGTAAAATTTGTCTTAGTTAAGTTAATTTTTACGTAGGTAAAAATATTGTCGGAATCTTTTTCGGCAAAGGCATCCACTAGCCTAAACCAATTCAGTGTATTGATTTGAGTTTTAACACATTGGAGCCCAAATAGTTCATAGAAATAAGCGCCCCTTCCTTTTTCAATACCAGAAATTACATATCGTTTCCATTCCTGAGCTGTCATGAAATGCTGATATTCATATATAAATATACGAAACTGTGGCAAGTCCGTCGAAACGGTCTCGTGTTTCAAGTAATATATATCGTCGTTCATGTCCACCTTCCACACAGAGGGGTAAAGCGCCCTCTTATTCAAAGTACCATTATAATACATGACTCCGTCAGGAATAAATGCATCGATCACTATTTCTTGGTTCCAAGGCTTGCTTTTTAGAACAAATTTAGTTTGAACAATATGGTTGCATGTATAAGCATACAAATTAGTTTCGTAAAAATTCGATGAACACTTGGTTCCAGAATCGATCAACGTCTGGTTTGTATGTACATATCTATTTCGCATCCAAAGCAGTTCATCCGAGTTAACCTTCACGAGCTCAACGTTTCTAAGAATTACTGGTATATTTACTTCAGCGTAACCAAAAGGCTGACAATCATAAAAAGTTATATGAACAAAGTTTGTACCTTCGTTTCCAAAAATATCGATGGAAATGTAGTCATCATAGTTTTTTACGAAGGGGCAATTGCTAGTAAAACCAGTTTTACTGCTTTCGGCGCGTGCGGCACTATAGTATCCAAAATTTGTGAAAGAAACTTTAAACACATGAAGCGCCCACACCCAAAAACATAGATGAAACAGCATTTTTGATCACGAAGTTACTTCTTAAAATATCTTACGCTATTTCAATTCTTTTAAAGCTAAATGTTAAATTCAGCAAAACAACTATCTCAAAAAGCCAGAATCTAAAAAAACGACAAGGTTTCTTCCCATAAATTCAATTCGTACTGATGGCGTATAAGCACCTTTCAGCTATTACTAATATATATCTTAAAAAAGCGAAAAACACACTCGACAAAAGATTTAGTGGGAAATATTCATTAAAATATATTATGAGTGGCCTGTCAACGTGTTCGTCAAGTCTAAATGTTTTTTTTGAAATACCCTGGTTGTCAGTTTAAATGTGTTCTTACATTAAGGAACATTATTTTAAGTTTATCTCGGCACACGTTCGTTAGTAACGACGGGTAACGAATCGTTACCCTTTGTTAATTATTACAATATATACGTCACATAAATTTGTAAAATCCTTAAAACCCACTTGAAGCAAAACAATTTGTTTTTATCATATTACGGTTTATTTTTCAACGACAGAAATGAGACGACGAATAATTATTTATGAAAAAAGCTACTTAAACATATTTAGATAACAATTTGCCACATGCCATGTTACCTCATCCAAAGCGCTTCTACAAATCAATTTATTATAGGTTTAAATTCCAAAATGTTTAAGTAGGAATCAAACTTTTTCTTGGAGTCATTTGGAAAGTTTATCAGGATATTCAAACAAACAGACCAGCACCATTAAATTTCTACTTCTCTTACTCAGACATTCTGTCTACGGGCAATTAGAAAAAAAGGTTTGATACACCGTGATGTAAAAAATTGTTTCCGAACTTTTCTTTTTACGAATTCCATGCAAATTTATACACATTCAGGTTTACGTGGATTTCGAGAATTATCAATGGTTATTCTCATGTAGTTGAACGTTGATTCATCATTTATAATTTGTCAAAGTTTTTGAATCCAACGGATACCATCTACTGCAATTGGAACAAATATTCCATCATTGAATAAATATTTGAACTTCTTAAAAAACCCATTACTATTATATGATATTTATTGATAGTTCTGTCTATTGCTAAGACTATGATAGAAGCACTTCTTCTTTAGACTCATACATATTTTGGCTAAAATGTTCTTTTTGACAAGATTTATGTGGCTAATGGGTATTCATAGGAGTTTTGCAAATAATAAAAATAGGCTTACTTAATTATTAGGTTAAGAATTTGTTTTACGAAATATTTTTTGACAAAATGCTGTCAAAATGTTCCAGGTTTAATTACGAACTTATGCCACGGGTTGTTTTGAAGAATCTTGAATAAAGAATCCACGACGTGAAGTGTTTTAGTAGAAAATAATTGTTAAAATGACCGTCATGTAAAGTGCGGTCATTTTGTAAAAAATTTGTACCATTCGATTCGAGCTCGACATGTTACAGGCATGGTATTAAAAGTTTGTGTAGGTATGTGTGTTTGAAGCAGACAGAAACCTGGAAATTGTCAAGTAAGGCTTGTTACATATATCCTCGGACAAATTTTCAGCTTCTTATTTTGTTAACAACATTAAGGTTTTGTGATTCAACCTGGGCATCAAAAGAAAGCTTAAACAGTGTAGTGTCTTATAAAAATAATTGTAAGCCTATGCATCCTATCGTATTTTGTACTGCATGCTAAGTCTTTCTGCAACTCAGGTTGTCATTTTTCCAACTTGAATTTTTTCTAAAAATTTATTTATTTAAAACATTGTAAAAGTCTTTCTGTAGCACCTGAGTCATTGAGCCAGCACTTATTTTGAAACTTATTTATTGATCTTCCAAATAAGTGGTTATATTATAAATTACAACTGCATATGCAAAAATGCCACCTAAGTGTTTACAAAACATCATGAAAATTCCGATAAATTGACATCGTAATAAACCCGACAAAAATATGTAGGATAAAAAGGTTTCGACAAACGGGCTATGTACGGTCTAGAAGCGAAAAAGCCGTTCTTTAAAACTAATGTAAAACTAACGCATAAAAATGTAAGATGCAGAAAGGGAAGCTCTAACTATTTTGGGCACAATATATAGCCCAATTTTTTACTTAGCAACACAGTGTTCATAAAATCCATAAAATTTAAATCCCTGTAACTTTATCCAATCTTTACAAAAACTTACAACTTATAGCTCGCTTAAAAGCTCGTGTTTTCCAGAGTATTCTACAGTTACACCGGTATCTAAAAGCAAGTTCCAGTAAAAACGCCAACTTGGTAAAAAACACACACGTTTTAAAAAGTGGAATAACGGGATGTCGACTTGTGGTTACAAGCATACAGGTAAATTTTGCAGATAAGGTGCCAGGGCCATGAAACATTTTTTTCCAAAATCTACACATGTGACTTATTTCATCAGGAGAATGTATGCAATTCATAAGTGCTTGCTTGTTTGTTTTAAAGCAAAGTGAATTTTGTCCGAGGATATATGGTACAAGCCTTACGTACATCCTACATTTTGCTCTCAATATATTCGATGAGACGTATTATTATGGGTAAAGAAAACTAATGGCTTGGCTTTTTGTAATTCTCCACTAAAACGAGAAGAAAGGTAATATAATATGCATAGTGCATTTATAACGTAGATTTGAATTTGCGCTTGTTTGTAGGGCAAAATTTAGGCAGCCGCAAAAACTGGCTGGCCTTGAGATTTGGAGCAAAGCATCATATTTTGCGCTGCTTGTTGAGCGTACGCGTTTACTATTTGTGACTGCTTTGCTGCAGAGGACGGAGGTATACTATGCGTGTTAAAATGATCTCTAAGAAAGTTGACAAAAAAGAGGTCAAAGAACAGGTAGAAATGAAAGATGTTTGCAAATTTTCATCCCTAGCTTGCACCTGCTTACTTTACTTGCTGAAAAAGCCAATGGGTTTGTTCATTTTGCTCGTATATTTCAAATTTCAAGGGTTGTAGTTTACCACAGACTAGTGACTATTTTGATGGTTAAAGCACTTGCATTAACGTAAACTCGAAGAAAACAAGAAAATTTTGCAAAGTGTGCAATGGGGCTACACAAAAAGATAAATTGTGAAGATTCCCTTCCTTCACGAAATTCTATTAAGCAGAACCTGGACACAGTCAAAAATGTTTGCAAATAGACTCAAGCTTAAGTTAAAGAATTCGTCAATGATGGCTACAAAAGCCTGTAGAATTCCAAAAATCTTTAGCTAGCAATATGTATACTCTGTTAATTTCTATGCTTTGCACGTACTATTTCCAGAGCTTGATGAATCTGCAATACCATATTGACACAATTCTGTAACTGCGAACATGAAATCAAACAATTTCTATTTTCTGGGCTGATAAACGGCATGGAAATAAAAAACGCCTGCAGAACTGCTGGTAAAAAATCAGCGTTCATCTTGTAAAAGAAAATGTTTATAATTTCTGCGTACCAAAAATTACAAATAGATAACAAATGATTCAAATTCTTTCAGATAGACGTTTTATAACCTACAGGGCTTTAATAAATAAAAATTCACAACACAATAGCGAAATTTAAGTGTAATATCAATATAACTAAATAAACATAGTTATTAAAATACTGCTTAAGTTCAAAAGGTCTTACAACAGAAACCAGCAAAGACTTTGCATGCTTGTACACATGTAAAGAACCCATTTGAGTTCAAACGATCAAGTTGCCCTGTTTGCAGTAAAGAAAGTTACTACAGATTTTGTGAATTTTCCTGTACATAAACTTAGCCTTACAGCTAATAGAAACAAGAATGGAAAGATAACCAAAATACCACTATTACAGTGTCATAACTGCCACTATTGGATTGGAAAAATATCAAGCCAGTGAGAAGAAATCCTGGGTTAAGTTTTGAAAGAAACGTCAATGTTTGAGGCATATATTTGGTGACTTAGAAAAGTATCTGAAATTTGGTTTCTATTGCTTAGATTATAGGGCAGGTTGTGGCGTGGAGGGTGTAGTTAAACGTTAACATTTGAAATTTGAAAAGTAGTGAGCCTGGCCTTTGCAGCAATCAAATTTCCCATAAGTTTTCACTAAAACTCCTAGACAATAATTTCAATTTAATGTGTCTGACATTTTATCTAATCGAAAAGTTTGGCACGTTTTTAATTGTTAGAATTGTTTCGAAAAATTGTTGGATATTATGAACGAAAATGCTCACTGAAAGCACAGGCAGCATTATGCACGAAACACTTGTTGCTTTTTGTAATTTTCCGGGCGTTATGATTCAGGAATGGACGCACAAGGGCAAATGTTATGAAAAATAATTTCCTTATCTGGTTTGACTTAACCCTGAACTTGGTTATGTGATCATATATTTCAATAAAAAGTAAACTGCGTTTAATTCACTCAAACCTTTAATGACGCTGTACGAACCAAAGTATAAAGTTGAAGGAGACTATTCCAATGCTTTGATAAAAACGTTATAAACGTAAAAAATAGTTCGTTTTTATCAACCCGCCGTGACCGTGACTTACTCACTTCAGGGTTGGGCTGATTTGTGGCTGAAATCAAAGTTTCCACTTTCTAGGTCACCTGACGCCCAGTTAGCCAAAGCTCCTCTATCGCAGTTCTCAATGCAAAAGTGTGACCGTTACCGATGTAAAGGAATTCTAATGATCAAGGAAATTTTAAAATGGAGGTCAGATCAAAAATTTGATTCAACAATGGATTTTGAATACTAACTTGTTGTAAGGTTTAGCAAAATCCTCTGCCACCATTTTAAAACTTCCGTGTTTCCAAAATATCCTTTGAATTGGCAAGGGCCACTTTTGTGCATTCCAGTTGAGGATATGGGGCTAATTGGACTTCAGGTAACCTAAAGAGTGGAAATTTTGATTTCATTCAGCCACGACACAAGCCAACTCTGATCCAAACTGCTAAACTGCGTGGAATGCTAGAGTACAGGGTTGCTAATGCAAATATAAGACATACATCTTTTTTCTTTACAAAGAAATCTTTGACCTAGATTGCTTTACCAAGTAACTTTACAACTTTATGTAAAAAAAATATATATTTTTTCTCATAATGTAGCTTATATCTAGTTACTGTGAGGTTAATGAAGGTCTCCATCATAAAAATGTCAATTTTTAATCTAACATGTTTTTCAGAGACTTTTTATTTGTGCTCATTAATTAAATTTTACTTGGTATTCTAAGAGAAGTAGCTGGAAAGCTAACATTTTTACGTGGAAAACGAAAGATTTGAGATAATTCTGTATCAATGTGGAAAATAAAGTGTGTCGAATTAGTAAAGTCACTAAAAATTTATTTTAAAAAATCATTCATTTATATGCTGGATATAATTCACTAAACTTTGGTGTTTTTGGTATGATCTGATGCTTTCTTTGTGGATGAATACAAAATTTTAGCATAAAAACATAGGGTTCTGAATTTTGCCAATTTATGCAGCGAATTTTAATTAATATGTGACTAAGTTTACTTTCTTAGTTCTACAAGCCTGAAAAATATGATTTCCATATTTCAAGAGCAATCTAAAGGTAAACGGAACAAAAGCTAACTTCAACAGTATAAACTTGTATCATATAAAAAACAGATTGCTTATTGATAACTAGTTTGAACGCTCTACTTCTGCTAAGTATTTAAACGTTAAAAGCTTGTCCTTAAATGGTAAAATATTCAAGCTCGGAAATCTGTTTCTAAAGTTTAAAAAACGGATAAATTCTCAACATATATTGTTTTAAATAATTGATTATATTTCCACAAAGACAGCTAAATATAACATGGGGCATTTTTACAGTAATAATGCAAGCTTGTATGTACCAAACGGTAGTTTAGTTAATATCCTTGGATGCTTTTGAAGGATTTTCTACGGATCTTATTTTTGTAATATTCCTTATCGGACACCCTTTATGTTATAATTATTACAAGTTGAAACGCTTTGTGTGCTCCACAACATGAGTATTAGCGGTATATAAAGCCTTCGTTGAGTCAAAACTAGCATCAGTGTCTTACAGGCTGCGAAAACTAGCAATATTCCTTTTGTATGGAACACTCTCATCAGTACAATTCAAAACCATGAAAATTTTCATCGTTTTACCAGTGCTTATTTTCCTGTATGGAGTACTCCTCCAAAATGGTATGCCACAGACTGTTTTAAAAATTAATTCAACTCAAAAAACTAATTCGAAATCAGGTTTTATAGTTTTTTACTAATAATTTGATGTTTTTCAGAAACAGCAGCAAAATCACTGGTAAAAAGACAAATCACTCCTCCTCACTTTGAAACAATTAACAAAGGCTCTGAGGTCGGAGTTACTGCCGGGCTGTTAGGGTATCGAGCAGACTCTGGCTTGACAAAGAGCGAAGGACAAACTGGGTATACCTCGGCTGGGGCTGGAATAAGCTGGATTGGGGCCCCCTATGCAAAAGTGGAACATAGTGCATATCGTGAGAACCATACGGATTTTTCTAGAGGTGGAAAAAAGGAAATCAGTTATAAAGTTATGTCTACCGGTTTAGAGGTTGGTCTTGGAGGCATGGTACGACAGTCTGTTATTGACGCGCAGTACGACAATAAGCATTTTGGAGTGGGCGTGGGTGTGGGAGCTGAAACCGGCATTATTTTAAATGACGGACTTGAAGCAAAGTTTTTAGGTTTTGGCGGAAAAATTGGAAAAAAGGGGCTTGAGGTATGTATCTTTTTCTGCTTTAGAATTAATTGGTAGGAAAAGTGTAATGTAAATGAAAACTTGCCCATGAAATCTATATTTAATGCACGGAATACGCTAGAAAATTTGTAGTTTCTATTCTCTTAATGCCCATAGATTGTAAAGCATAAGTGAAATTCTGTAGGTACCAATTTTTGAGGATGGAAATGTCATTTGTATAAAATTTTGCAGGAATGTGTAAATAATTTTAAGCCATTTATAATGGGATATTTCTTGAACCAGCAATTTCTGTCAATTTGTTATCAGAACTAAAATGTAATTCAGGTTTTTTGATGTAAAATGATGCTGAGATTATTTGTAATTGCTCCAATGACGTAGCTCGTTATATTGCATGAGACGAGATGCACATTATTTGTACTTCTAATGTTCAGGTTTTTTTGTAAAATGTCGCAATTTAATTAATCAGATTAAAATGGGTTAAAATGGAAAAAAGATTTGGGAGGAATGGTGAAAAGCAAACAAATTCTTTATTCATTTTTTAAAAACTGCGATGGTTATTGCTTAAACCCGTTCTAAAAAAAGTGCTTTCCAACCCACTTTAAAAATTTGCGAAAAACTCCCTAACTTAGCATGATCCCATTCAAAAGTATTCATGATAATCGGCGAACCCCAACAGAACATCTAAAACTCATAAGACGTCTTATAATCCCTTTTTAAAAAATTTATAAAATCTCCGCTTGAACCAATGCTCGAAAATATCGGTAAAAGCTCAAAAAACCGCTAATACTCCGCATGAAACCAACAAATTCATAACATAATTTGGATTTATTCCCAACTCAAATTCATTCAAACCAACTTGAAGTAAATTAGCACAACCCGAACATGAAATCATTTCCCTCGGCAAATTCTGATAACACAGTTCACTGAAAATCGAGTTAAAATTTCTAACAGACAAAATTATTTTTACACAAGCGCATATAAACGATTAGAAGAGTCACACAATTAGGTTATTATGATTAGGCTACTTCATTTACGATAAAAGAGTGTTGCAAAAAAATTGGTAGGTATATTCTTATAACGAGCTAACCACAACTATTTCATTTTCCAAGCAAGTATTTTTGGGTAACGCACGATGCATGCCATACTCCAATGGAATTTTTATGCGAATTTCTACACTAAAGCGTGTATGTGGGATTTATAGTACGCTCAGTACGCTGGGGTCTGTACGTTGCAGGAAAATGGCTTAGTAGAATTGTATGCTAGATTTGTACGCTTTGCTGGGTAAAATATAATGTCAAAAATTCATAATTCAACTGTATAGTGGACTCAATTTATGGCTAAAATTGGAAAGCAAGGTTGATTAAGTAATAAAATATGACAAGCATTGCATATTATATAACTTTAGTAATACAAAATCATGAACAAGAATGTGAAGCCCAAAATAACTTTCTACTCCTGAAAACAAAATGTTTTTATTAATCTTTTCTACACTTCTCATATGTGTTTTGCACACGAGCACAAAAAATGCAAAATATCAATAACTCCCACCAGAGACTTACCTATACCCATATAATATTTAATTTATATGCGTAAAAACTTAATTTTAACAGTGAGTTCTTGTTAGGTACATGTTAATGTGTTCAATTTAGGTTTAAGTGGATTTTAAACCAATCAATAGGAGCATTGGCACAAAATCCAACTGCTACATTGATTTTTGTGAGTTTTGGTTCTGCGCATAAGGTATAAGATTAAATTAATAAAATAGAAAATAACTAATTGTCAAAAAAGTGTAAGCGTTATCAGTTGATAATCTTTTATTGTTGCACTGTTCACTGAAAATTGCGACAATAAACAGATAATGGCTTTAGCTTGTTGTTTTCTACGAGTAAATTTTGTTTGTTTTGAAACCCAAGTCAGTTGTTCATAAATACAGTAATCTTTATCCATTTACACAAAAAACATCTTAAGCTGTGGACAATAAGTTAATTTAGAATATGAATTCGAGATAACATAACATACAACCAAACAAAATGTTTTCAAATTCTTGCAATTTGAGTTTAGTTAATGAACCTAATAATACCTAATGAAACATCCTACAACTACGACAACGACAACAACAATTTATCCTACAACTAGGAGAAATTTCAATACAGCCTGCAAACGAAGGACAAAGTGCGTGTCCATTGATGAATTTCTGCTGCAGGAATTTCTAAGCAACAATTGGACATTTGGCACTTTCAGTAATACTGATGATTCTGATGATGATGATTCAGCAATTAACAATATAGTAACAAAACAATTACCAAACAAATATACTGTGCATGCGTTTTAACTCACTTACACGGATGTACCAGTGCCGAATTGCAACTTTAAATTGTCTTCTAAAAATGAGATACCTATGTATTTACTTCGTGTGTAAATTAGTAGATGGAAGAGATGGTAGTTTTTGTTTCACAGTTTATAAGCAGTACATTATATAAATGTTTTGGTATGGTGATGACAGTAGTTACATCTGCTGATTAAGGCATAAATTATGCCGCATAATGTGGGCTATAGTTCTACGTTTCTCGAAAAAGATATGTGAGGGGAATACATTCCTTCTCGTGAAATTAAAAAACGGAAGTGGAGAGTTTATTATAATTGTACAAAAACTAAGTTTGGATTGTTCAACTATTTTGATGAGTTAAGGTCTCTTATCCCTGACGACAAACGACTTGGCAGTCAATATGTAATTGGTTGTACAAAAGTTTTTTGTATTTTTAAGTATGTGTGGAATTCGGAATAATGTTAACAATTGGTAATATAAAAATGAGTTTAAGTAAAAAGTGTACATTTTAGTTTTAAAAATTATACGATGAATGTATGTTTGAAAGTTTGAAAATCTAACCTAGAATTTAGTAAATATTGCACGCTGCTAGTTAAATTGTTCCGCAAATAAATAAGCCTAAACTTTTATTCATGCAACATATCATTAAGGTTAAGTACAATCTGGAAGTTTATAGTCATTTGTGGCGTCATGCTAATTGTATTTATTGAATAAAGGCTGTAAAAAAATTCCTGTATGATTGCTTGTTTATTACGCTGCTGGATGCAATCATATATGCAAAATAATCTTAGCAAAAGAATACTTTTTCAAATTGTGCATTTGCCTTGCATCTTAAAATTTGCGCCAAATTAAATTTACATCTATCAAAACTGCACACCGTAGTTGTAGATATTTTAAAAACTTAAATATTTGAATTAGCATTAATTGTACTTAATGAAAACCATTGTGTCTACTGCACAGCTTAACTGCTTTACGCGAAGATAGAAATGAAATCCTAATGTATACAAATCAGTAACAATTCAGTTCCCAAAATATTTCGTTTTGGCTTGCATTTGTCAGTCTAGAAAAGCCAACAAAGCTTTCATCTGTATTGTTGACGGCAATCATGTAGAAATTGTTGACAACGAATTTTTTAGTTCCTTCATAGTGCAAACATATTATCCAGCGATCCTCTTCAATTTTTTCAAAAAGATGTTGATTAACTTTTAAACTCGCCCAATTTACCGTAACCAATAAACTGGTATTTGTACCACACTGTGAGATAGTGCGATTGTTTAAAACTAAATGCATCGAATTGTTGTAACATTGATCACATGAAAATTGTTTGGATAAATTTGCATTTTCCAAGGACGTCTCAGCAAGGCTTTGAGACCGAAAGATCCAGTATCCGCCATTTGACAATGTGGGATTGGCACACAAACTAATCTTGCAATCGTCAGTACTGTTAGACAAACAGATGTACTTATTCGTGTGAATGTTTCGAAGAGAACACGAACTTTCTGAAATGTAGTTTTTAACTACATTGGGGCATGTTTCATACAAGAAGAGGTATTGTTGATATATGTTTGTGCTTGTACCGCTTTTACTAATTTCATCCAAAGTGTTGCGAATATACCAGCAAAACATCAGCATTTGTTGCCTATGCCGGATTGGGCTTATGAAATGTTTTCCCAAAGCTATCCATCCAGTAATTGCATTTTCCGGCTTAATGCTGTTTAAAAAAGCGACTAAAGGTTTAAAAAATTTAAATCCCAACTCAACAACTTGATTTACTATGTTTGGCAAAACTTTTTGAATTTGTGTTCCAAAGCCCGCTCTAAAGTCATCAAGAAGTTCTTGCCCTCTACCGCTTGCAAACACATTGGCCAAGCGCTTCAATGGGCGATCCGTGTACTGCGATATATTTGCCATAACTACCCACGCATATTCTATTTCATAGCAATCTGGTCGAACTGAATCTAACCATAGAAACTGTACAGTATCTGTTAATTCTTGTGTCAAGAAATGTTCAAATAATGTCTTCAGACCTTTTATATGTACCACACAATTTGTATAGTTTGTTAACCAAGTTACAATGGCACCAGTGTTGCTCAAGTTATCCGCCAGTGCTAGTCGAACAATTGTGGAAACATAGCTGGTAAAATTGTCTATTTGTTCCATTTCATTGGTTGCATTCACAAACAATTTCATTTGTATTAGATCTGCTACTACGGCTAGCTTATAGAAATCTTTGTATCGTTCCAATGATGCTCTAAACAATTCCTCGTTTAAAAGTTCAGTTTTATTTACATCCGCGATCTCAGCAAAGTCTACCAAAATCCACATCTGCACCAGAAACTTTTCTACAAATTCTTCACCTTTTGTATGTGATCCGTCACCAAGGGAATACATGTATGCCCGGTTTTTCATATGAAATAAATCCTTTACGTCGATCATTGATGCAAATGAAGCGGTTTCCAAGTGAAGGTATGGATCCAGACTTAATATTTCATGTAACAGTCCGCTTTGAGTTGAACACATAATTTGAGTTACAGTAGCTTCTAAATATGCAATTATCATTCTGCCTAAATCACTATTTAAAAGACAAATAATTTCTGGTAACAAAGTTTCACGAACTTCATTCAAAATTGTGTTTCTCAACTTGGTTAGATCATAAATTGTGTTCCAAAATAAATCTATTAGAATTTTAGGCGACCGATCTTTTGGAAGTAGAAATTTGGCTAACTTGACATGCGTCAAGGCTTTGTATTTGAACTTGTGTGGCTCCAAGAAATGAACATACAAGTAGTCTAGTGCTACATCAACAACCATTTCGTCCAAGTTACTAGGGCTTGCTTTTGAAGAAAGATTTACCACAAATATCTCCAAATGTTTAATAAACTTAACAGAGTATCTTGAGTTTAAATTTTTTGTGGCAATTTTAAAATTGTACATGTATTCCTCAGAAAGCTCGTTGGACTGGTTTGACTCTACCCTCAAGTATCGTAAACATGTTGGTATTAATTGTGCTTGAATTATCTGCTTATGAAAAGACCTTGGCAACAGCAGGATGTTTGACTCATTTGTCTCCGCCCAAAGTAGCTGGTTTGTGTACAAATATTCAAGTTCTCTATTTGGAGTGAAGCTAAACCCCGGAGATGCGCCACAAGCAGGTAGCAATTTTTGAAGGACTATTTTATTAGGATTGCCTTCTTCATCTTTTTGAAGAAAATGTTTGATCAAATTTATCTGAGTTTCGTAAAGTTTTGTATTACAATCACTTTGTAAGCACTTTTTTATTGTGATTTCTAGAAACTTTAAGTACGCTTGTAATGCTTGATAAATTTTGTTAAGCTCTTTGCTGTCATTTGAACTGATTTGTTCATCCACAATAACGATCAGAGCAAAAGACCTTTGAAATCTGTTTAAATTTGTAAATAAATTTACAAATTGTCTGATAAGAAATTCTAGCTCAGCTAAATTTTCATGCTGAGTGATTATCGGATAGGTTGTAACCAAAAAGAATTTGGTGCGATTGATGCGTTCGAGCAGATTGGTCAAGAAAAAGGCCGCTGTAATCTGGCTAACAAGTCCAGGTTGTTCAATCAAACCAGGCAAAGCATAAACAGATTCTTTGTTGTCTGTTACACCCGTTAGTTCTGGAACTGGGTCTCTTGTAATTGTTAGATATAGACTCCCATTTAATCCATTGTAGGTATTTGTTATCCTAACTTCAAATGGAATAAAGTCAACAGTTCGAATCGAACGTATTTCATGGAGCAAAGCTACTTTGACTGCATCCTGCTTACTGTTTCCAATAACAAAAATGGCACTTTTAAAACATAAGCTACAGCTCCATTTTGGCAAATGTTTCAATACAATTTCTGTTATTCGATCAAACATTGATAATTTGACATTTTCAACAAATGTCTTTTCTATCTGTTTGATAGAAACACACGTTTTCAGTTCTGGCTGTGGGTCTGGTGCGACCGTGAGATTACCTTCGGATATGTTAATAACATTGCTTGTACTAATGGCTGTGAAATACAGGAGTACACTAATCACAGTTACCATTTTGCCGTTCACAAAAGGCGGGGCCTTTTGAGAATTAAAACACGCCATTTTCAATAAAGTTTTCAACATATTGTCTTAGAGGTTTTTGTATGTACAGGGTTTTGTAGCAACTAATAGCTAATATTACATAAGACAACAGCATACCGAAAGTTTCTCAACCAATATTCTTATTATTATGTTTAATGGTTTTTATGTCCTGCTACGGCTGATGAAAATTGCTAAAAATATTAACGACGAAACACTGCTGATGTAATAATACGAGCAATGACAGGAAATGGTGATATAGCTACTGGAATCTGTGGTAGTGATTTAAGCCACATTAAGTATAAAACTAATTCGGTTCAATGTGCTGTCAAACTGTTTTACCACAAAACATTTAATCATGTAGATAGCTGTATACATTTCCACTCTTCAGAAAACATTCCGTTATACTATGAATTTTAAAACTTCCCAGAACCTTAAATTATTTTGACATAGTTGCGGTTTTAGCGTTTCCAGGATAAGTTGGTAACAAAAAATGTATTTGAAACCCAAAAAGTAAGCATTTTATTTTTTAAAAAATGCTAGCTTTTTTGCCACACTATGCTAACTATGAAATTAAAGTGGGTTGGGCACGTCTTCAAGACCACTTTGTCCTGTGCATGAATCCAAAATCAAGAAGTTCTGGAACATAACGCAGGATTGTCCCAATCTTTATTGGCAATATTTTATTTGTCAGGATAAAATCGTTGGTTTCCCGGAAATTCTAGGCACACTCTCCGAAAAGTCAAAAATTAATCATCACTCTGCAGAAAAATGATTTTTTTCGGGAAATGAATTATTTTTGTCATTTAATTAAAATTAGAATTCATTTTACAGTACAACCAATGTACTTAGCAGTCTATCTTTAATGCACTACTACACTTCCTTGGACGACATGATGTCTCTTTTAGTACCTAATCTAGCTGCCATCGCCTCAGAAGACATGTCGAATTTGTACAACAGTGAGAGCGGCAGCATGAATGCAAAAATACAACAAATCGGATATCACAATTACCCGGAATCGCACTGTTATTCGTTTTAGTCCACACCAGCGAATCTCCAACACCCTTGTCAATCAGTCTTCGACGATGCCGTTGTAGAAAGTTATTTATCTGTGCATTAGAACACTCCTTAACTTAATTTAATTTAAAAGTCATGAATATGCTGGTTGGTGTTGTTACTCCCGACGAATAACATTCATACACTAAAGCCTTTTGTTTTGTTCTGGGGATAATCTATAATCAACCTTTCTGCAGTTGCTACGATGCTACAAAATTACTAATAAAACTCGCACCTCCATTTGAGAAACTTTTTAGTAGCAAAGTACCAACTACTGCTACGTGCACTGTAGCAATTCATCATTTCAATGTTGGAAACATAAGTGTTATTTGTTGTCCAATACAATGAAATATCTTCATCAGAAATTAGCATTTCTTTCCACTCAAAACAAACCTTATATTTTTCTATACAAACATATCCCTACAAAGTTCATATTCTCAACAATATTTTGCATGTTAGATTTGGTTATGCTAATGACAGTAAAATTTAATAAGATGACAAAAATAATTCATTTCCCGGAAAAAATCATTTTTCTGCAGAGTGATGATTAATTTTTGACTTTTCGGAGAGTATGCCTAGAATTTCCGGGAAACCGAAGATTCTATCCGGAAGAGAAATTACATGCCATCTTTATTTTTAAACTTATGTAACCCTTGTTACATTTTCCTAATTTTCCCAAGAACTTGGTGGGTCGTTTGTACACCTGTTTTTGAAAACCTTCATGCTCCAACCCTTTTACGGTTTTTCGCATAAAATCCTCCCTAGAATTTAGAACCAAAACTTTTTTATGTATAATTTCTAAAGAATTTGCCACGTTTTAAGGTAGTTTGCAGTTTTCCGGCAGACTCAGTTTTTTAATTATGACAAAATATTCGAAAAAAGTTGCATGACTCGGAATTTTTGACCAAATATAGCCAAAATTGGCTGAAAAAATTCGAAAGGTAATATAAGTATGTTTATGTTTATAATATATTATTGCTTTATTTTGCTTTCTGCTTGTCGGTAAATTTATTTAAGTTATAAAAACAGTTTTTTATTAAAAACAGTTAATATTTTTGATGAGTATGGTCATACCGTATGTTATGCTCCCACGTCTCGCTTCGTCTTGCTTTGTCAGAGAAAGGTTCGGATGACAGGACCAGTGTTTCTCAGATTCTCAAATCAGTGAAAAGGCTAGAGAGAGTTTTCAGCAGTTACGAGATCAACTTTATTATTTTTCAATTTTAATGGCCAAAGGCTGAAAGAACTTTAATTCAGAAAACCGCTCAAATAAAACTCGTGCTTGCTCTTTATAGCAAGATCTGAAGGAGAAGTGTATGACAAGTAGTGTGATAGTAGTGGTGTCTTGTGGGCAGCTCTTCTGGAATCTTGCTGGTGGTGCTTTGAACGCCGCTGCATTGCTTCAGCCTCGAGATGCAGAGCACGTCGTCTCCAAAATTCCAAAAACTGCTTGCCTTTGCCAGTAGTGGGACTTGAAGCGACACCCTCACTCGACAACCAGGAACAAAAGCGCCAATTTTGCGATACTGTTCATCCGTATAGTTTTAACCACAAAAAGTGGAAACATACTGAGCTAGAAACTATGTTTAGAATTTAGATTAATTTAGATTTACTTTTAAAATTCGAAAAAAAATTTTTATTACATACATAAAGCTAACAAGTAAAGGCAGGGAGTCGTAACCCACCAATTTTAAAATGTATTATGTTTTCTGGAATACTCATTTGTGAAGGGAACGGAACTAGCTACGGTAAAAAATGATCTTGCTGAGCTTTTTAGCAACCCAAGGAAGAAATTACTTATTCTAATCAACGCTGGAAGCGATTTTGGAGCATTGGATTTAGAAGTTGGTGATTTCGAGGTTTTCGATCTTCATAAGCATTACAAAAAGGATACAGGACCTATCGGACTTCGCTCGCTTGTAAACCACTTTTATGGAATTGACATACAGAATGGAATTCATGATCCAGACACTGACGCCAAGTTTACAATGAAAATATTTAAGGAGCAGTACATTTCCGACAAACTTGCTCACCCGGATGAATGCTTTTCTAAGGAGACTGACCGCATTTTTAATAACATCGTTACACTAAAATGAATGTACAACATTATTTGATTGTAAATAAACAGGAAGTTTTGTTCCTATTTGCATAAATCAAACAATTGGAGTTGTCTTTTTTTATTCTTAACCATTTACCATTTAACTCAAATTTCATTTACATTGAATAGAAATATATCTAGCGTATAGAATATATCATTTACATGGATAATTTGATTAACACGCTTCCGGCTCGAGCTTATCTGGCACTGACTTGCGTCACGACACAGAACGCTGCCATACATACTCTAGTTCCCTGTCAATACTTTCCAAGCTTACATCCCAACCAATCCCGTCATCTAAAGCTGGCGGGTTAGATCCAGCCAGATTTTTATAGATGACACAAAGTTTTGACGCCTTCTCAATTCCAAGTCTAGCTCTTCGGACATTCATAATATTTCCAAGAGCAGAGAAATGACGCTCTATATCCGCTGACCCCGCCGGTAAATTCATGAGCCTAGCAAAAAATGTTATAGCAGTCTCCTCAATTTTTTGCAAGCTTGTGAGAGACTTCCACCAGGTGCTAGGCCTGCAAGTTTTTAAAACAGCCCGATCAAACGATTGCCCAGGATACAAACTGACGTCCTTGTCCCTAAGCTGGGCTGCAAGTATAGTGTAGTACGGTTGTTGTTTGGCGAGGAAAGCGTTTACCATTTCGACGTGGTCTCCGGAAAGTCCTTCACCTAAATTATGCACAGACAAAAATGCATGCGTGCGTTTACAATGCAGAAAGTCTACTGTCCAATTGTAAAATGGCATAAAATGTTTTACCTCGATAATTTGGATGCATCATGTATGCCGCAACTCCAACTGGTTGAAGAGCTCGATCAAATTGTTCAGAAAAATATTCATTCAGTTCATCATCTGTTAGGTCCAAATGATCTTTAAGGCGAAGCCATTCACCAACACCGTCTGCCAAGCATGAGTGTTCTCGCTGTAACTATTAATTTTTAACATTAATTGATATAAAGTTTTTTTATAAGGAGGACAATTTCAAGCTTGTGTCGAGACGAAAGTCAGTGCCATGCTTACTTTATCCAAAGCATATTGAATAGGTTTCAAGTACTTTATGGTTGCTTTAACCTCTGCGTAAAAGTCGCTATCATTTAGTATCTGACAAATGGCCGCATCTACTTTAGCAAGCGGATTCCTAGAAACCTCAAGGAACTTGGTGTGTGTCTTTTCATAGTACTCCAGACTACTAATCCACGCATTCCACCTGGTTTCACAGGTCAACACAGGTCGGGCGCACTTTAACCTTTTGAGATGTGCCCAGGCTACTTCATGGTTACGAAAAAAAGTGTGCACCGCTTGAACTTTATCTTTGATGTCCGTAGGTGTAAGTTTTTTCCCAATCAGATTTAGAAGATGGGGATGACACCCATAGGTAAAAACAGCCGGATAGTCTTCTCGTAGCAATCGCCTCATTTTTTCCATTGACTTGCAATTATCCGTCACTACAGCAAAGACGTTAGCTCCAAGTTCTTCTAGTTTTCTAATGTTATCTTTGAGCAACTTCACGCAATATTCAGAGGATTTCTTTTGTTCACCGGTACCTTCCGCATTCAGGAAGTAAGACTTTTCTCCAGTACTCACTGAGTGAGCGATAACTGGCTCGGATGTCCTTGTTTTCCACCCGTCTTGCTCAAGTGTCACAGTTTTTTCTTTTAATTCTGCCTCTTGGTTTCCATTTGCTTCTTCGTGTATTTTATTTAGAATTGTATTACCAATCATCCACCTGCTAGGAGGTTGAGCTGCAGGGCGGAGGGTTTTAATAAAGTCTACAAAGGCCGGGTGCTCAACATGAGTGAAGGGTAGATTTGTTGCATAAATATATTTTCCAATTTCCAAGTTTAATTTTGCTTGTTCAGGTTTGCTTATTTTATCCACAAATCCGTCAATTGCTTGAAACTTTGATTTTTTGGGTGGTGATGGAATGATTTGGATGTCATCATCGTCTATCATGCAGCCTGTTTGGCCCTTCGGCTTTTCCGGCACTGACTTGCGTCCCGACACGGATCCACCAATTCCCGTTACTCGTCCGGTGCAATTTTTTTCTAGATGATTTCGTAACCTTTCAACCTTACTGCTGACCGCTTGTCCACAAATGTTACACTGAACCTGGGTTTTCGAAATGGAAGAATTTTCCGAAAAGTTGTTCCAAACAGGATCCGCGTGGCGTCCTTTAAAGTGGGAGCCAATATTGGGGCGTTTTGCTGGCAACCGAAAAGCATTACTTGATGTCCCTGGCCCTGGCCCAATAACTTGCAATGGCAATGTTACTGTCGATGTAGCTAAGGGTGAAACTGGAGGTGGAGTTAATACGATCTCATTTCCAAGAATTTCATTCAGGATGACAGATAATCCATTACTTTGGGTGAGCTGCACTGCTTGCAGAGTTACACCAAGGATCCTGGTAGAATTTCTGCACTTGGAGTTTGTTCCTCCGCTGGAGCCATTCCCGAAGATTCCACAACTTGCTCGGATTTGGTTTCCTCAACCTCAATCAGTCCCACGTTACTTTTGGTGACTCCGAGGTCAGCTAGTTCACTTTCATTCACAACCAAGGCCTCCGACTGAGCAAGGGTTTCAGAATTTGAAAGTACGCTTTGGCTGTCCGGTTGGTCTGAAATAAAATGCGTTTTCATACATGCTTGGTTAAATGTGAGCAACGTAGAAGATATCAGAAAGTTAACTTACCCATAATTTTTAAAATTTGCTCAGGGTCATCAGCAATGTTCCTTGAAGACAATGATGTTGATCCGTTTCCCCTCTTTCTTGTCCCACCGGTTCTCTTTCCGCTCATGTTTGTGTCGTGACGAAAGTCAGTGCCAAGCAGTTGGTCTCCAAGTTCAAGTTCTGTTGTGAACTTTGGGATTTTATCTGACCCAAAGGCTTATTAGTTAACGATATGATTATTATTTCCCTGGTCGATAGCCGTGCCGTGCCGCGCCGTGGTTAGATGGTCGATAGCCGTAAGTTTACTAGAATAAAGATGCTGTGAACATCATCTGGAACGCACATTGTCTTTATTTCACGCTGCCTTGGCATGTCCATATCAAAATCACACAATATACCATACTGCTAGCTTTGGTTGAATTTAAGATTTTCAATGGTATAATTATGTTACATGCATTTATATAGGAAACCCGTTTTTACCCAATATAACCCGAAAAAACCCTATATTCCCCCAAAAAACCCGTTTTTGCCCAGCCCATGGGTTTTTACTAAAAACCCGCGGGTACCACCATGCCTGGTTTTATGGTGTGCGCCAATGTAACTCAGTAAGATGCACGAAGTCTTTGTGTGTTAACTTAACATTAAAGTAGTTATTCAATAATTAAAGTGAAATTTTGAATGCAAACAAGCCACAGAGTTATGGAAAACTGCGACTTTAGAGCTAACTTGTTCGCATACAAAAATTATTAATCGTCAACTATTTACAACTTTATTCACACTTCGTGCCCAAATAATCTTAAGTCTGGCTTAGGTTTGGCTGCTGGTTTGTAAAAATGTTGTTATTAAATTGACAACATAGAGACTAAAGATTTGACCATGTAAAACACTCCAAATATTGACAGAGCCACATGTTAGTTACCATGGATGGACAAAGCAAAAATATTGACAAGCTTTCTAGAAAAAAATATATATTTTGATATACGTGGTTGAACGGTATTTAATTTGGTGTACACAGTTGTGGGTTGGTACAGGTGCAGGTTGTGTGTCAATTTATCAGCTTTTAAAAAATAACTTAAAAATCTTAAATATAAATATAACGCTAAAATTTACAATTTAGAAAAACCAAAAATCAATTTCATTTCTGGTATGTTCATAACAATATCTGCGTAGTTCGATAACGGATAAAAACCTCAACTAACCGTTGAATGGAGGTCAAGCTGGGAAATAAAATAATCAAGGAATGACTTAACATAATTGCTACAATTCCTTTTACTTATTAGTCATATTAACGTTTATTGTAGTTTAAAAACTTTAATCTTAACTAAAAAATAAACTTGAATTACCTTTGAATTTAAATAAAGATCCTAAAGTTCTATCATTTCTCTCTACTTGCGCTCGTAGAGTCAGAGACGAAGTAAGTGCTTTTCTTTTTGCTGAACTAATCTCTACATCTACTCTCGCCCGCGCGTTCCATACTGAAAACAAAATTAAAATGATCCAAGAAGCACAAAAGAAATAAAATGAGAATTATGCTACCAAACCATACTTAAATATTATTATGCGACAATTTATAGATGGTATAACAAATATTTCAGTGAATTATCATACTTGGTTTGTCATTAATTAGTTCTGGTGTCATATCTCAATTGTTAAGTTGTACGGTGCACGTGCACGTCCCACCAACATAAAACGTTTTCAATAAATCAAAACAAAATACTTGCTAACCAGCATTAGCATGAAAGAATAATGATGGACAAAGTTTTTTGCAAAGTTAGAAGTTATTAGAAAGTAAAACCAAAATACTGTAAAATTGACAGTATGTCAAGCTTAGAAATGAAACTCTACTTTGAACTACTTCGAAAGTAACAAAAACTGTAGTGTCAAATTATTGGCATAGTCTACACAAATAAGTGGTGTAAGCTTCTCTATAAAATTCAGCGAGCCAAATTTTACTTTTATCGGAGCAAAACTTTTTCTAGTTCTTTTAAACAAACGCTTTTCTTTGACTGACTTAAAAGCAGATGGATGTACTATTTTCGTTTGGTGTATGACTTGCAATGACTTAGCATAAAGTTGCGACATGCATCCCAGTATCACAATCAGAAATAGTGCAAAATTGGGCGCCATTAAACAAATGCCAGCAAACAGTGGTAGGTTTTCCGTATTTAGTGGTAGCTTGATAAGCGCTGCCATTGACAAGGCTGACAATGTCACGGATACTCCCATGGCTGAAGTCATGATTAATTTTTGCTGTATTTCGTTCATAAAAATTGCCAGCACCTGAAGCGTTCTAAATTTTTGAACAATTTGAACAAAATCCTTTGATTTGGATACGTGGGCTCCAAACCTTAAATATAAAGAAATTTTAATTTTCACCACAATATACCATTGAAATATCTTAATACATTTATCTTAATTATCTGAAACATATTACGTTTCCAAGTATTTCCAAAACCAAAATGTGCCAAGAAAAATTGGCCCCCCTCCTAAGCTTTCCGCCGCAGAAAACCCAATAGCGTGCATCCAATGATTTAGCAAAAGCACAGCCACTTTTACCAAAAGATTTAAAATACACCAAATAACCCAGCTGTAGTTTTTCAAAGTTTCTATGGTTTTTGGGTTAGCACATTGTGGGATTGCCCAATACAAAACAAGTCCAGGTTTACATGAGTCTTGAAAATGTATACTGTAAACCAACACAATTGGAATCCAAATGGAAGTGTAATAAGTCACGTGTACAGTGAGTGCGATTAGTTTATAACTTAGAGATGACTTTCGTAAACTAGCATTAAAACTAATTGCTAGCAACCCATTTAAATATACTGGAATGGCAAATAAATTACTCTGAAACGATACTAGTAGAATCTGCAGAAATACCAGAAGGCAGGTTGTAACCACGAACAAGATTTTGTCTGTCAAAACTAAAGTGTGGTGTTTAGCAATCAAAACTTTGTACGCTTCTCGAATCAGCAAAAGTATAAGCAAAGTGAGAAAATGGATCTTTACGTTAAGCTTCTTAAATTCTCTAGAAGAATTTTTTCGAATTTGTACAGTTAGGGTTTTATCATTCCACTCAAATAAATTTCCACACGATGTGTTAGGTAGGGAAAATAGTTTTTGGAATAGCAAAAAATGATTTTGTGTCGTAGTAGCTACTTTTGATTGTGTTTTGAAATGTTTGGTAAAGAATGTGCCAAGCATGTTATAAAGTTTTACTAAAAACGACAGAAATAAAACTCGGGTATTTAGCTTTTTCTGATGGGTCTGCATCTTCTCCTTCATACGAACGCATCTGCTGACGTGTGTTTTACGACTACTACGCGTCAGGATAATCAATCCTTCATAACTGGGAGAATAAACAATGATAGCACAACAAAATAAAATTAGCTTACGCTTATTCTCAAAGGTTCGAAATGTAGAAGTGACTTGGATTAATTAAAACTTGTCATGATCGTGTATCTAAGCTTAAAATCAATAGCAAACATAATAATTTATAACGTCTGCGTAAAACAATTTGGTCAAAACAAACTTAAAACCAAGTTATATGGGAATTAATTTTGGTCAAACAATCACGCAAGCACTAAGTCTAATCAAAAGTTACACGAATAGTGTTTTCTATCAACACGTGGATCTTATAGAACAAAAGAAATTTGTAATCTAAGAGCTGGTTATTAGCTCGCTGCTTCAGCAGAGAAGCTATTGCAGATGTAGATGTCCGTGTGTCCGTCTGTCTGTAGACTTTATTTTTAAACCAGGGTAAATCGGCTCTAGACCAGACTAAATTGGCTCTGGACCGGTATTGGGCTGATTTACCATCTATATTTGTTATTTCTTCTTCTCTTATTACCATTTGCTAGCACACAATTTATATGTTCAAAGCGTCTTTAGGAGTGAGCATCTTTTAATTTTTTACCATGGATGTTTACAGGTTATTATACATCTCAGGTAAACCATTAAAAGAAGTTCGCTGCTAAAGACGACATGAACAAAGTATGTTTTGATAGCAAATCGGTACAAGCCAATTTAGCCTAGTTTAGAGCATATTAAGCCTAGTTTAGAGCCTATTAATCTTAGTTTAGAGCCTAATTAGTCTAGTTTAGAGGCTATTAAGCCTAATTTAGAGCCTATTGAGCCTGGTTTAGAGCCTATTTAGCCTAGTTCAGAACCCAATTAGGCTTAGTTCAGCGCCTATTTAGCCTTGTTAAGAGCCTATTTAGCCTAGTTTAAAAATAAAGTCTACGGACAGACAGACAGACACATGGGCTCCGACATCTGAAATAAGTATCTCCTCTGCTGCTCCTGAAGCAGCAAGCTAAAAATCTGAAAACGCCAATGCTGGTTAATTAAACTAGTCTGTTTACACTTTATCCAACTTGGTTTTTTGTTACGCACTGCGTAACATACGCTGGTCAGACAATCAATGATTATTGTAAACATAAAACCAATAAACATAAAAGTACAAACCAAATAAATTATAACTATACAATTAAATGATAATTAAATGATTCCGCACTCGCAAACTATACTGAAATTTTTAAACTACATAGCACTATAAAGGATGTGTCCTAATTCCTTGCACTATATCCAACCGCAGTTTTTTAAATGTTCATGCAACATTTATACCAAAGTAGCACATCAATTTAAGGCTCAAAATCTGCCGATTAAAATACAATTTTAGTTTCACGAAAAATTATATATCTAGGTAGCATAAGTTGTTTAATTCAAAGAACTAAATGATGAAAAAAAGTAAAAATAGTAAACCAACTTGACTTCAATGTGTAGTCACGTCCGCAGTAGGGAATCAATTTTCGATCTTTAGTTTTTTATATATTAGCCATATAGTTCTGAGCAGTATAGTATATCCGGTTGAATGCAAAGCACTCTGTAACTGCGGTTGTGGTAGTTCAAACATGCAAAGAAAGAAACGACAATTTCAGATTTACATTATGATTCGAATAACATTCGCTGGCAAAACCCAGACCTGCGGTTGATGAATTTGTAAAATATAATGATTCCTCAATTCACTGCACTAAAGACCATTTTATAATCAATGGAAGGAAGGAAGTTGCACAATAATATTTCAAGGGCACGAAACGTCATGTTCGAAATAAAAATGCGCTAAACCAACACACTAACATAACTTTCTAATGAAACCTGCGACGAGTACGACTAGACACGTTTCTGAATCTCCATTTTATGGTGATTATCTAGCTTGCATTTTGAATTTATTTTGTTTTTTAGGGAAATAAATTTGAAAACAAAAGACAACTTGTTTGAACTCCAAGAAAAATCAGATTTTGTGTCACCAAGAAAATACCGCCATAATACATATACACTACCAACGTGCGACCACATGTATTGCTAATTTTAAAGCCCTTAAAATCTACTATCAGACTGCATTAAACTCAAACCAATGCTTCTATGCCGTTGGTTGATACAGCCTAACAAAAATAGTGCTAGGAATTAGGACACACCCTTTATAACATGTTATCGTCGGTATATTTAGGGCAAAGCATTATGTGACATAATAATATGTACAAGCATATAACTTTGTTTATATCTTAAGAAATAAATTTAATTCCAGATTTTAATCCTATCTGTTTCTTTATACTAAACGTTGACTCAGCGCCGCTACTTGTTTCAATCGTTACTTCATGTCATGTGTTTTTGGAATGTTTAAAAAAAACCCAGGATAACACTTAAAGTTCCAATTGGCAATTTATATCTTCTTAACAGAAAATTGCTTAATACAAGAGCAAAAGATTTTAAACGAAGTTGTTGCACAATATATCCAAAAAACACGCTGCTGTTGCCTAAAAGTAAATCTCATTTATCAGTTAAATTACACATATATACAGTTACATTTAAAAGACTCGTAGATCCATATTAAATTCAATTAAATCAATTTTCCATACTATCGGAAAGCTTCTTAAAAGTGACAGTAAAGTTCAAAGAAAACTGTAACTCCATCAGCCAACGCCTCTATTTCCGACTTCAATATTCTCAATAATCCGGGGAAGCGTTCTTCAGTCCGGTCAAGCTAGTCCAGCACAAAAACATGAAGATCCTTGTCAAAGATAATGTAGTCAGACAGCAGCAAGTGGGGCACACACTGAAAGAAAATAAAATGTCCTAATTTGAATCGACCACCCCTTTATTGCATTTTCGACCTCAAGTACCATTTCGGTTCACCCCATCAATCTGTACATGATCATGGACATTATCAACGGAGGCGAGTTGTTATACTAACTTCAAAAATTAAGCGACAACCAAGGCAAGTTTTATGCAGCCCAGATTATCTTGTGTATTGAGTACCTTCAAATGCTGGACATGGTTTACAGGGACCTGAAGCCCGAAAACAAGCTAAATGATAGCACTGACTATGTCAAGATTACTGTGTTTGGATTATGCCAGTGCATCCCCCGGGGAGAATCTATTTAGCGAATAACTGGTTGCTGGTTATTTTTTTTTTTTTGCAAAACTCAACGTTTAAACTGACAGTCCAATGCAACATACTGTTAAAACGTACTTACGATTAGATCAGCCAACAAACATAAGCCCACATACTTTTGTAGAGAAAGCTTAATTGATTTTCAGTTGTCGTGTATTCCAGAAGCTAGAAAGCCCCAGCAGAAGTAGATAGTAGAAAGCAATTTGGCAAAGTGTGAAATTCAGACTGTGAATATTTCCAAAAATATATTTTCTAATGCAACTAATAATTCTGCCGTATGTCTATAATTCTGTATAGATAGCTTTGTTGCATGTAGCCAGATAGGCCCGAATAAAGAATCTAAAGGTACATACTAATGAAAAATATTAATTTGTAGTGTAAAGTTAACTGTAAATTTTAGGTAGTAACTAAATGCATTACACAAACATATTTTCGCATATATAATATTTTACTGCTTATTAGTACTGATCGGGTAAAATCTTGAATAATATTTAGGAACTGGGAAACTAGAAATGAATATTCGAAATCAAACTGAGGCAGGGAATATCACCTTTGCCTGGAGGTTACGCTCTTATTATAAAGAATTTTAAAGTTAAAATACTGAGTTTCTAGGTTTCCACCAGAAGACTGTAGAAGTTGTTTACTGCGAAAAGCGACACGATAGGTGTTGATGGGATGATTAAAGTAATGGAAGTACCTTGCCATCCTATTTTTGATTTTACTTATCTGGACTAATTAACTATATTTTTACTTTCGTGTTAGTATTCGAGTAGTCCGCAATTGCCTGGAGAGTTCTCTTGGATTCATATAACGTTGCGTTGTTTCTAAGTTTTTCAGGAGCTGAAAATAATGGCATTTGTTAAGTTAAAAACTCGTTGGAAATTCTTGTGGGTTATTGGGCTTGCTCGTTCACTAATACTAGCCGCAGACCTAGACATTACAAGTGATCTGGCAATGTTTGAAAAATGCACCATTGATATCGTACAGACGGTTTTGCTGGACAAAGTAAGTTCACTACTATTTTTTTTTAAATATATTTTTTTACATAAATGTGTGACTAAACAAAGGGAATCTCGCCGGATAACATAAAACCAATGGCATTCCCGGTGATCAGGTCAACCCACCATTTTCAAGGCGCCTTCTTTCCCAAATCATCAAACTATATTTGCGACAGTAAACTATACCATTTACAAAAACATAACAAATACTTCATACCATCAACGTCCGTAGCTCATCAAATTTGTGGGGTAACTGTGTACATATCCCCATACAAACATTGCAAATCCTGGAATTTTAACACACTTTCTCAGATCTATTCGTCATTACCTGTAAAATCAGATGAATGCTTAAATTCATTATCTAAAAGAGAAATGGATTTTGGAAACACAACCTGTCCCGAAATTCGGCTAGGCATAAATAATGGCGGGAGCAAGTACTTTGTTT
This sequence comes from Entomobrya proxima, assembly GCA_029691765.1. Taxonomy (NCBI): domain Eukaryota; kingdom Metazoa; phylum Arthropoda; class Collembola; order Entomobryomorpha; family Entomobryidae; genus Entomobrya; species Entomobrya proxima. The sequence goes on along the minus strand of JAIQCH010000014.1, from coordinate 24,161 downwards.
TTGTTGGAAGTTTAGATTCAATATTGACACCTCAATTCAGTCTTATTTTCTGGGCATTGGACGTTCCGGAGCTTTCGTCGATGTACTGGTCCAAAAGTGTAACTAGATTGTTACTAGTAATTATGCAGCATCACCTTTTAGTAAGCTATAGATACTTTTTACGAAGCAGCTCATCTAAAGCGATGCTTCTTGAGCTAATGGTAAGCTGTCCTTTGTCTGAAAACTACATCTTTGCGCGAATATGCCCAATAATGAATGGATATACGCCTGGATTAGATTTAATCAAATACGAGGTGAAAACGTCATTACACGTAGACGTAAACTCACAATCATATCCTTGGCAAAAGTCTGAGTCGTCATGGTTTAACGAGTATAGAGTTTGGCTGGGAGCATCCAAAGAATCGCCAAACTCAGAAATTGGAGATATAATAAATGATGTTACTCCAAACTACGTAACAGATTGGTCAATAATGAAGCGAATAACTATTGATGAGAAACAGTTGAGAAATATTTTTCCAAACTCGTCACTTTACGTAGGAGCTCTTGGAGTAGAGCTTGCCATGCAGGCATCATTTTTTAGAGTTTATGACGGAACTGAGCTTCTAGAATACGTTTCCACGGAAACAAAAGGTTTCTATTTCGTGACTTGTTCAGATATTACCGATGAAACCCAATTTTCGTTTTTAGTTCTAATCAATGTGTATGACATACCAACTTGGGGCTTAATCACATTCTGTGGTTTCTTAATTCGACAGATTATTTTTGTAATGAAACCAAACTTACGAAATAGAGATAAAATAATATGGATTGCATATTGCTCCTTACTAGAACAAGGAAACAAAGTTTTGCTAAAAAAAGGGCTACGCAAATTTTTCTGGGCCTGGATTTTGATATGTGTAATTTTTAGTAACGCATACAAAGGAGACAATATTACATTGCTAACAGCCCCATTGAGCGCAAAGAAGCTCGAAACATTTAAGCAGCTTGTAGATCATAACTTCACTTTTTTAAGCCCTGTTTTAATATTACCCGATCACGCAGAAGTAACCCGGGCATTATTGGCAAATGCCTACTATTTCATGAAGACGCTCGGGACTTATTTTAAAACGTTTACAGAAGAAGAGTCTGATTTTTACATACACGTTTCAACCGCGTTCGAAGTAAATTACGTGAATTCCAGTACATCTGCTAACCGATCACTTGTTCAAAGTATTTTTCAACTATTGTTCGATCCCCAAACTAATCGAACATTTTATGAGGAGATTCTTAGGAATCCAAAAAATATTAATAAAAAAATTGCTGAATGCAAGAAGACAGGATTTATTGAGAACTACAACACTGTTTTCAATGCATACACTGAGCTAAAAAGGATAGACTCAATTGCGGATAGAGTAACATTGAGCAAAGAATCGCTTGGTGGTATACAAAGGTCATGGAAATTTGGTAATCTTCCTTTTGACCACCACATTCTCCATCGAAAAGTACACACACTTTTTCAGTCGGGTATAGTTGATTTTTGGCAGTTTTGGTATTCTCGTATGGAATCTTGGAATAGTACTATTGAGTTAGCTAAACAGGAGGTTCACAGAGTCAAAAAACTGGAAATCAGTGATAACGTTGTGGTTGTGTTTTTTGTTTATATTGTGTTGGTATCAGTCGAACTAGTAGTTTTCTTTGGTGAAAGTCGGCATTTGATCTTGAAAAAGCTTAAGCGTGTGCGTGCTTGGATTCTTAGTTTTTATTGGAAATGCGTCACAAAATTTAGGAAATTTGATTGCGGATTTATCAAAAAGACTATGGTATTCAGTTATTAAAATGGAGTCCAAAGTTGATTGATAAATGGTGTAAATATTGTAGTTCAACACGTACTCCCCAGACAAGATTATTATATTACATAATTAGATAAGGATTCAGTATAATAACTTTCATAACAGGATATTAAATTCTATGATTAATGCTAAAATATGCTGAATTATGACCAGCAAATTAAATTAAATTACAAATATAAGAAATAAATAAACATATATATACCAAAATATAATATAAATATAGAATATGTAATAGAAATACACAAATATTACAATGTATGAATACAACATAACATATGATTCTGCAACGCTATGTATTCTCTTGTAAGTTAGATACCCGTCACACGATAAAAAGTTTATGGCCATGTAACTTGCAAGAAACATTAGCAAATAGCCACTGCAACAAAATAAAATACATTGTTGATGTTTAAATAAGAAGTTTCAAAACCTACTTGTAAATATTTACGATTGCTATTAAATCTCAGTTTTGGTGCAAGATTTCAAGTTTATGCTATCTGGCAGTGTCTTAAAACATACGTGAAGTTAAAGTTATTCGTGTTGTATTGAAGGGCGCAATAGTATTCATGTTGGAACATTGCATTCGTGTTGGGCATTCCGGTCGAACTCATGTAGTATGCATTTATGTCGTGTAATTTTAAACTGAATACGTGGAAAGTGACTAACTGAAGCGTTATTTGCGTTTAATTTATCCAGATAATGTTTTGTTTTTTGTCATTTTTTGCTTTGACGAAACCACCATACATTGTCTCGATGAGTGTTTTTTTCATTTAATATTTCAGCTAGCAAATACCAACTACCTTCTTATCCTTGTTCTCCGGCGTTTTTCTTATTCTAATGGTTGCTTCATATGAATTTATTTTGACAACACCTTCAGTTGCAACCGTTTTTACAACGAAATATTCAAACAGCTTTGGAACAATCAAACTAAGGAACATCAACCACGAAAGCGTCAGAAAATACTCCAATGCAGCGTTCAGTAGACGGATTCCGTTTGTGTTTTGTTTACCAGTAAGCTAGTCTTATTGGATTTCTTGTAAATTCAGTCTATAGACATTGCTAAATTTATTCCATGTATCCCTTCTTCCAAAATTAGTATTCTAGATAAACGTCTATCATGAAAAAACATCCATGGAAAACCATTAAAAATGCTCGCTGCTGAAGACGATAATATGAATATAATAACTAGAGCCGACTTAACCTGGTCTAGAGCCGATTTAGCCTGGTCTAGAGCCGATTTAGCCTGGTCTAGAGCCGATTTAGCCTGGTCTAGAGCCAATTTAACCTGGTCTAGAGCCGATTTAACCTGGTCTAGAGACGATTTAACCTGGTCTAGAGCAGATTTAACCTGGTCTAGAGCCGATTTAACCTGGTCTAGAGCCGAGTTAACCTGGTCTAGAGCCGAGTTAACCTGGTCTAGAGCCGATTTAACCTGGTCTAGAGACGATTTAACCTGGTCTAGAGCAGATTTAACCTGGTCTAGAGCCGATTTAGCCTGGTCTAGAGCCGATTTAGCCTGGTCTAGAGCCAAATAGCCTGGTCTAGAGCCGACTTAACCTGGTCCAGAGCCGATTAGCCTGGTTTAAAAATAAAGTCTACAGACAGACGGACGGACACACGGACAAAACATCTGCAATAGCTCCTCTGCTAAATCAGCGAGCTAATAAATATTCTTAATCTTCACAAATTATAGATTTAAGGTAGCCCAGATGAACTTGATGAACCATGATTACCCAGCAGCTATTAAGGTTACCTTAGTAAAGTTAATGGTAATGGTAGCCAAGGGTGCCCAGCAGCAATAAAGGTTACCTAAATGAAGTTCAAGGTTACCCACGTGGAAATAAAGTTTAAACAAAGGAATTTATGTTACAAAAAACGGGAGAAGGCTACGTAGGTAGACTTAATTAAGTCAGGTGGAATTTGTTTTAACAGTTTTACATCCGAGAGATGGGGTACAGCATAATTAACTTCGTTTGAAAGTTTGAAAACTTTTTTCATGCTTAACCAAATTTTTATAAAAAAATTCAGGTAGCTCACATAATTTTTGTTTCATTAGTTTTACCACACGGAGTAAAGAGTATATGATAATAAACTTCATTTTTCATGTTTAGCCAAATTTTTATCAGTGTAGCTAAAATATTTTACGTTTTAGCAGGTTTACCCCCGTGGAAAGGGATAGGTCCTAGTAACAGATATGGCTTTCCAAGTGTACGCAATCATTGTCAAAGAAAGGCCTTTCCTCAACCCTGCAAATAATATTCAAGTCGTAGATTTGAAAATAACTATTTTTAAATGGCTACATATCCACAGACATCAGACATAGCCTTTTTATAGTATGAATGTTTTTTGAACTAAATCTGTTTTGCAAAAATGTAATTTTATTCCATTTTAGATTGTTGGAATAAATTTATTCCATAATGGAATAAATTAAGCAATGTCTGGCAGAACCTCGCCAGCCGAATCTTCCGAATTTTCAATGTACTCCTTATCCGAATCAGCCGAAAAAAATTCGGATGAGGAGGGTGCAATTCGGCCGAATAAAATTCGGGTCAAGAGTGTCGTACACACTCCACAGCCGAATCAGCCGAATCTGCTTTACATCAGCCCATATGAACTAATTTTTCTCATCTTCTTTAGAAAAATAAATGTCGTTGTCGTCGTTGATGCTTGACATTTTTCTTGGAATTGGAATGGCTCATCACAACTGCAACTCCGCCAAACTTGTTAAACAAATAGATGATGGGGAATAAGGATGCTCTCTAATTACGGCTATGGTTTAGTATAAGGGTCAGAGCCGCACAAGGCCGTATATTAATTGAAAGCCTTTGACCTTGGGTGGGAGTCAAATGACATTACTCTCAAGTGGCGCAGATGAAGGGAAATTTTTAAATTGTCCTTAACTAACAGTGCAGTATTTGCTTGCTTTTGAGTTAGGTTAGGTTATCTAGGTTAGGATTTTCGAAAATTTCAATTGTCGTGGTCAAAACAACTTTCATTGTCAAATGTCAATCAAAACAAACAAGTAAACACGAAAAACGCATGATCATTAACAATCCGCAACCCAACTCAAAATTGCAGAATTCTCAGAAATTCCAACCCAAGTCGAAATTTTAAAATCCTCCGAAATCCCAACCCAAGTTGAAATTTCAAACCCCTCCGAAATCCCAACCAAAGTTGAAATTTCAAACCCCTCCGAAATCCCAACCAAAGTCAAAATTGCAGAATTCTCAGAAATCCCAACCCAACTCAAAATTGCAGAATTCTCAGAAATCCCAACCCAACTCAAAATTGCAGAATTCTCAGAAATTCCAACCCAAGTTGAAATTTCAATATCCTCCGAAATCCCAACCCATTTCGAAATTTCAAAATCCTACAAAATCCCAACCCAAGTCAAAATTTCAAAATCCTCCGAAATCCCAACCCAACTAAAAATTCCAGAATTCTCAGAAATTCCAACCCAAGTCAAAATTTCAAAATCCTCCGAAATCCCAATAAAACTCAAAATTGCAGAATTCTCAGAAATTCCAACCCAAGTCAAAATTTCAAAATCCTCTGAAATCCCAACCCAACTCAAAATTGCAGAATTCTCAGATATTCCAACCCAAGTCAAAATTTCAAAATCCTCCGAAATCCCAATAAAACTCAAAATTGCAGAATTCTCAGAATTTCCAACCCAAGTCAAAATTTCAAAATCCTCCGAAATCCCAACCCAACTCAAAATTGCAGAATTCTCAGAAATTCCAACCCATTTCGAAATTTCAAAATCCTCTGAAATCCCAACCCAAGTCAAAATTTCAAAATCCTCCGAAATCCCAACCCAACTCAAAATTGCAGAATTCTCAGAAATTCCAACCCAAGTCAAAATTTCAAAATCCTCCGAAATCCCAACCCTAGTCAAAATTTAAAATCCTAGTTATTTCCAACCCAGCAAAATCGAAAATTCTCAAAAACCCTAACCTACATAAAATAAGCCCCATCATCTTTTTATTTAACAAACTTTGTAATGATGAGCCATTCCAATCCCAAGAAAAATGTCAAGTATCAACGACACTTATTTTATCCAAAGATGAGAAAAATTAATTCATATGGGCTGCTGTAAAGCAGATTCGGCTGATTCGGCTGTGGAGTGTGTACGACACTCTTGACCCGAATTTTATTCGGCCGAATTGCACCCTCCTCATCCGAATTTTTTTCGGCTGATTCGGACACAGAGTGTGGAAGGATTCGGCTGAAGAGTGTCCACCAGCAATGTCTGTAGACTGAAATGATTTTGTTTTTAGTATTTTGCCACGAGCTAGAAACGCCCATTAGAGCTAGGAAAAGACTTTAATCTAATGAAGCGCTGGTGTTCTGGAAAATATTTTTCATAAGCTTATCTAAAATTCTGCCAAAGTTCCGCCCTTTGTCTTTTGTTCGTCTGTGTGTCGTATTTCGCACATTAGAATGTAATTTAATTAATTAATTTCTTGTCTCAAGCTTGTTTGTTGGCACGTGCTTTGATATTGTATGCTTCAGTAGGTACCCATATGCTTTCTACAAATGCAAAAAAACACTTAACATAAGTACTTCCCATGTCTGTAGCTAACTTTATTTTCTGGTCGTGGTTTCTCTTTACTGTTGAACTACTCCTTTAGTCTACATGTTGTTCTGGATGACTCCACACTTTCAAGCAACCATATAGTAATACTTATCAAACACATATAATGCCGTCTGTATGTAAACCAATATTCTGGGTCAAAATTATGCTTGCCATCGGATTTGTGAGTTTGTTGCAAGCAAAGGATCTAGATTTAGATATTACAAATGACCTTGGAATGTTTGGAAGATGCACGTTCCACATAATACAAACAGTTTTGCTAGACAAGGTAAGATTTTACAATTTTCTTAAAAAGTAAAACATAAAATGTCTTGTGAATAAACATTTACCTTTTGCATTGATGTGTTAAGAAAACATCTGCAGATAACTTGGAACCAATCCCATTCCCAGTTATCATGTCTGTTCACTACTTTCAGCCAAACTTTTTTATGAAACTCTCGCAATACGTGTGTGACGACCAACTATACCAATTACGAAGTAAGGAAGAGTATTTTATACCAGCATTGTCAGTAGCGCATCAAACCTGTGGGTTACATTATACATCTCTCCATACAAGCATTGCAACGTCTGGGATCTTTGGGAATATGTTGGAACTGATAGTCTATCGCCAATAATTGGTGAGCATATTCAAAAGTGGTCTAATGATATACGCGAAGGACTAAATGAAATACCTAACAACGCAAAATCTGGAAACTTCAATTTCAAAGAAATATTCAAGTCATATCTTAAAAAGAAAGCTAGACCCATTCCTAATATCAAAGAAAACAATATTCGACATTCTAACTGGTCAATGCCAAAGTCAAGACTTGGGTTAAACTACGGGGAAAGCAAGTTCTTTATTCTTATTGGAAATGTAGTTTCGGTAGTCTCCATAATCCACAAAACTGATCATAAAGGGAGTGCATCACGTCATGGGTCCATAGAATCAACCAAATTAATACTGGAGGTAAATCCATACACAGGCCAGATTGGTAGCAGGTTTATAGTGCGAACCATCACGTCCAGAAATATGCTCTTCCAAGCAATTTTGAGATGTACTCTTTCTCAAAATACCCTACTTATGACATTATGTTATGGATGGGATCGACAAGAGTTTGATTACATATACTATGGCTTGACAAATCAAGTTTCACCAAACACAGATGGTGAATACGGAGTACGTGAATTACCTTGGGAAAAGCCAGAATCCTCTTGGTTTGATGAATATATAGCGTGGGAGGTAACGTCAAAAGATTCTTCAGTTTCATCTTTGGCAAATATAATCAATGATGCAACTCCAAGCTACGTAACAGATTGGTCCTTGATGAGACAAATAGCAATTCATGAGAAACAGCTTAAAAATTTGTTTCCAAACTCCTCAATTTACTCCGGACATTTTGGATTATCGGTTGCAACAAGTACATCTAACTTCTATGTCACTGAGGTAACAGAGCATTTGGAGTACCATTCAGTAGAAAGGAATGGCTACTATTTTGTTGCTTGCTCAGATGATGTTGACTCTTCTCGATTTTCGTTTTCAGTGCTGATTAGCGTATATGACACGCAGACATGGACTTTGATTGTTTTCTCTGCGGTAATATTAGGACATCTCCTTAATATTCTAAAAAGGCGGCTAACAAGTAGAATTCAGACTTGGAGTGTTCCGATTAGCGCTTTGCTTGAACAAGGCAACAAATTATTGCATAAACAAGGCATTTTGCATTGCTGGATCTTGATGTGTGTTGTTTTCAGTAATGCGTACAAAGACGACAACATTACACACCTGACAGCTCCGTTGAATGATAAGATGCTAGAGACTTATATGCAGCTTGTTAATCATAACATTACATTCCTAAACACTTTTTTAGCAGGTAAAGGCTACAGAAACCTAAATCAGCAAGTTATAGCATATACTGACTCATATCTCACAAAACTTGGCAATCTTGCTACCAAGGTGTTTGGAGTTCAGGCATTTTCTGATTATCCTAGATTGCTTTACATGTTTGAAGAAGATTATCTTAATTCCAGTACAACTGCAAATCGCTCCCTTGTTGAAAATATTTCAAAACAGTTGTTTGATACAAATAGTAACAAAACGTTTTACTGGGAGCTTCTTACAAATCCTAATGCGTTTTATAGTAAAATCGTAGAGTGCAATAATATGGCGTTTATGGAGCATTACAGTACGATCTTGAATATGTACTCTGACTTAAAAAGGATCAAATCGATTGCAGATAAGGTAACTATGAGTAAGGAATCACTGGGACGTGTAAAACGGGGTTGGAGATTCGATAGAATTCCATTTGAACGCCATCTACTTCATCGAAGAGTACATACCTTATTTCAGTCAGGAATAGTTGAGTTTTGGCAATATTGGTATCCGCGAATGGAATCTTGGAATAGCACCATTGCGCTGGCGAGACAAAATCTGGTCAAAGTATAGAAGCTAGAACTGAAGGATAATGTGGTAGTCATTTTCTTTGTTTATCTAGCCTTGATATCTTTTGCGCTTGACGTGTTTGCAAATGAATGTCGTTTGTACATTCTCGGAAAGCTTAGGGCTGTACGTAGATACGTTGCCAAGCTTTTTAAAGCTTATTTAAAAATTGCAAAGAAAACGTTTGGAAAATATTAAATTGATTGTTGATGCATGCATGATAAAAATGAGTGTAAGGTTTTTGATTAATGGTAATAAGGTTCAAATAAAAGTACGTCAAACTCAATTTTTCAATATATAAATAGTTACAAAGGAACAGGATATCCTGCATGTTAAAACTTACATATATAAGTATTAAAAAGTAAAAAAGTATAGAAAAACTCATTAGCAGCAGCAGACCGCACGTGAACATCTTATTAAAATCATCCAATCAAAAGCAAGAAAATAGACCTAACCAAAAAACATTTATCAAAACCTGAGCTCATACGTATAGGAATTACAGGTTTAAGGTTTTATCAATCCGGTGTGTGCTTAGAAATTTTAGATTATATTAAAAATAAGTGTTTCATACAAGTCGAACTAGCTTTAAAAATGACACGCTTTATAATCCAGAAATTTATTTATATAAGTAATGGAGTAATCAAGAGTAACGGCTTAGTAAGGAAATCGTATTCCTTAAAATAAAACAAGTTCCAACAACACCATTGGCATACCCGAAGCTCTAATTTGTTTCGAAATATATAGATACTTTAGATTAGTGGTTATTATCAAAGCATTCAGTCGATGTTGACACTCTTAAGATGCCTATGAAAAAGTGGGTTGGCTTAGCATTATTATAGCCCCACGTGTAAACAGTAATTAAACCATGCCGAAAATTACTTGTTTGCATCCACGTGCCTAAATACACCAGGAGCTTAACAAGTATATTTTCGAAACAAAACATGTTTCTGCTTCCTAAAACCGGCTCGATTACTTATACGAGTTAAAAGCTGAACAACAGATCAGCGTTATTGAATCCTAAGTCAATTTGTAGATCGTCATTATTATCTACATAACATAATACTGAGTTGTTTACAATTAGAAGCAATTAGAAAAACAATTTTGAATATGAAATATAATCTAGAAGATGAAATCACTAAGCCAGAAATGTGAGCATTTAGCGCACAGCGCACGCAAATTTTGAATAGTATTTATGACTGAACAAGAAACTACGTGATTATTAATCAGAATCCCATTAAATTTTGCGTCGATTCTTACACATTTTCTACCATTTCTACCGCCGCTGTCAGTTTCAAATTATACCACTACACAAAATTACTACTCACCTAATAAATTCGCGCAACCATTTCATCATATTTTAACTTCAAAACAATGCTGCGATAGCGAACGCGACACGGCGTGGTACACATTCTTCGTTACAACGTTGCTTCTGATGTTTTACTCTTGAGACCACTGCGTTCGGAGCCATCTTTTTTAATAACTGCTGCTGTTAAACCGTCGTTTCTTGAAAGATGTGCCAGCCGTGATTTATTTCTATATTGTGCATCATTCTGTTCTAAATTCAAATTCAAAGCACTAAAGGTTTGCATGCTCTCTGATTTGTATACTTTACACAAAAGACACTTTTACAGTGTAAACCACGTAGCAGTCTAAGCAGAGTTTTTCTCATATACGGGGACGACTACATAAAACTTGCAAACTGCTCCAAAAGCTTGGTGAGCTTGTCCTCCTCAAGGTTGTCATACACTTGCAGATACAGCGTAATGTTTCCAAGTCTACAAGCAAAATACCATAACATGTCTTTACGTCAAAACCCAAGACATTATTGGTGAAATAAATTTTTTGATCTGGCGGAGGATCAAGTAATTGGTGCCGACATGACCCTTGATAGCAGGAAAAATAAATTTTACCCTGTTTTTTAAATAAATATTCTATAAACTCGGTTGGCTTGATAGTGTACTGCAGCAATCTGCAAGAAAATAAACTGTCAGCACGGGATATTTGGACTACCGCTGCTTTTAGTTGGGATTTGGAGCCCATTGTGTTTTGATTTATTACCACAACTATTTTTTGTATATAAGGTACGCCTTGAACGCAAATTGTAGAATGATTTATGAGTTTCTTGTGCCTTCTAATTGGACAACCCACCTTTGCTCGTTTGGCAAGGTGGTTTGCGTTTTATTTTCTAGTGGCAACTTACTTTGAAGTTATTAGCGGTAATGGTATTACAAGTTTGGTCACGGCAATCTCTAAACCAAATATCTACTCTACGAGCAACAAACTTGTTATAACGAGGTTTAAAATTATTCCTTAGTCCTATTATCGCCGGAGAAGTGCCTAAAACTACTTGCGTACCTAAAAATTAAACAATGCACTCAGTGTTGTAGAGAGGGGGTCCCTCGGCTGTTAACAGACCGCGTATTTGAACTGCTGACAGCCAATCCTGACAGTCATGTGATTCACAACCAAAACACAGCTGGACGGCTGAATCACATGATTGCCAGGATTGGCTGTCAGCAGTTCAAATCCTGCACGCGGTATGTTGACAGCAGAGGGACCCCCTCTCTACTGCTTACTTTAAATTTGTAACGAGTTAACTCTACTAAATAATTCTGTTCTTTAGTACTCAAAATGAATGTGGAATGTGTATATTTTAGACATTTCTACAATAATGAGGATACGTTATCAGTTCGTTTAATATTTATTGTGAAAACACCAAATTTTGATATAACGAATAATATTTTATCGAATAATATTTCCTCACGACAATACTTTCTTTTATATGGGGCAGTTCTAATGCTACCAAATAGAAAGAGCAAATGCGTTTTAATGCCTCATTCTATGTAACTAACCGATATGAAAAATTGCAATTACTTATGAAGGTTCACGTTAGTGAACATTTACTCCTATCATCGTGATGTGTCTGCACGTTCCTTCCTCCCTCCCTCCCTCCGTCCGTCCGTAAGCATAATAACTCGTCAACCGTTTGACCAATTCCAATTCCTTTTTCAGTTATCGATAGCTAAACCTCTTGCGACGATCCCTATTGTTTTTCTGGTCAATCCAATAACCGGAAGGTACCTTAAAAGTACCTTTTCTAAAGTAGTCATTTTTGCAGCAATTAAACGCCATAGGACTACAGCATTTTTACTACGGTAATAGGACTTACAAAGACTACCTACCTACATGCAATTAAAGGTAACCGAGGGTACCCTTCAACAATTAAGGTTACCTTCATGCAACTAAAGGAAACCGAAGGTATCCTTCAGCAATCAAGGTTACCTACATGAAACTAAAGGTAACCAAGGGTACCCATCAACTTTGGGGTGTAATATCTGGAAGCTTCCAAAAGTTCAATCAGTATTATGGTATAATATCTTGCAGCTTCCAGAAATATAATCTGCGATAGGGTACCTTTTAGCTTACCAGTGAACCTTTCTTCAAGCTTACATAGGGTTTATTTTTTACTGCTTTAAGTTCATTACATTATTTTTTACCAATGCAAACTAGCATTGTTAGAATTGCCACGGAAAGGTCTATTGTACTAGGGTTGTTATTGTTACTTTTGCTCAAAAGCTGTTTTCTGCAAACTCAGGATAAAAACAGATGTAATCTTATTTAGTAAATAAATATTCATAAACTTAACAACAAAGAATTTAGTGCAACAAAATAGCTCTTTCTTTATTTGAGTTGTATAAGTTGTGTTTGAGTTAGGTATACATTACGTATATACCAGCATTAAACCTAAAACAAACTTGAACACTTTGAAACTAATTCATAGTTTTTTATTGCTAGCAGAGCTGCGTATCAGGTTTTGCATTTAAAACAATTAGAAGTTGCAGTTATTGTATTCCAAGTTAATCGAAAATAAGTTTTTACTATCATGATAAGCTATTTTGCTTTGCTGACAAAAGCGTACAAATGCTTTTTTTGTGTTTGCTTCTTGCCTTTCCACGTATTTTTAACACCACAAAACAAAGTTATAATTAAAACGCATGGAATTCAAAGGGTACAATAATCATTTACTAAATTTTTGATACAGAATTTTTACCTATATTAACTTGTTAACTTGACTTGTTTTTGCAGATAATGTTTGGCGTTATGTATTTTATAAGATTTTGTGACTACTATTATTTTCCACATTTGTATGAAGTTTCCATAGCACTCTTGCGGAGCACACATGAAGTTCCGGGGAATCCGTTTAGACATATCCTTCTAGCAGTTCGTTTGCCATTCATATGCTATGGAACATTTCATATTTATGCGATATCTTTTAAAAAGTCCCTGTACCGTAGATATTTTCAATATTTTCATAATATGTTCCAAAATATGCACATTAAAACATCTTCGTTGTGTATTTTGATAACATACATATTTTTCATCGGTATGTCTGAACTAACTCTTGAAGTTATTAAGATTCTAAATAGTGATCCAATTGAAAATCTGAAAAATTTAGGTATAATGTTAAACCTTGAAAATATTACGTTGTGGGTTAAGTTAGACAATTATCTGTTCTATATACTCTGGACACTACATGTTCTAGTCAGAGTTGGGAATTTGGTAATCATAGTATCAGTTAATATCTGGCTGCATTTTACTTTTATGTTCTTTCTTTTCTGGGGCTTAGACGTTGTCAAGATGTGCAAAGCGTATGTTCCCAAACTTGGAAAGGACTTCCTAAATCCCAGTTTAGCCGTTTTTAAAGTTTTGCGCATATTCAATAAACTGCACGGTACATCGGTTTTCTTTTGTTTAGTTAACAGCTTCTTATTTTTCTCGTACATGCTTAAGATAGGTCTTGACGAGTTCCGTAATCCGTATCTAAAGCTCTACATTTTGTACTACATGTTCAACACATTGATACTATACATGTCAGCAGCAGTGCTTTCCTTGCAGGTAAGATTGAAGTTTGCGTTTATTTACGTTTTAAATGTTTAAATATACTTAAGTTGTTGTGATTATGTGAAATAAATCATGATGATTTATTTTAGTCCTTGATTCAATATTATGCGCATTATAGTTCAGCGGAATTTATTAACTAACTTTACACTAATATTTAGATTAACTGGTATCTGAAATGGCTGTACAAGCAGAGTCTGCTTAGAGAGGAAAACTCAAGTGTGACCTTCTTGCTTAATCATTGGTCTGTGAATAATGTGTGCTGCATTCAAGTTGGAGTGATGCCACTAACATTTCACATTTTTTGTCAGGTTGATAGTTTCCTGAACAAATTATTTTCAGTAGTATTTCATGTAACTAACTTTGTTGGTTTGCTTAATTTTTGACAGATCCTGATAAACATAATGTCCATATTTATTTTAACTGCAACGCCATGAACATTTTGCCGTTGTTAAAAATATACCGCTACTCATTACTTCTGGATACACAATGGGCGACGTTACCGAAATTTATTTCACCCCTGGCTAGAATTGTTTTGTCATTTATGTCTAGTCAAATGTTTTCACAATTAGCTTAATTTCAGATTTGATCCTAATTCTGCTAAAGATTTTATTCAGTATGTAGACAAAATCTGTCTATGTTAGGTTCCTGACTGACTATCAGTACCTAAAGCTGGTCTGCCCCTGCCCATGTGAGATATTTCGACAATAAAAAACTTATACGTTTTTCATAAATATAATTTTTAATTGTTATATCAATTTTCAATCTAGCTGCTGTTTTGGGGAATAGAATTAAGCTAAAACTGTAGAATCAACTTAATATTTTTGTGGAATTTTGCAATAGTAGATTTTCTGGTGTAGCGTCGACTCTTTTTCTTTTTAATTGAAATTGTTCAAAAATATTGTAAAAAGAAAAAAAAACCATCAAATAAAGTGCTTTTCCAAAGTTGTTTATTAAACGGTGGAGGAGATTTGGACGTGGGCAACCTAATTTTAGAAGACCCCACACGTCAATTTTTTATTTATCAGCCAATGAGAAAATAGGATTTTGACGTACCATCAGCTGAACGCGCAGAACGAGCGGGCTCCACACCACACAGAAAAACGTTCAGCTGATGATAGCTGAAAATACGTCATATTGCTATTTTCTGATTGGGTGATAAATAAAGAATTGACGTGTGGGGTCTTGTAAAATTAGGTTGCCCACGTACAAATCTCCTCCACCGTTTAATAAACAACTTTAGACAAGCACTTTAATTTTAAAATATCCATAATAATATTTAGGGCATGATATCATAAATAAATGCTGACTCCAATCGTGTAATAAACACTCAAATATGTTTAATTTAACTATTGAGCTTTGCTACAATATAAAATTTAATGCTTAAGCTGAAGTTATATGTTCAGCGTTGTATAGATTTGTAGGTTTGCTGAAGTGTGTGGAAAGTTTGAATTATAACTAAAACCACGTATTTGTTTGCGTTTAATACTAATCAAATAATATGTACTATATAAAATACGTACACAATATTGTTTATTTATGCCTACCAACGTGACATTGTACCCTTCACACATTGAGTTCAAACAGCAGCCTTCCAAGTTAGTCAGTGCTAAAGAAATAAATTCTTAAAATAACTCCAATACAAACTGACTTTCGGAATCATTTAGATTAGTAACTGATTTGATACATTCATTTATTATGTGACAATATCCACTAAATAAGAATGGTATTTGTACATTACTTGCCATAAGACAATTAATTTGTACAAGCAGAAAAATATAGTAAGGAACCAAACGGACATTGTGTTGAGATAAAAAAATCATGATCTTTTGTTTTCTTGAAAGCATCATCTTAAACGTGTTATCTTTCTTGAATTCATACTTCAAAAAATATCTAACCGACCGTCTAATAATGATGGGGCATTCTTTTATTTACTACATATTCCCAATTAAAATCAATAAATATTGTTTTTGTAAGGTTGTCAGCCTAGCTTTCCACAAGTTATTTTTCTGTAGTCAGAAGACGAATGACCTGCCGTGAGGTACTTTTATATGAAACCCGTATATGCTTTTGAGTAGCGTTAGAGATTTGATGTCTACGTCGTGTCTGTCCGCGGTGCCGAACCCACTAATTCTGCATCATAGTAGTACTTGGCAATGAAGCTTCCATCAGAATTATTACCAGAAAATGTGTGTAGTCATTTTTAAAAAATCATACTAAGCCTTAGGACTACTAACCGGATATTCGTTGCATTGCAACATAACCGTGGCTGTCTACTATTTATCAAACAATATTCAGTAAGTCTGTTGCAAGGATCTAGTCTAAAAGTTGTGAAAAAGAGTATGATGGCAAGCTACGAATGGTACATCGTAATTAGTGCCAGCTATTTCTACTGGGATAAGTCGTAAAGTAAACGTTTTTGAAGAATATAAATGCAAAATCCCTTTGTTGATTTAGAGACCACTGATCCAATATAACCGGTTTATTAAAAGTTTAACGAATTATTAGCTCCGGATTTGGATGATTTGTATTTTGAGTTACCTAGTTGTTCCATGTATGTATCACACATCACAACTGCACCAAAGCTATAACCCGACCTTTTTAAATAAGCTTGTCCCATGAGTATTTACTGTTAGAAATTAGAAAAGGTATAGGAGGCGTTCAAGAGGAAGGGAATTACCGCCGCTAATGCATTGCTTATGGAACGTTCAAATGGTTCCATCTGCAAAGCACTAGTGGCGGGAATTCCCTTCCTAGTGTTGGATTTTATTAGGTTCGGTTTTGTTACAGAGTATCTATCCGCACCAGAATCATTGCATTTGCATTACGCTTGAACATCAAAGATCCAACTATTCAACCAAAAACAAGTTTTCGTTAGCACCGATACTTTAATACTTCGGTTTGCTTGGTCAGACTAAGTAAAAAAATGAATATTTACACTACAGAATTAATTTGACTAATAGCATACTTTTATGCCGTTTTAAAATTATTGTGAGCGTTTTAATATGTGGTTGAAAACGGGTAGGTGGAGAAAGTTTACAAAGCTATCTCTTGCTCGTATAAGGTTTCGAATATTTTTGAAAATTTGAGAAATATAGAGATATAGAATGTAAAATTTATCGAAATTTCACAATTGAAATTAAAATAATTTAAAACACCGTCTTCACGTTTTATTAACTCCGAAACGAATAGAGAGTATTGCAAAACAAGCACAACTGGACGAATAGTGTTTATAACCGTTATATCTTTCTGCGGTTGTTCTTTTGCTTTTACAAATTCCTGCAATTGTTGTCAAAGAAGTAAGACTTTTCGTACTTCTTCATTTTTGTTGTATGTGCATACTTACAAAAATATCTACATTTAATTTAAAATATTATCCTGACATTTCACTGTAAAATGGTGGTCAATTTAACGCTGTTGAACCTATTTTTAATTGCTTACTCCGCACAATCAATTGATCTAACCTTTACTCCAATTGGAAGGGCAAAGTATTCTAACTTGCTATATAGAACTCCGAGAGAAAGTCTGAACAAACTGTGGGCACAATACCAACTTGAGACCACGCCTATAAATTTTGCTGTCTTTCTAAACAAATTAGCTGGCCCACACTAAATTGTGTTTGTAAACCTTTTCCAGATGACTGATTTAGATGGGCTCAAAATTCCAATCGTTATTAAAAAGCCAGTACCAGGAATAGTGCACTCACAATCCGCCACATCAAATTACCTTTGGTGGGTTTCATTTACTATGAAAAATTGTTCCTATTCTTGTATCATAGCTTCGAGCCAGTGCTTAGCTTCAAAGTTTACATTTATAAGCTCGCTGCTTCAGCAGAGAAGCTATTGCAGATGTCGGTGTCCCTGTGTCTCTTTGGCGACGTTATTTTTAAATCAGGCTAAATGGGGTCTAAACCAGGCTGAATGGGGTCCAAACCACGCTAAATGGGGTCTATACCAAGCTAAATGGGGTCTCAACAATCACTGACGTTATTACTATATAATTTTTTACGCTTGGTGGTGGTGATATCAATGAACGCGTATCATTTAGCGGCTCTATTTTCGCATTTTATATGCCAACCTGGTTGCTTTTAGGTTTAGTTGTCATACTTCTGGTAATTTTCAATTACCAAAGCGTGCCGACGCTAGAAAATGTTAATATATTTATCTCAATGTTTTACAAATTTACGCATTTAATTTTAGCAATTTTCCGAATCTTTTTGTTCCAAGGCAGCGAGTTCTCTAATAATCGGTTGAAAATTGCTACCCAAGTGCTGACAGTCTGCGTATTTATAATTGGATATTTTTACATGGGAGACAATATTGGAGAGCTTACAGCTCCTAAATCTCCATTCTACTACACAACGTTTGAAGAGATTTTGGACAGAAATTATACACTTAGTTTTCCTAAATTGATAAACAGCAATTTTGTTAATGTTTGGCTTCTTGAAAAACTTGCATGTGATTGGGAAAATATGAGCAATCTTTGTGCATTTCTGCAATTTTCAGATCTCGCATTCTCTAATATGTACTCTTGTACTCTTCAACTGTACACTTGTATAGTTAACGCCAATCATGCACTGAAATCTATGGATGACTTCAACGTGTTTTCGCCAAACCTTGTTCCAATGCAAGCAAAGAAACTGAACATGAAACGGAATTCACTATACAGTTGAAAGCAAGCACTATTGTGACTTTTTATATGTACGGTATAGGAATCTTGATGGGAATTTTGTTTTTTCTATGTGAAAAGCGGTTGGATTTAAAATGTAGAATTATTATTTGAAAAATTGCTAAGGTAGGAGCAGGTTTAGCTTCTAGTTGCAGAACCAATCTCATCAAGCAATCAAAATGTATCTTTAACTTTGTAATAACTGCTCCCTACACAATTTTGTACACGTATTTTCTAAGACTATCGAGGTTAGAGCTGTAAACATGTACACGAATTTACACTTCGGAATTTCGTGTCGTGTACAACCAAACACGATATGGTTTTTCCGTGTTCGTTTCGTGTACGATCTAAACGTGTTGTGTTCGTTTCGTGTTTACCAGAACACCAAAAAAACGTGTACAAATCGTGTACAGTGTAAATTAAAACAGAATGGGGTTCATTGAGAATAGGTTTGGAATGGGTGATTGATTATGTTATTTTAATCAATATTTAATGATTTTTACACAAAAAAGTTTTTTATCGACTGAACAATTAAGAATAATTGAATAGAATAATAATAATATAATATATAATAATAATATATAATAATAATATAATATATTATAATAATATATAATAATAATATATAATGATAATAATATTATAAAAACCGTCATAAATGTTAATGTAATTGCATATACTCGTATGAAACAAATAAGTATAATGTATATAGTGTTAAAATCATTGCATGTTTAAGACTTATACAAGTACGTAAATTTGATTATGTACAAGAACAAATTTGTCAAATCCTATGTGTTTCATGTGTTTTTATCCAAATGCTTTTATATCTGGTACGAAAACTACAATCAATTACCGTTTATAATTTTTGGGAATCTTTCCAACATACTTTTTAAAATGAATAAACTGAATTTTCAGAGCATGCCACAAAAACTTTGTTACTTTTATGGCTTTTATGTAAAGTACTTTAGCAAGCTTACGTGCACGATGACGAATTTCAATTAAAAATACAAAGCAACCAACTCCTGCTCCTATGGTAAATATTATAAAAATTACAATAGTATTTGAATTCAATACAACGGTAAACTGCTGTTGGACGCTATTTTCGATGTCGGTAGGGACCCCTGCAAAGTTCTCCATATCAAGTTTATCCTTCCTAAATTGCATGGTCTTCCTGTTTTTAATCAAACCGTAAATGAAATGGTAAATTCCACAGGTCAAAAGTGACTGGATTTTTCTTATAAACCAATTATCGCCCCAGTTTACAAACGCCCAACCAGTTGGCGTTGACAAAAAGCCCTCACCACCTTTGGAGTATAAAAATGTCTTACGCGGATAGTATTGCAGTTGCTTGCGCCTTAACTCTAAGTCAAGTTTATTCATGTTATACGACCAATCAACAGAAGCATGACGTGAACATAAGTTATCATATTCTACAGTATAAAAACTGGCGTGAAAAGAAATACGCTTTAAAAGACTTTCTTCTTTTGTTCTGTTGAAACCTATCGGTAGAAATCTTGAAATGTAGGGACGCACCGCTTCACAACCAAGCAGAAACAAATAGCTTTGAATTTCTCGCTGATTGTTTTTGTCTTCTTCAAAACTGGAAGCATTTCTGTCCATAGTCTTTTTTAATTCATTCATATAAACCAGGGTGTTCTCATTTACAGAGTATAAGGATTGGTGCGCTCTAAACTCGTAACCTATTGTATAATTTCTTTCCAAGATTTCGTCAAATGTTTTGTATAATATTGCTTCTTTAGGGGCCGTTAACTCCCCGATATTGTCACCTCGGTAGAAAAAACTAAGTATGTAAATACAAACAGTCCAGAGTTGTACCGACAATCTGAACCTATTCCCAAGGATTTCCCCACCTTCAAATAAGAACACACGGATAACAGCAACGGTTGCGTAAACCGATTTTAACGGAAACCTATTGAATAGAGTATTGTCTTTTTTATTCTCCGGCAGGTTTTTGTAATAAATCAATGTAAGCATTCCCAGAAACAATACCAGTAGAACCCACGTTGGGATGTCAAAGGCGGATATAAATCCATTAAAGGACATGGTTTTGGGATGATATCCTCCATCGCAAGTTATGAATTCCATCGAAATTGAATCCAGTGTTATATCAGGATCATAGAGAAAGTTAAATATTATGCTTGGCATTCCTCTGAAAACTGAAAGGAAATAGGGTGCGGCGAGCTTACGGAAAATCACTGTTGTATTGGTACTGTAACCAAGCACTGCGGACATAAGTGCCAAATTTACATCGTTAATGTTATGTTGTCTCTGATTAAAATTGAATCCATTGTACTCTTTGATCCTCTCCGGAGGGCAAAGCACTGGTATTTCTGGCAGAGTCTTGCTTGCATCACTGAAACCATGCACAAGTATGTTTTTAACCATTCCGATTGTAGCCGAAGGCCATATATTTTCCCAGTGCATCGAGTAACAATATTCACAAATACTTATTGTGTATTTTTCGCTTGGTAGTTTATTGCTGCTATCTAATAGCGGACTAACCCTGATAATAACTTTGTGAGTTGGTGCACATTTGTCGTTTTGAAAATAGTACATAATCGCATCTTCCATGAATTTCAATATAATGCTCGACGGCTGAAATATTATGAGCTGCAAATCCCTTGGCCGCGAGTAAGCAAATCTTGGCGCATTTATTGCACTATTTGAAAGGTAAATATCGTAAGGACAAAGGCTAAAATGCTTCACTTGTTTGGCATTGAAGAATACGGCTGGGGTACCAGACCTGCGAAAACCCGCCCCCTCAACTAGGAGTTTTACGTGCAGCAATCGATGCCATCCGTGACGAACTGCAATTGCTTTAAAACTACTTGATATATTATTTTGAAACTTGTTGGGATTCAGATGTTGATACGACCGATTTTGTTTCACCCAAGAACTTTTAGCATAAGGTCCAGAAATAACCACAGTAGTACTGCTCCCCAAACTGTGAGGAATGTCGCAGTTTTCGGCATTGTTATAATGCACTAAGTTTAAACCGGTATCAAGAGAGAGCAGCTCATTTAATACTTCTGAAGCTACTTCAAAGGGAAACTTACATTTTACGCGTTTATATCCAATTCCTGTGTGTTTTTGCAATATTGCCACACTACAACAAACTTGAATTAGTAGCATCATTTGTAAGCTAAAATGTAGACGCATTGTTGTAAATTTTGCAACGTCTTTGTTTAACCACTGCTAAATTTAATATATTTGGGTTGACGAGAAACCAAGACTGATTTTTGAACTTTTCATGTGGTTCACCGGATTTCAGGTACTTCAATTATTTTTTATGCTAGTATCAGGTCAAGCAGAATTATTTTTTTAACAATCAGATTCAAGTGACTAATGCAAATAACCAAGATATAACAGAAACATTATTTACAACAGATACATCCACAGATTTTTTCCACTAAAAATTCCGTTTTTATCGTATCATTATTTACATTGTTTTTAATGTAAATTGATGTAATGTAAAAAACCAAACACACTATTGAATTTGTGTTTTTGTCATTGCAAATAAGTTTTTGGAAAAACCATGGAAAAAATTGTTTGGGAAAAATGTGTTTGAGGAAGTTTTTGAGTAGGGAAAATTTGTACGTGGAAATTTTGCTGAACTAGCAAATAAAACAAGGGAAAAATTGTGCAGGAAAGATTTGTCAAGGGAAGATATTGCGAACAAATTAAGTCACCAACCCTATTTCTTCAGATTATTAACGTATTTTTTTGTAAATCAGATTTGGTTTAGGTTTCTGTTTTTAAAAATTTTCGTATCAAAGTATCAAAAAACGTTGAAAAAATTCCAAATGATGAAGGCTATAAATTTCTAATTAAATTTGAAAAAAAAACTTGAGAACATGCAATAGAATAAAAGTCGTAAGTTAGCTCACAGCACAGGCAGACTTTATGTGACCTATTTCAAATGCTCAAATGTCTTCAGTAAAAAACAACAGCGCATTACTCCAGTCCAGGATGTTTGTATAAGCACTAAACAGAAAAACAATTTCAGGCAATTAAAAAACTCATTAGCAGCAGAAGACCGCACGTGGACACCCAATTTAAAATATCCAATCAAAAGCAACATAACAAATCTAACCAAAAACATTGCTGGAAGAAAGTGGAAAAACTCTACACATGCGGTTAAAAATACAGGTATGGGATTTTACCTATTTGGTAAACGTTTAGAAATACTGAAAGCTTTTTTGATACTTAATTCTTTCATGTGAACATCTATTAATCGATAGATGCAAACTTTTTTTTGAAACATTGCTTGATGCTTACCAATATCTAATGTAATCCTAATTTTTATTTTTAAAAAAATATTTTTTTTTTGATTTTTTTGAATTAATAAAATAATAAAATTTCGAAAAACTAAAAGTGGGTCGTTGGACACAGTCCTTTAGGAAATGTTCATGCAAAATTTCAGGAGTTTTGGATGAAGCGTGCACGAGATAGGACTCGCCCATTGACATGAGATTTTCAAATTTTGAAAATGTGGTAATAATTTTTTCGTTAGTAAAAAATTCATGATAACACTTTCATTAAAGTTGCTTAAAATGACGTAAGCAATATGATAGAACTTGAAAAATCACGTTTTACTTAAGTCCAAAAAATTATTATTTTTTGATATTTTTGAAAAAATAAAAAAACGGAATTTCGAAAAACTAAAAGTGGGTCGTTCCCTAGGAAATGTTCATGCACAATTTCAGGAGTTTATGCGCATCCGGGCTTGAGATAGGACTTGCCCATTTAACTTGCCCAGTTGGAATTTCGATTCGGAAAATTCACTTGCAGGGTCTTACATATAACCTATGGAGTTACTCTGCTGCCTTTGTTGAGGGTATTGTTTCCAAGAATTTGAGAAACTTTTCGGAAAATCTTCGCATTTTGCGATTAAGAGGAATGGTTTACGACGGACCACCCCGTTTTGCCCTTTTGGTCTGTTTCCCGATAATGAAATAATTGGTAAACTTCACAAACTACACCAATGTTTTTGAGCATCCGTTGCTCACGTGCTTGCCAAAACTAAGCACGTTGGTCCTGTATTACCAAACCACGGATATGCTTCGTAAGTGGACTTCCAATAGTGCATCACTGGGCTTGGTCGAAACATTGGCCGTACAATTGATTGATGAAACCAAGACCTCAAACGGCAAGGGTTACACGCTCCCACTGACTCCAGAATCTATGCAAAGGCTGCACTTGACGTTCCCAAACCTTCGAGTACTCACGTTAAATTGTCATCTGGTTCTGGTGGAGCAGAATCTTGTGGCCTGAAAAATGTATTCTTAGAAACGAGACAGCTTACTTAACAATTGTAGTAGTTGGTAGCGAGTCCATTGTCAACTCGGATCATTGGGATTAGGTATTTACCGGTGTGCCACTCTCAATGATAGCAGCTCTGCGTGAAAATCTGGATTATTGGAAGCAGGTGAAACAAAAGGAGGACGTGCCCTCAATTAGAATGTTAACAGGTTTGAAAATATAGGTTCTCATTCATTCAAGTTAATTTTTCATGAGTGTTTCGTTCAATTAACTTTAGAGTTTGGAATATTTTCAGAGCTCAAGAATCTGTCCCTAGAAACAGTTGTGGGTACTGCAAATGGCGCAGATTTTCAGCCTCTTGTATCAGATTTGTCCTTTATCTTCGCTCTGTTGAAGATGCCAAAAGTGGCAAATATTTGGATGTATGAACGATTCTCGGAATTAAAATACAATTTTTCTTGTTGGTAAATAA
>JAIQCH010000013.1:0-104432 GCA_029691765.1 Entomobrya proxima | reverse complement strand
TTATGACTCTGATATCAAATTCTACAAACCGTTTTATTTTAAATTTATCTCACCATGAGCTATACCTTTAATTAGCCCCTGTGCCTTTAAAAATTATATGATCTTTTAATACAAATAGTCAATGCTTTAAGCCCTACCAACCAAGCGCGTTTTTTAACTCCGACACTAATAGAAAGTTTTTTGGCAATGACAATAGCTTACATTTTAGCTAATTTTTATTGTGGGTGTATTTCACAATTTGCAGATGTTCTAGCAATGTGTGAGCCTGTTTGTGACACAGCACTTATGTACCAAATCATAAACACGTAAATAAACACTTTCATAATCAAACCAACCTTTACAAAACAATTTTAGCATGAACACAACCGTTTTATATTCCAATACACCTTGTCTTGATGAACAAAATCTCCAAGCCGGAGTAATTATCTTTGAAAAAGTAACAAATGATACAGTGCATTGTCATTTTTGGTATTTGATATTCCTAATTTTTAATCAAAATTCAAATTTTCGCTCTTGTACTATGCAGTATGTTTCAGCCTTTGATGACGATGTAGTGCACGTGGGTGTTTGTATCGCAACTGGCATATTTGACATTTAAATAACTTTTCATTTTGATGGGAGTAAGCATGTTCTTTCAGTCCGTCGTTGGTCACAAAGGCCTTTCCACAAATGTTGCACTTATGGGACTTCTCGTTAAGGTGAATTTTTAAATGCCAGCCCATGTGTCCTTTAGTAACACGCTTTCCACACAATTCACAACTGGCAATATTCCTGCCGGTATGACTCTTTTCGTGCTCACGTAATTCAGAATTTGTTTTAAACGCTTTTAAACAAACGTTGCATTTGTACTCTCGATTTTCAGAATGTCTTAGAACATGCCTTTTTAGCGCATTTTTTCCTCCAAAGCATTTGCTGCAGATTTTGCATTTGCAGGGTTTTTCGTTTGTGCGTCGTTTGATATGAACACTCAATCCGTCTTTTGCTGAAAAGCTTTTAGTGCAAAAACTACATTGGTGTGGTTTCATTCTTTTATGTACGCAGTTTTGATGCATGGATAATTTTGACTTTATCCAAAACGCCTTACTACAATCGCTGCACTTGTAGGGTTTTGGTTTATTATTATGAACATTATTTTTATGCTGCGATATGCACACTTTATATTTAAACTTCATGCCGCAAATGTTGCATTCAAATGGTCTTTTGTCAGTATGAACGTATTTATGTCTAATTAATTCACCTTTCCTTTTAAATTACTTTTTACATATTTCATAGCGATGTGGCTTTTCTTGTAAGCGTTTAGCAAGGTGTGCAAAAAGACCGTTTCGTCTTGCGAATTTTTGGTGGCAAAACTTGCATGAAAACGAAGGCAGAGATCCTTCATGTTGTTGAGTGAAACTTCAGGTTGCCCACGGAGGAATGTTTTCGCTGGCAAAATTTACAAATGAAAGGTTTCGTTTGAGTATGCACTCGAAAATGCTGGTTAAGGTCATATTGTTTTACAAAGCCTTTGTTGCAAAACACTCAGGAATGTTTCTTGTCTAGTTTGTGTCTACAAGAATGCGCTCTCAACGCACTTTTAGACGTAATCTTGTGTTTACAAAAGGAGCAATCATATTCAAACACATTTGAATGTCTTTTTACGTAAATTTTACGGGAAATTCATTCCTGAGTTTTCCAGCGTGTGTACACTACTGTATAACTTGACCAGAGACAACGTGCAGTGGAAATGGACGAAACAGTGCCGTGAAGCTTTACGAAAGGTAAAACAGCTTCTCACCACTTCCCCAGTCCTCACACACTTCGACCCATCACTTCCGATCGGCTTGGCCAGTGACGTAGGGCTTATCCATAATCTGTGGCATTGAAAAAATTTTCAAGTTCCTGTGTGGAAGAAAATTTTTGTTGGTGACTGATGCCAAACCGTTACTGAAGATTTTTGGTCCCGAAACCCAACTTCCGGCGTACGCAGCTACATGAATCCACCATGGGCAGTATACCTCAGTCAGTTTCAGAACGAGCTAATTTATCGTAAAAGGAATGAACACGGTAACGCAGATGCTCTCAGTCAAGTTTCATCCCCAGTGGTAGTTGCAGCTGCAAAATACGAAACAGAAGCCAGTGTCAAGGCTACTGCCAATGAACAACTGGAAGTCCTTCCGTCTACAGCAAAGAAGGTACGGAATGCTACAAGTAAAGACGCTTACCTATTCAAAGTCCTCCAGTTCCATGAAAGAAGATGTTCATCTTCAGCCATTCTTCAGTTGACGCACTGAATTACTAACAGCCCAAGGAATAATCCATTGGGGCATCCGGGTTTTCATACCCACAAAATTACAAGACACAATTCTGCAGCAGCTCCACTCATGCCACCTGGGCATCGTAAAATGAAGAGTTTGGCACGTTTTCACGTGTGGTGGCCAAACCTAGATGCGGATATTGAAGCCCTAGCCAAGTCATGCCAGCATTGTCAAGTGACTAGCCCCAGTCCAGCGAATGCTCCACTCCACACCTGGCGGTTTTCCGAGAGACCTTGGCAGCGCCTTCACGTAGACTTAGCAGGCCCGTTCTTGGGTAAAATGTGACTCATCGCCGTTGACGCCCACTCCAAATGGTCTGAAGTGTTTCCCATGAGAAATGATACTACATCCGCAGCAGTAAAAGCAAAAATGTTGGAGATGTTCGCCAGTTTTGGTCTACCCAAGCAGGTCGTTCCGGTCAACGGACGCCAATTCATCTCAGAGGAATTCGAGAAATTCCTGTCCATTAACGGAATAAAACACATCCTTTCTTCTGACTACCACCCCGGTGAGACAACGGTGAGGCAAAGCGTTTCATCCTTACGTTTAAAGATAGATTGAAGGTGGAGAAGGGAATACCCATTGAAAATCTGCTTGAACGGTTCCTGTTTGCCTACGGAAGCACACCGCACTCCACCACCGGAGTCATCTCCTTCAGTCCCGAACGTTGCGCACTGCACTTGACTTGGTCCACTCAGACATACCAGGTAATGTTGCTTCCTCTCAGGCCAATCAAGAACGCAACTACAACCAGCGAGTGAAACAGCGTGAGCTGTATCCTGATCAGCCAGTGTGGGTTCGTACGTTCTCTACAAATTAAGAAAAGTGGACACTGGGAACTACAACACGAGCCTTGGGTCCTGTTCCCTATTTGGTGAAAGTTGGTGGCGAAGAAGTTAAACGCCACATTGACCACCTGAGACCAGCAGCAAACCCAAAAGCTGACATCATCATCCGTGATCATTCATCAGGATCTCCACCAACCACACCCCAGACAAGTCCAGCACGACAGCAGCAGCGGCGTACCCTTGTCGGTGCTCCTGTAAGAAGCCCTTAGCGGCAAGAAGCAAGGTCATTAGTACCTTTGCCTTCCTAGTCGACAGCAAGCGGCTCTAGACAGTCAACAAGCCCACCTCATGTGCCAACTCCAGTAGCCGAGAATATCCAGGCACCAGAGGGACGCCACAGACGCGCCGTGAAGCAACCAGAGAGATTGGCGTACAATAAGAAAGGGGCAAATGCGTAGAATATGAAGCTAGCCAGTTTCTAGTTAAACAGTGATTAGTCTTAATGAGAGTCAATTGGTTTATCTCTGTCGACTGTCCGTCTGTCTAATTAGCTGTTAGTCCACGAGCTATCTCGACGTAAGCTATCTCTAGCTCTTGTCTTTCTGAGATCCACCTGAGACCTGATTCTGCTCTGTAACACTACACAACTCTGCGTATACTTGCTAAGGCAAGTAACTTACATTAATAAAGCACAAGTAACCTCTTAGGTTTACTCCCACTTATTTTATATTGCACTCTGGCATCTAAAAACGCTACAATATGCAATAAAATGGAACCATAAAATTTGATGTTGTTTATATAAAAAGACAACAAATCAAAACCCGCTTTAACTCACCAAGTCACACCTAATCATAGAAAAATGGGTATAGACAAAATTGGAAGAACTAATGTCTGCTCAGCTTAGTGAGAAGAAGCTTTTGAGAATTTTTTGGACATGTTGCGCAATATAAAGTCAGAATTGACGTGTGTAGGTATGTACAGTTTACTAGAGCGTACTGAAAATCAATAGTTTACAAAATTCTGTCAACGAGTGCGTAATATATTAGCGTGTAATATATATTCATACGTTCTATCATTATATGAAGAACTCCACGTAATTAATAGTTATACGTACTTGATATTTCTGCTGAAAGCTTTTTCCTTCATTGCTAAAATAAAACTCCGTTTGTCGTTTTCATGAAAAAAATCTTATATCCTTTTTACTACACAGCAAAATACATCCGCACAGATCATAAAGCATTTTAAAAAGTACACTTTCGTGTTCTTGGTGTGAGCGTTGGGATAAAATCTCTAAAAACTGCGGTTTTTTCTGTTATGTTTTCCATGTTCCGCTTCTCAATTGCAATAGCCTAATGACTTTTTAGATAGCATATGTATTATTCCCTGTTTAACTGATATATATATATATACTTTATTGGTCAGTTTAGATGTACATAAATATACAACCTCACTGAGGCGCTGAACCACATTTGATTATTACGCTCAACCAATTAAATAAATATATTTAATAATAAAAATGATGGTAATTAGAAATAAAAAGAAAAATTGTAATTAATACAAAAAAAGTAATTAAATATATTCGAAGAGTTGTCGGGGGGGAGCTTCACTCCCTTGTTCTTAAGGCACTTGGCCTTATCCTCTGTGTGTGGCGTCGTAAGTCCACTTGCTTGTCACTGGTCACCAGGGTATTAGTCACCTTATCACTGGTCACCTAGTTACTGGTCTCCTTATCACCTGGTTTAGGGTCAACTTGTCACTGGTCACCTAGTTACTGGTCTCCTTATCACCTGGTTTAGGGTCAACTTGTCACTGGTAGCCTGATCTCGGGGAATCCCCAATCGGTGGAGGCACAAAAAAATATCTCACTTGTCACACTCCTCACCCATGGGGTCACTAAATGCTTAGATACTGGGAGTCTAGGAGCCGGTCTTGTAGGGGGTGGTGCTAACCATACTCCCCAAACTGTTCACTTAATGATTTGGTAGTGGGAGGGGAAGCCGAGTTCCGCGGGTGGTGGTGGTGATAACCGGGTATTATCACTCTTACCCTCCTCCTCCCTCCACAGCAGCTCCCACTCAACCACTACCACCTCATTATCATCCTCACCGTCTGGGGGAGAGTGCCAAGTCAGGACTCTCAACCCCGGTGGTGAAATCCTGGTTAGGCATGCACGGAACATACGGTAAATTAATCACCGTGTTCCAAAATGCCTAACCGTCAAAAGTGAGCCAGGTTGAGACTCAGAAAATAAATCCTTGCCAATTCAAGGTCGTCTCCACCACTCACAGCTCACTAATCACAATTTATTTATTTAATGTAGCCAGTATTTAAAAAAAAAAATAAAATTTTTATTCACAAACAGCTGCCAGCATGTGGCAGCACGTCTGGTTCGCTCCGTCGTCGACAGAGGTCTCTGTTTAACTGATACTTCCTTCTTATTCTCTTTCAGCAAGTTGAAAAGTGTAGCGTCAATTCCAAATATAGACTCAAGTAATTCGTACAATGAATTTATGAACTAAGTTGCAACTTGTGTGTTTATAGTACTAACTATATGAATAAAATTAATATACACATGGAGTATACGTGTACCAAATCCAATCAAGACAATATTGCAACATTGCACTTGATATTTAGTATAAACTTTTTCTGTTTTTTAAAGTAAAAACTCAATTAATATGTGAAATTTTAAAAATGATTGCGCACAGATACGTTAGAAAATTTTACCTCTTGTGTAAAGAATATATGAAAACCGAGTAAAACTTTTTGGCGCCGTGAAGCTTAATTCACCAATTTATTAACAAGTGAGCTACGAAGCATAAGAAGGGCAACACTTGAGAACATCAGTAATGAGAAAGTTCCTCAAGGACAACAAAATTACAACAAATGTGCACTGGGAAAAAAACTTCGCGTGCAGTCTGAATCTTTATGTATCTGCAATAATAAGCATAAAACGCACTCTTCTCATATCAGTCTAAACTAGAGTGACATGCATGTGCGTGCATATTTAGGTGATAGTTTTTTAATGTTCACGTGCTGACATTTACATTAATCAAATTTGGGGGATTTAAGAAAATTAAAAGTATGTTCCGTGATAAGAAATATTAATATTTAAAACCCGTTTGTAATGCAATTGTACAAGCTTCACTAGGTGGCTGCATGCTGGGAGAACATTTGAAATTTGAAGGATATCAGCGTTGACACTTCAGCCGGCACTCTGATCGGCTGGTTTGACTTCAATAAACATATGATTTCGTATATATAGCGTAATATTTATTTCTTCAAACTCGCTGCTGGTTAAAAATGTTTTTTTACAGTTACATAACCAATACAAATAGTACTATATTATTCTATTCTGTTTATTTTTCTGTTAAAAATTCCTCATTTTAAACCTTACCAAAGCAAAAGAAAGTATACACTTGATCCCAACATTTTTTCAATTTTATATTACTTAAACTTTGAAACATCTTTATTACAACAAACTTTTCGGTTAGGAATATTAAATATTTTTTACACTATACTTAAAAAATAGCCAACAATGCAATTGCTGAATTTCTGTCTCAATTAATATAATTTTAGGTCTACAGGCTGTTTTATTTAAAATTGCTCTCACTTGGAGATACACCCACTTAATATTCAAAATCCTCTGTTTCTCGGATACAAATTAACAGCGTTTTAAGTTTTATAACTACAATGTATTTTTAAAACTTTAATCCCCACAGGTTTTTATGACTATCATACTTAAAAACTACAATCGTTCATTTCTTAAATAGTCATTTATAATTCACAAAAGAAAAACAACAAATCCGATGTTTTGGAAACGTGTGAGTCCGTTCCAAACACAAAACTTGTACGCAAATTTATTACCATCTACATAAACAATTATTTTAAAATCCCAGCTTTCTAAAACAATTTTAAGATAGTCTCAAACGTGTTATTTTCCATTAACAGTTGTCGTGATAAACAGTTTTTTAACACAAATATTTTATGCAACAAATAAAAAGGTGACATAAATTGTTATTTTCGTGAAATTTTATGCACTTTTAACCTATTCAAATTCATATTTATACTCGTCTACGGAGCAGTGTGTCGCAGCTTTTGATGATGATTCAGTGCCAGACGGCGTTTGTACCGCAATTTGCATATTTCACATTCAAATGGTTTTTCATTTTGATGGGTGTAGGCATGATATTTTAGTTCCCTATTGGTCACAAAACCTTTCCCACAAATGCTGCACTTATAGGATTTCTCATTAAGGTGAAACTTTAAATGCCGGTTAATCGATGCTTTAGGAACGCGCTTTCCACACAATTCACAACTGGAAATATTTTTTCCAGTGCGAATCATTTTGTGCATGTTTAACTGACCATTTGTTATAAATGCTTTAAAACAAACGTTGCACTCGTACGGTCGATTTTCAGAATGCCCGAGAACATGATGTCTTAATCCATTTTGTGTTCCAAGCCATTTCCCACATATCGTGCATTCGTAGGGTTTTTCGTTTGTATGTATTCTGATATGATTATCCAATGCCAGATTACTAGAAACTCTTTGAAAGCAAAATATGCATTCGTATGACTTAATTTTCTCATGTACGCACTTTTGATGTATGGTTAACTTTGACTTCCACCGAAACGCCGTATTACAGACGCTGCACTTGTAGGGTTTTGGTTTATTATTATGAACATTTTCTGCATGCTCCCGCATGTGAAGTTTAGACTTAAAACTTTTGCCACAAATATTGCACTCAAATGGTCTTTTGTCACTATGAACTTGCTTATGGGCATTTAATTCAGCTTTGCGTTTGAATAGCTTCTTACATATTCCACAGCGATGCGGTTTTTCCTGTAGGTGTGTGGCAAAATGGAATTTCAAGCAGCTTCGCCTTGTGAATATCTTGTTGCAAAACTCCCAAGAAAACGAAGGCGAGTTCCTTCATGTTGTTGTGTTTGAAAGATAAGGCCCTGCACAGAGGAAAATTCTCGCTGACAAAACTTGCAAATAAAAATTTTCTCCTGAGTATGAGCCCGAAGATGTGTGTTTAATTTTGAATTATGTTTCAAATCTTTGTTGCAAAATACACAAACTTGCTGGTTTTCTGTATCGTGTCTACGGGAATGCATTGTCAACGCACTTTTAGTTTTGAACTTGTGATTACAAATGGAGCACTCATATTCAAAAATATTGGAATGTAATTTCTTGTGATTTCGTAGGCGATACTTAGCGGACAGGCCTTTACCGCAAATATTACATAAGTAGGGTCGTTCCTTGATATGGGCGAGTAAATGATCGGTGAGTTTGTGGTACGATTTTACTAATTTGTTGCAAAAAATGCAGGAAAGCTGATACCGGGAATAAACTGTCAATAAAAGAGAAAGCAACCCACACAATATACTTAGTATATCGTTAGTACTGAAACTGTTTCAAGCCTTTAAAATATTAGATGTTTTGCACTTACATTTTCTTCCTTTCATGGTTATGGCCTTGAAGGGGAAGTTAGTATTGATGCACGAAATCAAAACTAGCTGAGAGTTTTCCGAATATTGATAGTGTAGAATTGATGTGTCTCGCCAAGCAAGAAAACTGACAACCTTCTTTTTTTATATAAGCACAAACGCCGTAAAAATTGAATGGTATTTATTGTATACAAACTAATCAAAACAGGAAACTGAATTATTCACTTTCAATTTATTTGGGTAAATATTCTCAATAAAAAATTTGGAAAGAGTTTTCGGGCATGTAAACTTGCTTATAACATGTACAAAAACAATTTTCCTCTTGCGGCTATTGACTTGATAAAATGTTTGGCTACGAATTAGTGTATTTTTACCACAATTTCATTTATATGGCAAGTATTTTTTTATTTGTTAGTTGTGGGTGTTTTTGGTTACAAATAAAAAAATTTGGAAAGTATATACTTGTGCTTTGGATTTTTATAATATGTTCGTCAAAGACAATCCACAATTTTGCACTTGTACTGTAGTATTAGTTTATTCTAGGCTTCTAAAAGTAATAATCAAAACTCACAACACCAGTAAATGAAAAATTTTAAGATTTATGCATCAGAGAAGTTTGAGGAGAGTTGAGGTCTTGACTCAAGCATTTCCGAAATCCAACTAACCATTTTTCACTGTGAAGGTAAAGCACAGGACAACAGTCGGAAAAGTCAGTAATGAGCAAGGTTCTCAGAGAGAACGAAACCTTAGCAGACGTGCACTGGGAAAGTGCTTGCATGTTGTCGCAATCTTTATATCCCATGGTCCTAAAACGTCATGAAAAGTCATAAAACACAAAATGCTTTCCTGCTATTCCACCCAATTTAAAAAGGGTAAAGAATGTGCATTGGCATTCATTTAAGCACGCTTTCGTTTTGGAATTAAGGTTCTTTTGTTAACTTTTAATTTAATGGCGTTGAAGGGTAGTAATGAGTATTTTTTGTAAAGAAATAAAATATGAACATGCCAACCAACCTTCTGTCGTGCAAACGCAAAAGCAAACGTCAGTTGTTGTCTGCATGCTAGGAGTGACGGGAAAAAACCATGCCGTATTGACGTCAACTGCATGAAATATAAAGTAACCTGCGGCTTGGTATATTTAAGGCCGGCTTAACATTTTGGCTGTTTTGTACAGTTTCTCCAATAAAATTTGAAATTGTGTAAAGCCTGAAACAGATTTCAGCCTACCTCCATATTTTGGTATTATTGCTGCATGTAATGACTTCCAGTGAAAAATAACTTTATTATTATGCTACGCTTTCTTTGTGTTTGTGAAGTAAACCTTGCCATAAAATCTCTAAAAGCTGTGCTTCATCACGCAGGCATACCAGACACACACAGAAAAGCCATTAATAATCTTCACAGTGTTACCCAACATGTGGGGATAGCCGGGTAATAGGTACTCGTACTACTGAATTGGAAATTGGAACGGATTTTCACATGGTTAAACGTTTTATTAGTAGGCATGTGTTGGGGATGTTCTTAGGGTTTTTCTTAATTTCGACTAAAAAATTCTCTGCGAGTCTCCTTTTTTACACGTCAATACATATTCGAACGAGTTGTCTGGCCAGATTGAGAGCATGCATTTACACGACCCATTCCTTTTTTCTACTTTTTTGAAAAGGTGTTTCATTTAAGTCATTAAATCTTTATGTATTATTCTCTGCCCAACTGACACCTACTTTCCAGGTTCTTTATTGGCATGTTGAGGAAAAGGCAGCGTCAATTATAAATATAGACAAAAGTATATCGTATAATGAATTATGGGATTAAGTTGCAAGGGTTTTATGCTTGAGTAAGAAATCAGTAAAGAAAAATATATATGAACGAGCTTATACAAAACATCTAGTCAATACAATCTGGCAATTTTGCACTTGAATTTTAGCACAAGTATGTTCTGAGACTCAATTACCTAGTATTAAGGTAAAGTAATATTTGAGAATTTATTGCTTGGTCAGAGGACTTTAGAAAATTTGGGTTCTTGTCTCAAGAATTTTAAAAATCGAGTAATTACTTTTGTCGCTGTAAAGTTAGATTCTCCAAGCTGATAATACGTGAGCTTCAAAACACACGTAGAACAACACCGGGGAGCATCAGTAATGAGGATGGTTCTCACGGACAATACTATTACATAAGATGTACCTGGTAAAATCCTTGCCTGCTGTCGGAATCTCTAATATAATAAACATATAAAGTACTATTATCATACAAGCCAAAATCAAAAGGGCGTTGAAACATGTGCGTGTACTTGCATATTTATTCAAGTGATGCACTTTCTTCTTCTTCCTGCTTTCTGCTTCAGGTGTCTTTTGAAATGTAGTCAAATGTACGCTGTAGCAACCAATTTTCTCATAAGTCACAGCTTGTATAATTTTTTCTTGTGTGAATTTGTGTATGTTTTAACCCTCTCTTTGTTTTAAAACTTTATACACAAACGTTGCCGTGGTAAGGTTTATCATTAGAAAGGTATTTACTATACGACTTCAGCAACATCCAGGTTGCAAAAGCCTTGCTAGGAACAGTACACTTGTAAGTTTTCTCACGTGTGTGAACATTTAAATGTTGATTTAGCTCGTACTTTGTACGGAAGGTTTTTGCAGATGCCACAATTCTAAAGCTTACCCATTTCATGTTTGCGGTTCTTGTGAACGTTTTAATATGCCTTTGTCCTAAAATGTAGCTGACAAACGTTGCACTGATGATATGAGCTTCTGCTATAATGAATGTTATTGTCATGATACTCAAGGCTTCGATTTCACTTAAACACCTTGCCACAAATGGCCATGTAAATGTTATTTCGTTATAAACCCAATTATGAGCACGTAAAGTAGCTTGAAAATTAAAAAGGTTTCTACACGTTTTGCATTGATACCGTCGTACTTGTGTGTGCACGGCTAGATGTTTAACCCAATGCGATTTTTTTGAAAACGTTTTGTAAAATTTACTTGGATACTAAAGGGCGTGTACTTGTTATGGAGACATTCATGCAAATGGAGATAATATGCAAATGAAGGCAACATATAAAAAATCTAATGCACCATACGATAGCTCATCTTTCGGGGGTTACATGATGCATTTTTCGGTTTTCCAAAATAAATGCATCCTCATGAAATCCCGGGAGAATGAAACGTTTGCGAAACGGGTTATATCCTACTTCGAAAATTTTGCTAATAGGTCAAAGATTTAGACCGTTAACCACTTTGTAGAAGAAGGTAAGCGCCTGACAGGTATATACAAAATAATTCAGGGATATAAAGCTACAAAAACACCAGGGTGCAAGTTCTCTGAAGGACGTATTCTAACGGTGGCTTTCTTAGGAAGCTTGAAGATGACTTCAAGGTTGTTCTACAAGAAGACTTCCACCTCAATTAGTGTTGCAGCCAACAAACTCAACATTAGTCCACAAACGCTAGGTCAAATTAAAGCCCAGAAATTAGGCATCAAAGCCTGCACTAAGTCGGAAGTACCAACAATCAGTCAAGGATCAGGAGCAGCGAGCAAAATCTAGACCCCAATTTGTTTACAAAAATAACTTTCTAAGACCTAGACCAAAATCAAAACATGCTCCAAATATTCTACTGGCAAGAGCCATCGAAACTTTTTGGGATTCATGTGAGGCAGGATAGTCCAATCTACAAAACCCATACAGCTTACCCCAAGGTTTCAATATTTTTTGGAAAAATATCTCTACTAAAGTGGCAGCATGATCGGGAAAATCGGGATATGGGGTTATAACATAAGCCAAACCAGAACTTTACAGCACTGGATACAAAGGCACCAATAAATCTTAGTTTATGTGAATATTGTTAACTATTAGTTGTACTAAATGTTAAAAAATACTGTAGTCCAATAAAGCCTAAATGTTCCGAGATATCAGAATCTCAAAAATGTCTCCATAACAAGTACACGCCCTTTAATTTCTAAAACTGATTGCAAAATTTGCAAATAAACACATTCTCCTGTGTGTGTACGTGATAGTGTGGATATAAGTTTATCTTGTGTACAAAGCTCTTGTTACAAAACAAATGAGATTACTGTCTCTCCGAATTATGTTAAAGGTTATGAACTGTTCGTTAAAGCATTTTTAAAACCGACTAAAAATTTTCTCGCCGTGAAGCAAAATTCGCAAAGTAGATAATAAGTGTGCTACTAAACACACATGACTACAAATAGGAATGTCACTTATGGGGGAGGTTTTCAGAGGTAATTAATATTGATGCTCATTAGATCAAAGCAGGCTTTTTGGGAAGCACCAACTTCGGAACAAGGTTAGGTATAAGTTATTTCCCCACAGGTTTTGTGATGGGCTTCTTAGCGCAGAGGCTAAGACGTTGGATTTTCCCGATGACGGGCTCGGGCTCAATTTTTATTTTGCTTGGGTTTTTTTTTTGCTTACACTCACATTTTGGTAATTATGGTGCACTCAGCTTGCATATATCTTGGTGAGTGTAAGCAAAAAACCCAAGTAAAAAATATTTTAAAATTTTAAAAATTGAACCGGAGCCCGTCATCGGGAAAATCCAAAGTCTTAGCCTCTGCGCTAAGTAGCCCATCACCAAACCTGTAGGGAAATAACTTAGGGTCCATGAAGAAAGCCACCAGAAAAAAACAACAGCGAAAAACACCCCGAAAAAACCCCCTACGAAGAAAGCCACCTGCGAAGTTTACCACCTACGAAACTTGCCCCCTGCGAAAATCACCACCTACGAGGTTAACCACTAACGAAAAATGCCGCATTTTTACTTGAAATGTGATAAGTCAAATTTCACAAACAAACTATACATATACAGTTTTAATGTAATTCCCATGAAACTGGCTATGTTCACAATGCCATCTGACCTTGATTTAAATAAACCTGACAAACAGGATATAGGGAACTTGCGACCATTGTGATCAAAATGTGTAGCCAAAATGCTAAAATTCATTTGTCTAGAAATTCTGCTTTTTTTGATACCCCGTATGCCGTGTAGCTTTAAAATTCTGGATCTCTTGATTGAACTATTTCGACTTTAACGGTCAAACGGTTATGCACTTTGATAAAATAACACCAGAATCGTTAATTTGATCAAAAACTGACCTAAAATCATGTGCCGCATGCTATAGGTCACTTTTAAACAATTTTAAATCGTCGTGACCTTTGACCTTAGAGTTGTCCTCTTGGGATTATCTTCAGAAAAGTTTCAATAATGATGCTTGCAAAGTGTTAGCAAAAAGAATTTTAAAATCTTGAAAAATCTTGCTTCTGGAGCCTTTAAAACATAAAAACTGCTATAACGGCTATATGATTTCAAATTTTGAAAAATGGACGTTGGATTTGTTAATTTGATTAAAAACTGATCTATAATCATGTGCCACATGCTATATGTCACTGGTAAAAATTTTGAAATCGTCGTGACCTTTGACCTTAGAATTGACCTTTTGGAATCATCAGCTGACAGGCTTGAATTATGGTGCTTTTGAAGTGTTTCCAAAAAGAATTTTTCAAAAATCTTGAAAAATGCGGCTTCTGGAGACTTCAAAACATAAAAACTGCCATAACGGCCACACGATTTCGAATTTTGAAAATTTGACATTGGATTCGTTAATTTGGTTAAAAATTGATCTATAGTCATGTGCCGCATGCTATAGGTCACTTGAGAAAATTTTTAAATCGTCGTGACCTTTTGACCTTAGAGTTGACCTTTCGGGCTCATCTTCGAACTCATCCGAGCGTGGATGCCTCGGAACAATATGCAAAAAGAATTTTTCAAAAAAGTTGAAAAACGGGGCTTCTAGAGCATCTACGGACGGACAGACGGACAGACAGACGGACAGACAGACAGAAGGACAGGACAAAACTAATAACTTGCTTCTTAAGTCGCAAGTTAATAAATTGATTTTTCAAAAAGTTCAATACTACCAACAAGGTAGTAGTTTAATATATTGTAATTTAATTTTAGATCAATACGATTGGGAGTTTGAACTTCGAAGTCCTTCTAACCGTCGTACAGTTGCAAGGTAAAAAAATTGTCAGGATAACAGTTAAACTATTTCCGTTTGTTGGCTGGCTACCTCAACGGAACATAGTCTTTGTTGGTAAAACACCTCAAGAGATACAAGATCTCGATTAAAAAATTTTCACTACCTTCTATACCAGTTTGATTTCTTTTGACCGCTTCGAACTTGTTCCGAAACCAGATGCGCAAAAATCAGGATCAAACAGAAAAATGTACGTTGTGCGTTCGAACTTCTAACTAGCTGTGAACGTTTTTGAACAAAGAACGTACATTTGTAACGGAAACGGATGTTTATAATCCTCTATTATAATTTCCTCTCGGTATTTCGGAAAAACGCACAAAATGTCCCGGGTTTGCATGCTTAACCCTATACAAAAACTCCCCATGCTTAACCCTCAGTAAAATTTGTACATTCTTAACCCAATGAAAAATTCGTCCATGCTTAACCCCATGTAAAATTTGTCCATGCTCAACCCAATGAAAAATTTGTCCATGCTTAACCCCATGTAAAATTTGTCCATGCTTAACCCCATGAAAAATTTGTCCATGCTTAACCCCATGTAAAATTTGTCCATGCTTAACCCCATGTAAAATTTGTCCATGCTTAACCCCATGTAAAATTTGTCCATGCTTAACCACATGTAAAATTTGTCCATGCTTAACCCCATGTAAAATTTGTCATGCTTAACTCCATGTAAAATTTGTCCATGCTTAACCCCATGTAAAAATTGTCCATGCTTAACCCCATATAAAATTTGTCATGCTTAACCCCATGTAAAATTTGTCCATGCTTAACCCCATGTAAAATTTGTCCATGCTTAACCCCATGTTAATTCTCTCCATGATTATCCCATATTGCATTTGTCCGTGATTGTGCAAAATATTCAATAAAGCGTCACGCTTAAGCCAATCATAATATAACTCAACACTATTACTTAGTACTACATTAGCTACACGCAATGCTTAACCCGACATTAGCTACACGCAACGCGAAATTCTCCGTTAGCTACACGCAATGCTTAACCCGACATTAGCTACATGCAAAGCGAAATTCTCCGTTAGCTACACGGAATTCTTAACCACACATTAGCTACACGCAATGCTTAACCACACATTAGCTACACGCAATGCTTAACCCGACATTAGCTACACGCAATGCTTAACCCGACATTAGCTACACGCAATGCTTAACCCGACATTAGCTACACGCAACGCGAAATTCTCCGTTAGCTACACGCAATTCTTAACCACACATTAGCTACACACAATGCTTAACCCCACATTTGCTTCACGCAATGCCTAACCACATTACCCACACCCAATACTAAACTCCACATCAGCTACGCGCAATAAAAAAACTAACTCCATATTAGCTACATGCAAAAAAACCAAGTCCATGTTAGCTACACGCAATAAAAATACTAACCCCATATTAGCTACTCGCAATAAAAAAAACTAACACCATGTTAGCTACTCGCAATAAAACAACTAACTCCACATTATCTACACGCAATAAAAAAACTAACTCCATATTAACTACGCGCAATGCTTAACTCAAAGTTCGCTACACCCAATGCTTAACTCAAAGTTAGCTACACCCAATGCTTAACTCAAAGTTAGCTACACCCAATGCTTAACTCAAAGTTAGCTACACCCAATGCTTAACTCAAAGTTAGCTAGACGCAATGCTTAATTCAAAGTTAGCTAGATGCAATGCTTAATTCAAAGTTAGCTAGATGCAATGCTTAACTCAAAGTTAGCTACCCGCAATACCTAACATCATATTAACTACACGCAATGGCTAACTTCATATTAGCTACACGCAATGCTTAACTCCATAATAACTTCACGCAATAACTTAATCCCATATTTCCAAAATGCAGTGTTTATCCCATACTTCCTACGCGGAATGTTTAATCCCATATTGGCTACACGCAATGCATAACTGTTCAATTAGCGGGCGATTTTAAGCAAACCGGGCCACCGGCCTTCGTTAACCTCATATAAAAACTCCCCATGCTTAACCCCATGTATAAACTCCCCATGCTTAACCCCATGTAAAAACTCCCCATGCTTAACCACATGGTAATTCCATCCATATGGTCAACCCCATGTCACTTTTATGCAATGCTCAACCCTGCACGAGTCAAGCGAAATGCTAAGCCCTGCAATACTCACACGCAAATCATCACACTATACTAGCTACACGCAATTCCTGACTGTTCAATTAACGGATGGTTTTCGCAAACCGGAGCGCCGGCTCTCGTTGTGCTTATAGTTTCTTGATATTTTTAGTATAAGATTTTTTATTTTTTAAAGTTGAACTTCTTAGCTAGAACTTTTTTTCAATATGTTTTTTTTAGTAGCCTTAACTATAGTATGGATTTTTCTACTATAATTTCTATGGTGTTATTGATGCACATGCGCAACAGAATCTCTTAAGACTTAATGTCAAACATAAATACTAAATATTGTTAGTTTTTCAAAGGAGTAAATCCTTTCGGAAACAGTCTGTGTAATACTAAAAGCTTCCTTTCGCTGTAAGTATCAACCGAAATAAACGTTTCAGAGATGGCTCGCGGGTTTAAATCTAGGCCGGGTAACCCGTTTTTGCCCTGGTTTTAACGCCCCACCCGGCACCTGGCTGGGCTGGGTTTTTTGGGCAATAATAAAGCCCCATGTTAAATTTAAACCCATAAAGGGCGCCATTTTCTATGGCCCCATATACATGCATGTATAAAAAAATAAAACCCGTTAATGCCCATTAATGCCCGTTAAAACCCAAAAACCCGTTATTACCCATTTAAACCCAACCCGGCGGGTTTAAATGTGGAAACCCGCGGGTTTAGCCATCTCTGAAACGTTTA
Organism: Entomobrya proxima; assembly: GCA_029691765.1. Taxonomy (NCBI): domain Eukaryota; kingdom Metazoa; phylum Arthropoda; class Collembola; order Entomobryomorpha; family Entomobryidae; genus Entomobrya; species Entomobrya proxima. Next base: position 86,992 of record JAIQCH010000013.1, on the reverse strand, counting down.
ACTGGGATTGATTTGTGATATCTATGGATATAATGTATTGAACTGATTAGGTAAAGGTTTGTACCTTCAGGGTTTAAGAAAATCGTAAATCCTTCTTCTGAACATTCTGCTGATGGGGTTTTATGACTTCAAAAAGATACAAAAACTGTAAAGCTTCTAATTTAGTCTGAGTCCCAATTTTTTGTTTCTACCTACAAATACAATGTTGCGAAAGCCTTGAAGGAAAGATATATATGGAGGTAGAAAACCAGTGTTATAATAATTCGAAATTTGAACCAGCAATTTTTGTTATTTTCCTTGTTTTGTATGATCCCTTATCACCATGATAGTTTTTTGCTAACTTCCGCAGCTTGAATAATGAGTGATTGCTCCAAGAACGCTTGCAATCGCAAACGAAAAATCCAAATAACGAAGAAAAATTATTCATGGAAACAAGGGATCATTGTAAACAAGGGTCTATTTGGCACAAACTCGTTGTGAGCTTTTCCTTCTCCATATATCTTTCCTCCAAGGCGAGAGCACCTTGTTTGTATATATAATATACTCAATATATACTAAATGTTACGAGCAAAGCGTATAGAATACTTTAATATTTTTTTAACAAATCATTTGCCAACAAATGCAACAAATACGTTTAGCAAAAAAGTTGAAGCTCAAGGAGTGGTAATAAATATGGACATGATATATAGATCCTATTTGTTATCTTTTCTAGCATTGTTTCTGTAAGTTGCTAGCCCCTTCACGTAGTCTGGTAAATCAGAAAATGGTCCATACTTCACACTAAAAAATTTACGAATTTGTATGTACAAGTATTCTAATATTCCTCGGTACCAAGTAAAATTTTGAAATTTGCTGGACGACGCATGGGCAGGAAAAACCGGCGTTACAAAAATGATGCTTCCTCCCAAACTACCGTTCAAATACTTAAGAAACTGGTATCATTGTGTTAAGGAAGGTTCACTCTATCAAAATCTACTATATATCGTGCTAGAATACGGAAGCATAAAGATAAAAAATAGTCTACTACATATTTAGTCCATATTTTGTAACATTTCAGAAGCTTCAACCTTTCGTTGCGAAATTTTTTGTTAAAAAATTATTAAAGTATTCTATACGCTTTGCTAGTTACATTTAGTGTACATTGAGTATATCATATAAGCGAAATAAAAATAAAAAATATAATGAATACATTTTGTATCTTATGTCTTTTATAACAACGACATTTTCGAGTTTCGGTCTTTTGCGGTGACGATATTTTGAGGACAAGGTCTTTTATTCGCGGTCTTTTGAGGCAACGATCTTATGTGATTATGTCTTATCACGGGCAATCCTACTTTCGGTACAGGACTGAGAAGCCATTGAATTTTCTTTCTGAAAACCCGGGTTTATTTAGACTCATAGATCAGCAAAAAATGTTTCTTGCTATGGCGTATAGAGGAGGATTTAAAAACGGCAAATACAATATCTTCAAGAATATTTTGGATTTGATTGTACAAAATATGCCAACAATACCATGAATCCACAGTGGACACCAAAATTTCCTGCCGCCTTTATATCTATGGATGGTCCCAAAACTTTGTATTTTCTACCGATTTTAAAACAACTTCCGGGATACACCATTTATGAAAACAACTGTGCTCCAATTCTTTCAACAGCAATTTTAACTTGGAGACATTTAGCTAGAATTTCGTACTTCCAGTATTTTGGAGAGAAAGCGTTTGCTCATTTGGTTGAATCTGGAATTCATCGATATTTCAAGTTTTATGAGCTTGTTCAGCAACACATAAGATTTTTTAAAAGATTTGCAAGTTTGAAAGACAAAAATGCAAATTATTTCACCAGAGCATATACAACAGCTCGAGAGCGTTTACGACAGTTTGAAAGATCTTGGACTAAGCGAGATGTTAAACATTGGAAAATAGATATTGAAAATGATCAGCCACTAGATGTGACGATGAACCTGAATGAATCTCTCGTTGCTTTATGTATTTTCAGTTTGTGTTTGATACTAACATTTACAGCACTAGTTTGTGAACTGGTATGGTGTAATGCAGTGAAGTTATGTTGTAAGCAGCTTGGATTACCTTAATAAACTATAAATATTGAAACAAATCATGATTATCATATCAAATTTTTTTGCACGAATAAAACGTAGGATTAAAGTTCTGACCTGAGTATGTAACTTACATAATGTATCATTTCAATTATTATACTTAAGTGTTTAGTAAATGTACATATTTCAATTGCAGGCAATTTCAAAATTAAAAAAGAAAATAGCAATTTCTGGAATGAACACAGTAAAACAGCTGCTTTCAAAATGTGTTTGTAAAGCTAGAAAAAATAATTACGTTTTTTACAATTGACTTGAACTGAAGAACTTTGAAATGAAAATATGTAAATTGATGAAATAAAATGATAATATGATGAGTCAATGCTGCTTAGGTATTAAATAGTTAGTTATTTTGGTCTTTTATTTCAATATTTTGTTAATGCCCATAAGCGCTCTTGAACAACTTTGACATTCCTAGTTTCCAGTACATAGAAAAACTGACATTCACACCGGAAGTCAGCATTACGAACACAGAAACATTTTCTGTCACAAGGAGCCAAAGCTCATAGTTCATCACCAACAAAGAAATTACAATCAAAACGAACAATTTTACAAATAAACGAAATTCATGAGCAATAATAATAATGCTTACAAAAGTGTGAGTAAAATATTATGTTAAGCAGCAGCTTTATCATCTTCTCGACTTTGGCCGGAACACGCCTGCTTTACAATTAACGTTTTTCTCTTTAAAAAATAGATCCTTATACCAACTCATCTTCTATCCCATTCATTCCAGATAACCCCCTACGCTATATTTTTGCATAAGGTTTTCGTATAAAGTCATACGCTTGACAATCCAGTAGCCCTTTCTGCTTTTTAGCATGGATGGATAACTACTAGACATGAGTGGTTACCCATATCAGTTGATCGCCCTATAATGTGTCACCAACCGGTTTGTCAAATTTCTATAATAAGGCATCAAACATTAATGCAATTAGAATCCTGTTCATTTGCAAGCATAAGTACAAAGCAAACAAAAGAGCCATACGGAACATTTCCAACCATTACTCAAACAGCAAGTTATGTGATGAGCAAATTTGGTAGGCGGTAAGTAGAATTTTTTGCCTACCTGAATCATTAGAATCTGTTTTATTTAGCTTTTTCTTTGTTCCAAGGTCTCAGCAACGTACGATTAGATATTTTTCAAAACTTTGTTACCAAAAATATCTGGAATCGTTCAAATTATGCTACGTAATATTTCAAAAAGTCTCAAAGGAAATCCATACAAAAGAATACAACTGCTTATTTTTTAAGGCTGACGTCAATTTTAAACAAAATCTTGATTTTAAAATAGTCTGAAGAAAATATTGCAAAAATTTTCCCCTGGGTGGTTTTGAAATGGTATCCAAGAAAGCTGGCAGAATATAATTTTGACGCTTGCTTGACTTAGTCACCAAGCCAGCTTAAAAATTTGCAGTGATCAAAGCTCTGAGCTGAGCTTCCCAAAGCGGAGCTCTAATGTAGGTTTGGTATTACGTCTGCTGCTGAATTTTGAATTTGAATTTGATCTTTATTGTCTAGCCTTTTCAGTACTATGTACTAATACAAACACCAAGCATAACAAAGTATAAGTAAAGAGTACAATCGTTCTGTTCTCCATAAGGTGACATGTAATCAATATATAATATACTAGCTAAGGTAAACACTAAGTGTCAATAATATTTTTTGATTATTTAATTAACATTTAACAACAGAGATGCTTCTTAACAGCTAATTCAAATGAGCTATTATTAATACTCAATACATCTAGATCTTTAGGTAATGTATTCCAAAGTTGAATTCTACGGTATACCAAACTTCTTTTGAAACTTTCAGATTTAAAGGATGGAACTATTGCCAAAGGTGTTAGTCTTGTTGATTTACGTTTAGATAGTGGCAATTGCTCCTTCAGAGCAAGTAATCGTGCCTGTCTTAGAACAATAGTATCTCGTCGTTCCCTAATTGACAGAAGGTCAAATTTGCGTCTAATTACTCCCAAATCAAAATCCGAAAAACTATTACGCTTAGAGTACGAAGGATGCTCATACTCCAACAAAAGTCTATCGATTCTTCTCTGTAATTTGTTTAGATCACTATCACAAACAACAGCCCAAATATCAATCGCATAATCCACGACTGAATATATGTGCGCAGTTACCATTGTCTTAAAAACTGGCGGTGTAAAAAATCTCTTAAAACCTCTCAGATAATTAACTTTTTTAACAAGTTTAGTAGTAATATATTCATAGTGCAGTTTGAATGATAAGCATGTATCCAGAACTACCCCTAAATATTTAAATTCATACACTCTTTCAATAAAATGATTTCCTACATTAATTCCATTTACATTTTCTTTCCTAATAGTTACGTCATGACTCTTATGAAAATACATACACTTTGTTTTATCGTAATTTATTGTCATCGCATTTTCACTGCACCATTTTTTAATACCTTCCATTTCACGGATAAGGACTTTGTTTATTTCCTCTAGTGTTCTTCCATGGGCATAAATAATTATATCATCAGCATACATCAAGAAATCACTTTTAATTATTTTACTAATGCTATTTATATATAGGCTGAAAGTTAAAGGCCCGTTTGCAGATCCTTGACAAATACCCCTAGTCAAAGGATAACATTTATTTGAGCTATTTATACTAAAAACTCTATCACTTGTATTTGCAAACATTAGTTCTACATACCAAGGTTCTAATTTATACTCAGTCATTAATTTCCTGACTAAAATATCGTGCTTTATGGAGTCAAAAGCTTTAGAAAAATCAAGGAAAATTGCCCCAACCTTGTATCCTGGTTTGTCAATGTACCGATAAACATCATTGGTAAATATTTCTAGCGCTGTATGACAGGACATGTTTCTTCGATAAGCAAATTGCTTCTCGCACAATTGCGATTCAATTCTAGTCTGTATTCTGTCTGATAGTACCTTCTCAAAAATCTTACAATAATCATTCAAAAGTGATATAGGTCTATAATTATTAGCATGTTTTCTAGACCCCTTACCCTTAAAGAGTGGCATAATATTTGCTTTTTTAAATGCCGTTGGGACAGATTTGCATTCAACAATTACATTAAATAAAAAAGTTAAAATACTTACAAATACACCAGTAACATTTTTCATCATTTTCAATGGTGCTATATTTTTTGGATTATGGGACTTTCTAGTATTTAAAGATTTGACTGCCTGTAGAACCTCATTATTTGATATTTTAATAGGTTCAATATCGCTGGGAGAACTATTAGAGTAATCAAATTGGTCCCTATAATCCTTAATTTCTTGAACAATCTCATTTTCACTATTTGAGTCTTTTACAACAAAAGTATCCGCCAAAATGTCATTTATTTCATCCTTGTTGTAAACTCTTTTCTTACCTACTTCAAGATATGTCAATGGTTGTGACTTTCTACACCTAAACTTAGTCAATACATCAATACTGTTCCACATATCTTCACTTTTACTGTTCTTACTAAATTGATCCTTAAAATATTGTTTTTTGTTTCTAGAAAGCACCCTATTGACCATATTTCTGTTTACTCTATACTGCTTCCAATCTGTTTCTAAATTTGATTGCTTTGCCTTTTTCTGAGATTTATTTCTTGCTTTAATTAAGCCACGAAGCTCCTCTGTCAACCAAGGACTATATTTACCTTTTACGATCATTGATTTCTCAGGTGCAAATTCATCTAATACTGTCATTGCATAATTATTGATATTAGTAAAAACTTCGTCTATTTTTCTATTTGCATAATTTGCAGTGTACATGTTATCAGTTTCTCTAAACAAGCATAATTTATCTTTAACTTTAACCCACTCAACCTTTTTCCAGTTCCTAACCTTTATAATTTTTGGCTCAAACCTTAATTTAGATAGTTTTCTAATTGTATAACACAAATTGTGATCGGAGCCTGCATATTCTATGTTGCCAAACTGAAGGTAATGTTCTTTTCTATTAACATAAATATGATCTAACAACCCGCCTTTGTTATGTGTGGAGCTCTTAAGCAACTGCCAAAGATCAAACTCTTTGCACGCAAAATAAAATTCCATACAATCATGCGAGCCATTACTAGATTCTGTTTTCAACAAATCAATATTAAAATCACCCATTATAACTATTTCCTCTTTTTTACAATTCAAAAAAGTGCAAATCTTAATAAACCATTCTATAAAAACAGAAATTTTTGTGTTCGGGTGGCTGAATGAAAGTAGACTTGATAACTATCTTGGACATTTTCCCATTTGCTATGCCGGCCAAACATTCTTAACGCTTTTCTGCTTCAAAAACTGAACACAGTTGTGGTTGTCAAGAGAAAACATTGCTTTCACAAATATTAGATTTTTGGTGCCAGTATTTCCGCATGTTTTTTGGTAAACAGATAAATCCGCATAAAAAGTTTGGAAATGTTAATGGAGTCTATATTGGTGGAAAATACTAACTGATAGAAGCTTGTGAGCTTTGGATGCCAATCTGGAGTTTTTGCAAGATGTGGATGAATAAAGAATGTAGCTGCGGGTGTTTGTAATGTCAGGGTAGCTCCAGCTAATCACAATTTTATGAAGTTTTCATTTCGGAAACCCAACTACTATTTTCACCGTGAGTGTGAAGGAAAGAACAACACAACACCAGGAAAACTCAGTAATGAGCAAGTATATCTGATAGAAGGAAACAACAGCAGGTGTGCACTGGAAAATTCTTGCATGCTACCGGAATTTATACGTCCTAGTCATAAAAAGTCATAAAGAGCCATAAAACACAAAATACTTTCCTGTCATTCCACCCAATTTAAAAGCCAATAAAATTGTGCTTTTGTATTCATTCAAGCACACTCTCGTTTTTATAACAAGGTTCTCGTGTTGACACTTAAAATAATCGTTGTGAGGGATAGAAAAAGAGTATTTTTTCAGAAAAAAATTGATGCGTTAGATTATAAAATATGAACGTGTCAAACAACCTTTTGTATTGCAAAGGGTTCAAGCAAACGTACGTAGTAACTACATGCTGGAAACAAAGAACAAGAATGTCATTCGTACTGACATCAGCTGCATTTGTTACAAAATAAAGCAGGCACATGCCTACATGTAGCGAAGTAGCGAAAGCTAGCGGTTGTACAAAGCAAATCGACATAGACATAACTCAACAGACAAAAGCCCAAATGTATTTGAATTACAGAAGTAATTGAGATATATACGGAAAATTAAGAACAATTTTAACAATCTGACTTCAGATTCGTCATTTTGGTCAAAATCTGGACCATAATCATGTGTCACACAGTGCAATCACTTAAGATTTCCGATTTGTTAATTAAGGGCCTGAATCAGGCCCTTAATATTTAACTTATTATGTTGGGTAATTCTGGGATACTTATTGGGCGTTGGCTGTGGTTGGAGATATTATTTTGTCAAAAAAAATGAAACAAAAAGTTTTGAAGAAGGTGGGATTCGATCCCGCAACCACTCAACCACAAATTCAAGCCACTGAGACTGAGCCACGGCGGCTCTGTGATAGAAAAGCTGTGGAATAGTGTATGGTACCACAAACATAGACCACCACCACCGCCATTAGTTGTGACCTTCATAACTTTCGACCCAGTTGACCTATTGACCTGAAATTTTGCAGGTAGCTAGCTCATGTTATGAGACACCCTTGTGCCAAGTTTCGTTAAAATTGATGAAAGCGTTAAAGAGATATCGTGCGGACGACGTTGACGACAAGACAGACAGACAGACAGACAGACAGACGGACGGACGGACGACACGGGGTCAGATTAATAAGTAGCTTTCGCTACTTAATAATATACGGGTCTATCTGGGTTAAAGTTTATTGATATTTTGTAAATATCCTCATATAAGGTTTGCCATTTTATTTTGAGTAAACTTTAACATGTTTTTGTATACATCATAATCCGGTTCTATTGCTGCATGCAATACTTGTCAACGGAAAAGCAAACAATATTTTTAAGCTATACTTTTTTCCGTGTCCGTGATCTTAGCGTTGCCATAAAATCTCTAAAAACTGTGTTTCATCTCGTAAGAATAATACACACAGAAAAAGACATAAAACCCTGCACATTGTCACCCAACATGCAGGAATGTCCAGGTTTATTAAGTACATGTACCAATGATTTGGAAACTGGATGGATATTTGTATTGCTTGTTATTCGGTAAGTAGGCTTCAAGAGGTTTTTTTATGTTTGGACAAAAAAATGGATCTTTTCAGTTTCCATTGTCACAACCGACGCGTTATCTTATCATTGAGAACATCGTTTTTGACACGGGAACACATATTGAAGTCTGTGCTTGAATCTTGAGTACACGCAAACACCACGGAATCATTTTTTTCTCTTTGAAAGGATACTTGCTCATGTGGATCACATATTTTGTACTTCCTTATTGATACCTATTTCTGGAATATTTTATGCACATGTTAAAGTGTAAAACAAGTTTATTATAAAGGTAGATTCAAATCAAGGTGTGCAGATGTAAATACATGTACCATGTAAAAATATGGAAAAAACATGTAATTACATGTAACAACTTTGGAAAAACCATCATGGAAAAAACATGTAAAAAGATTTTTCTTTAGAAAATTGGTTAAATGCATAAGTTAATGTGCCATCAAGTTAATTGTTGTGTTAAAACTGAACTAAATACACATTAAACCAGCATTTCTAGAGAGTTTTACCATGCCTCAGCTTTCATTGTGCGAGGTGGTCACTGTAAAGCCGCCATTTTGACTCTATCATACTGATTTTTTCCATAATATTTCCATTTTACATTTTGCATGTTTTTTTACATATTTACATGTAAAAATGTAAAAATTCCTTAAATAGATGGAAGAACACACTCCTTGATTCAAATACTTCACACTAGGTAGAAGCCAAAAAACACTTTTTTCGTACGAAAACAAAGCAGATCCAAATCAGTTTTCTCCGCGTTTGCTGAAATCTATAAAATACAGTAAAATAAAAAAAAACATAGGTCTCATTTCTGCGAATAAGTATATGTTTCATGTAGTAATCTATAGCTTGCATAACTATATATCCAATTTTTTTTATATGCAACACTCAAGCATTCATCAAGCTGATAATATGTGTGCTCCAAGACACAAGCAGGACAGCACTTTAGAAATTCATTAATGGCAAAAATTCCCTTAGACAACAATATAACGACAGATGTGCACTGAAAAAATGTTTGCGTGCTGTAAGAATCTTTACGATTCTGCGACCAAAAACACAAAAACTCCCTTTTTTGTACCATCCGAAATAAAAAAGGGTGGGTGCATGTGTGTGCGTGCTTAATGATATATTTTTAAATGTTCCCGTGTTGGCATATAAATCAATGGGGTGTTAATGATTTATTTTTTTAAACAAAAAACAAACTTGAAGAATTTGTGTCCCTTGAAAACTTTGAACTTTGATAAATTGAAAACCTGATTAAAAACATCAACAAGTCAAATACACCGTTTATAATGGGAATTATGCAAACTTTATTATGTAACTGCATGTTATAAAAGAAAAAAAGTAACCCCTCAGCCGGTAATCTGAACGGCCAGCTTAACTGCAATAAAACTATATGTTTATATACATCACGAAATATATATTTCTTTCAACTGGCAGCAGCTGGTTAAAAACATTGCTTAATTCACCAATAATGTATTAAATGTGTTACTGGGATGCTATACTGTCTGTTGGTACGTGCAACGGATTCCCGGAATGTTAATCCCAATCATTTCATCCCAATCACTTAATCCCAATCATTTAATCCCCATCATTTAATCCCCGAATCATTTCATCCCCTAATCAACTCATCCCCGTCACTTAATCCCCAATCATTTTATCCCGGAATCATTTCATTCCCAAATCATTTTATCCCCAATCATTTAATCCCCAAACCATTTCATCCCTAAATAATTTCATCTCCAAATCATTTAATCTCTGAATCACGAATTTGCCCATATCATTATTTTTCCAGTTCGATTCCTAAACCAGATTTTTGAAATTCGACTTGGGTTTCATACTAAACCAGGAATTCTAAAATTCTATTTGGGTTCGTTTCCTAAACGAAATTTTTGAAATTCGACTTGGGTTCGATTTCTAAACGACTGAAATTTGACTTGGGTTTAATTCCTAAACTAGATTTTTTACATTCGACTTGGGTTCGGTAGGGCTTCCACAGATAGACGGAAGGACCAGACAAAACTAATAACTTGCTTAAGGTCGCATGTTATTAAAAGATTAAACTGGTACAACGTAACTTGAAGAAGAAAATTTTTCAAAAACAATGTGCAAAATCGACACATTAACATAAGTTTCCAAGGAAAGCCGGTGATGTAAGTTTAGAAGAGCATTATTTCTGAGTCTCTATTTTATGGAGATTGAAACCGTGGTTTAAAGTTAAATGATGGGCAGTTTTTAAGAAAATCAATTTAGAAATAAAAGATAATTTGCTTTAGTAGACACGCTTTACCAAGATAAAATTACTAAGAAATTACCAAATTCGGAAAAATTAATCATTTGGGAAAATTCGGGATTCATGGATTAAATGATTTGGGGATTAAATGATTGGGAATTAAATGATTTGGGGATTAAACGATTGGGGATTAAATGATTTGGGGATTAAATGATTTGGGGATGAAATGATTGGGGATTAAATGATTCCGGGATTAAATGATTAGGGATTAAGTGACGGGGATGAGTTGATTAGGGGATGAAATGATTAGCGGATTAAATGATGGGGATTAAATGATTGGGATTAAGTGATTGGGATGAAATGATTGGGATTAAAGTGCCGGTCACCCGTGCAACGAAATCTGATATTGCAGAATCAGCCACAGATTCTATTAAAATGAACCTATGAGCCAACTCGGAATGAATACAGCTAAGTTTAAAAAAAATGTTTTTTAGTTGCCAGTGTCACAACCAACACGTTATCTTTTCCTGGTTACACTTCCCAATTAAAATAGCCTCTTTGCATTTTTAGGTAGCATACGAATATCCGCAACAACATAAACTCATAGTCACTGAATACTTCCATTTTTACACGTGAGCACATCTTCGAGCCTTTTGTTCTGCCGACCGACAGATGTGTACTGGGAAAATGATTAAGTGCTGTCGAACGATTTACGACTTTCCGATCATAAAACACAAATGCACCCTTCTCATACCAACCAATATAAGTCAGGTGCCGCATGCTTCAAAATACCACAAATATCAAGCAATCTTTCTCAATGCGAATGGTGCTTGTGGAAAAGAATAAAAAACTTTACGCAATAACGTAACAACTTTTATTCTTGGCTGCATTATGACCACCTGCGTCCATGACTATATGCAATTTAAAATCAGCTTCATCACGCAACTGTTTGTTGTTCTTTTGGAAACCAACTTGCTGTTGTAAATTTAAAACTGTCGCTTTTATTTTGATCCCTGCACTACTGATTAGATATGCATCTAGTGGACGAATGCTAACATGAATTTTTGGATTTCCAATACAAGCTTATTTAACAGAGGTGCATGCAGAAAATAATTAGCTTAAGAAATTTGTATCTGATATACAAAACTGAACCATAACCGCTTTCTATTCTATTTTCTTGAGTATCTAAAATGTTAAAATATAAGCGTCACTCAATCTTGTGTTATTTGCGAATCATACTCTAAAATGATGTAATTGGAATTAATGTATTGGTAGTATTAGTGTGGCTGCTAAAGTGCAAAACAAGCTTATTTGGCAAGTAAAAAGGCAAGTATTTAAATATGAATTAACGCAAGCATTTTCATTTTGACACGCTAAATAAAACACAATCCAGATTTCCGAAGGCTTACTCAATATTTAAAAATGCAAATGCACAACTGCATCACTCCAACCTGGCTTCACTTACAAAACAGTCTTATATTCAATTCCAAAACATCTTGCAAAATTGTTTATCCAAATCTAAATGACATGTACATCTGAGCTAACTACTTATGGTTGTGTTCTATAAAAACTTTTTCTTTTCACCAAAATATTGCTGTTTCCTAGTCCCTCGTAAAAAATTTGCGTAGACGTTGCACACCAAAAGTCTTCTGTTTTCTACTACCACACAAAAATTACATGAATACCCAAACGTAATCAAATCTCTTTTTGCAGATTGTTCTTTCTGGACAGTTATGGTTAGACAGTCTACACAGTTCCCTTCAAATGTAATATTTTCATGTGTAGTCAAAGCTTTTCATAAGGCGTCGTCCACTAATGACGTCACTTTAAAAAGCCGATTTTTTGAGTGACCCACTGACCCCTGTCATTATTTTTTAACATTGTAGGATAGGGCACTTAACATAGGCCGTCACTTTTTAACCCGACTGACCCACCGACCCATGAAAGTGATGTCATTAATGGATGACGCCTAATGGGTGTACCGCACTTTGCTTATTTTGCATTCAAAAGTTTTACTTTGATTGAGTGTACGATTGATGTTTAGTTCTGAGTTGGTTAGAAATATTTTAATAAAAATTTTGCAGGCATACGGGCTTTCCTTTAGGTGACGAGTTTAATATTGTATTATGGCCATAAACAATCTTATCATACCCCCAGAATGAGAAAAAGGGTTCAGAACAGGTGCGTGTGCGCATGCGTGTACTATAGCAATATATTATTACTCCTGAGAGATGACCTTTAAAACAGTAATATTTTTTGAGAAACTAGTATACTGTATGACTTAAAGTATCAAGATGTCAAACAGACTTCAGAAATACAAATGGTGCAATCCAACGCCATTATGTGACTGCATGCTAGAAGCAAAAGAACAAGGAACTTTTCCGCGTTGACACTTCACTTGCATCCAAAATAAACTAATATAATATTAAGTCATCTGGTTCAGCAATGTTGCCTAAGCTTTCTGAATACTCTCATTTAATATTTGCAAATTTCGAGAAATCCGGAAAACGTATCAGCTCACTTATATCCGACTACACCGCTCTAAGTAACTATTTAAAATGAAAAAAAAAATTTTTCAATTATTTTGGGATTACTCATAGCTTTGCGTTCCAGTTGGATTTTTTGTAATGTTTCGTGTGGATTTGCCATAACGTAGCTAAGAAGTATTCTCTATTTGAGGAACCGGCACAGGGAGAGCCGGAGAGCCATAGAAAACCCTGCACAGAGTTTCCCCACACCCACATGCACAATCTATGGATAATAATAACAAGGAGTTTTATAACCTTTTCGGATATATAGCGTGTGCTCACTTAGTGTCTATTTGGATTGTGTCAGTAAGCGCGGGTCTTTTTAACAATGCAACAAAACAAAAAATGGGTCTAATGAGTTGTCTTGTCACCCACGGCACATCCATTTGATGTTTTCCCTGTAACCCAGTCAATTAAGATACCTGCCTAAATTTATGTAGCTTAAGCATACATGCAACAACATAAAGACGCCATCAGTAAATACCTGCTTTATTGACACGTCAACGTATATTTGAGCCCGTGTTTCTGTCAGTCGGCATGAGTTATTGCAACAAAATGGACATGCATCACGCAATCCTTTTTCATTTTCTCTTTTAAAAACCTGATTGCTGGCATGAGTATAAAGCAACGGTGATTAATATCTTTCTAACTAAAATCTATATCTGAAATGTTTATTTGCAAATGGTCGACTAAGTGATGCGTAGAAAATCCCAATTAAGACACAGAAATTTTGGTTGTTTGATAACAGCTCCTTTGGATTTTATAGGAAAAACCAATTTTATGATTTACCTTCTGTAAAGAAAAAGGACGTCATGAGGGGAAAGTCTCAGGCAAACTGCAAAAAAATATATTCCAGTCGTATACTTATCTTGTTGGTTGTTCCCAAAATGGAATTTGGCTTGAGATGAATTATAAACTGATATGTATCTAAATAAAAAAACCAATAGCTGGACAACCAACGCAGAACACAGCACTGCAGCAAATTGAAAGTTTCATTTTTTCATTTGAAAGACTCAAGCGTTTTTAAAAACCAACCATTCCTGTCGTCGTCAGGAACCACCCACCAAGGAAAAAACAATTCAGCAATTGAATAAGTCAGCAACAAGCAAGGTTCTCAGAGACAGCAACATTTCAGCAGACAGCAGATGTGCAATGGGAAAGTTCTTGCGTGCTGTCGGAATCTTTACGTCCCTTTGTCATAAAAAGCCATGAAACACAAACTGCATTCCTTCCATACCACCCGACTTCAAGAAGGGTTAAAAATGTGCGTGTGCAATACAGTTCTCGTGTTGACAATTAAATCAATCGGTTGCGGGGAATAAGGGAGCTTTATCCTCTAAAAACGCATACGTTACAGGATAAAGTATCAACATGTCAAACAACATCTTGTACGTATTGACGTTAAATGCCATGAAAATAAAATAATCTGCGGCTTGGTATTTACAGTTCACAAGTTCATCTATATTGGCTGTTTTGTAAAAATAGTCTCAAAATTAATAAATTTTGCAAAAACTGGAACAGAGTTTGAGTTAGTTCATATTCCGGTTCCTGTGCTGCATGTAATGATTTTCAATGAAACAGTTAACTTTATTTTACGCTACACTTTTTCTATGCAATAGTCCTATAAACACTTTATTATGTATATTATGCAGTCATGTATACTATGTGATGGGGATTAACTTAAGTGTTGTCATAAAATTTCTAAAAACTGTGCTTCATCACGTAAGCATAACACATGCAAAAAAAATCGTAAACACCCTGCAGTTTTACTCGACATGCCGGAATAACCAGGTGATAGGTTCGTGTACTACATATTTGTAAATTGCACTGGATACTCGAATTGTTTATGCGTTTTTTATTAGTAGTCACGTGTTTATGATGCCTTTAAAGTAAACGTTTTTTTCATTTGCAACAAAAAAGTTCTTTTTTGTTGCCACTGTCGCAACCGACACTTTATCCTTTATTTTATCTTTTCCTTGTTTCATTTCCTATTTAATAAAGCCTTATATGACTGTTGACTTTCAAAGAAAGCATACGCATATCCGCAACAACGAACATCAAGGCATTCTCAGTGAGTCTCCTTTCCTACACGTCAGCTAATAGTCGAGTCTGTTCTCCGGTCGCCCAGCTTGAGTGCGCGCATTATACACTATACACCACAAAAATATATTTCCCTTTTTGAAATCGTGCTTGCTCATTTAGATCATAAAAAGTTTATGTATTCCATGCCCAATTGTAGTTAGTTTCGGATTATATACTAAATATAATTAATCTACGCTTGGGCTATACATGTACAACGTCCAATCAAAACTATTCTGCGATTTTGCACTTGAATTTTAGTGTAAAAACTTTTTCAAAGAAATTTCAATTACTCGAAGTATTCCAGTAAATTGACATTTTCAAATTTATTGCTCAGCGTGACTAAAAAATTTCAGCTCCTGACTAAACAATGCATGAAAATCGAGTAAAGATTTTTGTCGCCGTGAAGATAAATTCTCCAAGCTGATAGCATGTGAGCTACAAAACACAAGAATGTCAACAAATGGAAACAACAGTATTAAGGCAGTCTCACAGGGAGAACAAAATTACAACAGATGTGAACTGGGATGTTTGTGCGTGCTCTCGGAATCTCTGTGTCTCTGCAATAATAAATACACAGCCATAATAATGGGGTTTAAACATGTGCGTGTGCGTGCACATTTTCTAAAGGGATCCTTTTTTACTGATCAGTTGCAAACATTCACATCAATCGATTTTGGGTTTTTTGAAAAAGACTCGAAAAAATGTTCCATGATTAAAAACATTGACATTTAAATAACCGTTTTTAATGCAATTGTGCAAGCTTCAGTAAGCGATACCGTTTGTATTCCGAAAAGCCGGCTTGATTGCAGTGAACCTATGTGTAAATATACATCACGCAATATTTTTATTTCTTCGAGCTGACTGCTGGTTAAAAAATAAAGCATTTTTTACTTCCTTCTTGATAAAATTACAAATATATTAAATATCTTGTATGAACTTCACATCTATGGCCTAAACGATATTGTGACGAACTCAGTCATTTGGAGTAAACTTCCGGGATTTTATTAGTATTAAAAATAACAACCGCGCGTTGAAATAAGGAATGCATGAGTTATGGAATGGGCACTCTAAACAAACACATTTATAAAAAACGAAACAGGTAAAAACAGTTTACTATTCAAAATTTGAATAAAATGAAAATGGCAAAGCTTTGTTGTTTTTTATATTTAATTTATAATGATCTTAAGATTTATTTTAGTTATGTCAAAGTATAAATCTTAGTTACTTTAAAGTTTTGGTTTTTCGTACATTTTTAATACAGTATTACCTCAAGTAAGTTGCTAAATTTGTGATAAACGATTAAAAGATGCTTGCTGCTATACGCAATGAGAGCTTAAAACTGCCAACAGCACAACCAAATTTATAACACCGAACCTTTCAGGCCGATATAGCTTGATTTAGAACTGATTCAGCTGGGTTTAGAGCCATTTAGCCATGGTTAACATTGAAACATGCTCGCTGCTATGGTCGCATATTTTAAAATTATAAATTTAAAAAATATTTTCCAACCCTAGAAAATTACGTAGACCGACAGACAGACGGACACACAACTGCTTAAATAGCTTCTCTGCAAAGCTGCGAGCTAATAATGATGAAAATCTGCTTACACATTTTCATTTGTTTGAAAATTCTGTTTTATTCGATACCCGGTATGCCGTTAAGTTTAAAAATGCCTTACCTTTTGTATTGTTTTAACTTCATCGGTCAATCGGTTAGGCATTTTGACAAACTGACATTATTATCGTCAATTTGAATAAAAACTTACCTAAAATCATGTGTCGCATGCAAAGCATAGGTCACATGTTTAAATTTTAAATTGTCGTGACATTTCACCTTCGAGTTGACTTTCAGCGTTCATTTTCATACAATATTCAAATAAGATACTTTCAAAGAGTTTCCAAAAAGATTTTTTCAAATTTTTAAAAAAATACAGCTTTTGGAGCCATTCAAATATAAACACTAATATAATCCTCATACGAATCTGAATTCTAAAACTTGACTTTGGATTAGCTAATGTTATCAAAAACTGATTTATAATCTTGTGCCGCATGCTACAGGTCACTGTAAAGAGTTTGAAATCGTTGTCACCCGTGGCTGTACTGGAGGCTGAGCAAAGTCAGATTAATGCAGAAACGATAACCACAACGCATATTATAAATCATGGGCATCCCGAATTTCCCTAAAGTAAAATAATTTCAGTAGAGCGGATAATAAGATGGTCTATTATTAAAAGGTACGCTACCGATGACGTAGCTTTTAAAGTTAATCATTTTGTACTGGCAGCTTTTACAAAAACGAAAATTCACCCAAGCGTACATTTGATTAAAAACATTTCAAGACTAAGACTAATAGGTTGTTGAAAAATTGAAGGTACTGTCTTGGATGCACAGAAATTTCCAAAACATATGCATTGCAGTATCAAGTTTTTATAAAAGCTTAACCCAAAAATGATACTATTATGATAATATGAGAGATAAGAAGAGCATTTTGAAGCCTACTGCCAAGCTTCCGGACTTGAAAGAATAAGTTTGTGGTAATACAACAACTCATCCTTCTTTAAGATATAACATGAATGTGAAATTAAATCTATACATACGACCCGCTATACAGCACGTTTTAAAACCAAAACGACTTCATGGTTTGTTTTACGTGATTTGTACATATCTTGAATAATGAAATAAAAACACACTGTCCATCCCATGAAACGCAGGTTGACCGTAAACAACTTGAAAGTCCTAGCCATTTCAACTTAAATATAATTTATGTAAAACCAGTAGCTTACAATTCAAATTATTTTGGAACACCAGACAAAATAATATGACACAAAAGCACAAACCAATTAATTTCTAAAAACTTTTAGTAACTGCGTGCAAACTTGCTTTCGGTTCATTTCCATTTGTTATTTTGCCTGTGTAATTACAAGGTATAAAACCTGTTCCATCTTAAGTCTAGAGTAGACATGTTATTTCAACTTTATTCTTCCAGTAAAAACTGCAGAGCTCCACATTCTCGTATTTTACCATTTTCAAAAATGTAATCTTTTCGTTTTTGCTAACTTTCTACTTGTTTTAGCAACTCTACTAAAGGCTGCACTGGTAGTTGTCGGAACTTGAAAACGAACCGAATAATATAGCGGTTGCTTTGAATTCAATGATTTTAATTAATTGTTACTTTAATCATATATGACATTTAATTTGCTGAAACAAGTTAAGTTGCTCATTTTGCTACATAATTTCGTTTGGCTGTAACAGTGTGCCAAGTTAGAACTGGCTTGGAATGAATGGAATTTGTGGATCAGCTCGTTCGTATCTGTAATTGTAATTTGCCTCGTCACTGCTGTGGTCTCTGAAGCAAATTTTATATGCTTCACTTATTCTGCTATGCATAAAATGCATAATGTAAAGCTAAAATTCAAATAAACTAACGGTACTACCTGCAATTATTATTACTACTAAGCAAATTTGCTTCACAAATATCACCATTAAGGTTTATTTGTACGTCAATTAGTTGTAAAATCGTATCATATTTCATTGTGAACTGTGAAAAATGCGAATTCTAACTATTTTTTAAAAATACGTGTACTCCAGTTGATGCCATAAATATTTTTTATGAATAAATTGTTATTCAAGTTATTTAAAGTATTTGAAAATTCTTTTCAATTGAAACAAAGGAACGTGCAAGTTACTATGCGAAATTTTTAGCATAACAAGCATTCTGTCATCAATTGCATATACGCATCATTGTAACCCAAGGTTTCATAATGCTCCTTTTTTACTTTATTTCTGAAGCTCAGCATATTAATGCTTCCATCTTGCATCTTTGTACTGTACATGTGAATTTTTGAGGCATTCTTAAATTTTGCAGTTAAAATGTCCATATAATTAAGCATTTTATGACATGTCCTAACATTTATATATGTACATCGCAAACGGTAGAATGATGGTTGGGTGTTCGGAAGTATTATGCCTTGAATTGTGACTTACCAAATTGAAAGCCCAGCAAAATCTTATAAAATAAATCCAAAGTTTCCATCGTTGTGAAATGCAATGAAATGAAATTATTATGCAAAATAAAAGAAACAACACTGATTTATTCTGACTGAGTGTTCTTTATTATATAAATTAAGCATGTCAATTATTTTTTGTATAAAGAGTTTCAAGCTGGATCAAAATCTAACGTTTTCCAACTGGCTTCCAAAAATTAGGCACTGCTTCACTCAGATTTCATGGGCGCCGGTCCTGACGCCATCTTCATGGGCGTCGCACCTGACGCCATCTTCATGGGCGTTGCACCTGACGCCATCTTCATGGGCGTCGCACCTGACGCCATCTTCATGGGCGCCGGGCCCGATGACATTTTCATCGGCGCCGGGCCCGATGACATTTTCATCGGCGCCATGGCCTGTAGGAGAAAAACAAACTTTTAAAATCTGAATTTTATAAACCTTTTTTATTTTATTTTGAGACACTTACGCTACTGCACGAGACGGCAAAGATGAAGACGAATACTACTCCCACAACCTTCATTTTGTTGAATTGGAGATGAGTGGTTGTTGCTACTGGTGCTTTTTTGCTGTGCTGAATAGTGTGATCCGGTGACTGTGCCAGGCTGGGTTCAAACCCAGGCCTTTTATACCAAAAAAATCTCATAAAGCACAATGACAAGAATGTACCTCTATTTGTACATTATCTGCCTTCAGTTCCATTTCATTTTTCTCAAGCGTGTATCATAACTGATAATTAGTCTAGACTTTTTTATATTACGATAAAATCTGGTATGTATGATGTTGACTCATTTTATTAGTCATTGTTGTCACCGCCAACGAGTTAATGCACGGGAAGAAGAATTTAACCTTTGCTTGAGAGCGTGCTATATGTTCTTTAGTAAACTGGGTTCAGAAGCACCCGCATTTTATCACCACACTTTATATTTGGCTTTTGTCGGCTTTTCTTGGAATGAATATGCCAGACAATGCATAAACTTGTTGACATCATAGCATGCGTACATTGATGCGGTAAGTCTAGACAAAGGATGTCACGTAAGCACCCAGGTCACAACGGAAAATTCTAGTAGGTGTGCATTGCATCATCCACTTTGTTCTAGCACAGCGTAACTCGTTATGGTTATTCTTGTATCGTCTCAAAGATGAATAGATTTTGCGAGAAAAAATGCATGACGTGGGAACTGTCGAGAAAGACAAGTGATTAAATTTATCGTACATGTAGGCTTTTCTAAAGAAAAATAGATGTGAAACAAGAGAAGATGAAAACTTTAGGAGATTGTTGAACTTTTGATAAGATATTTTTATGTTCTCATGTAATTCCAAAGTTATTCTACATAATGTACATTACATTAATATATGACAGTTTACAGAAATTCTAGCAATTCACAAATTTAATGAAGCTGAGAATTTCAAAAATTGTGTTGACTGAAACTTTAAGGCGGTATTTAAAGATCCATGCAAATCAAAGGACCGTGACGGATATTTTAATGTTTTTAATGATATTATATATTTTAATGTTCTATTATAAGCCTTTATCCTATGCGTTTTTTCTTATCATAATAAAAAATATGAAATCAGGAATAAAGGAAATTCCCAATTTATGTGGAATTTAAACTTGGTAAGAGCATAATCTACAGTATTAAGATAGTTGTAGCTTCAACATAAAAACTTGAAAAGGCTCTTTTAGAAGATTTTACCATATTCCCATGTTTTTTTTCAAAATATGTCAACTTGCCACGAAGTTTACGTTTGGCCAGTTTAAGAAATTGACCAAAATGCACCTAACTCATTGACAAAAGTTGCAAGCTTTGAACTTTAACCTGTTACTCATGTGCAACAAAGCAGAGACGCATCAATTCATGCACATTTTTATTAAGATAAGTTATTAGTGGTGAACGTGACCTTAAAATTTTTCGTCTGCTACTGATGCTAACTGGTTCGTGCGTTTGTTTGCTTTGTTTGAATAATGTATTTGCAAGGTTATAGAAAAATTATTTGAAGTTGAACAACAACCATTACCAAGCTAATGGACTATTTCACATCAAATGGATTACTGCTTTAAATATTATGCCACGTAAAACAGCTGTAACTTTATAATTCTGGAGTAGTGCAAAATATACATGCAGTGATGACTGAGAACATGACCTTGTTCAGTTTTTATGTGTCATGCATTGCAGCCCTTTGTTCCGTTTTCATAACTATATATTTGAAACTTATATATTTATTACATATTTTATCACCTAATAACGTTAAATAAATTAAGATTAGTAGAATATGTAACTTGAAATAATCAAGAGCTGGTTGTTAAAAATTTACCCCTTACCTAATATATAATGCAAAATAGGCGCAAGCGGGAAGTCTGACAGACTGCTTGGCTTTTACGGGCTTTAACCTTTAAACCTGAAAAACCTGAAATACGAGTTCTAAAAGTCAGCATTCTCAACAAACGTACTGCCTGATCGCATAAAGCAGGTAAACGTTAGTTAATATGTAAGAAACGAAGATATAAGTAGAAGGGCTTGAATGTTGTAACAAAAATCCCAACAGGTGTTAACATCAGGTGTATGTTAAAAATCATAACGTGGTATAATATTGAAAAGGCTTATCTCAACAAATGCTACCAAAAACCGAATGCTGTTTGTATATGTTTCAAAGGATAGCTTGAAATCGGTAGAAAATATTGAACCATACTTACGTGAAAATGTATTCGTACCGTAAAAATAATTGAAAATATATGGTGAACGGGTGCGATAATGAAGAACTTTGGATCAAAATCAAATAGGAAATTTTATTAAGTTTACATATGTTCTAGAATCGAGCTTTCAATTAAAAAGATTTTTTATGGGGAATATTTGCTGCTAAAAGTCTATCTATTTCTCCTGGACCAAGTTGAAAAAGGTGTTTTCATTCAAAGTTGTGTTACTGGCAATGTGCTCTAGTTTTTAGGAGCCGTTTCTTCAAACTAAAAATAAACATCTATATTTTAATTCCTCTTGTACAAATTTATAACAAAAAAGTTCCCAAAATTTCTTACTGGTACAGAAACACAACTGAAGCCCAAATATTAACCATTAGTAGAACGAATTCCATTTTTGTGTTAAGGTTTTAGTGTCTTGATAGAAATCAGGTAGGAAGCGTTTAGTCATTTTTTGTGAATGCGTCAACTCAAATTTGTTTAACACTTTATATACCCAAAGTTAAAATTTTAAAATGTGACTGGATTGTAATGCTTCCAGAACATACAAAGTTTGTTATCAGAATGAAATGTGTCGGCAACAAAAAAGTATTTAGTTATTCTGAATGCCGTATGTTTTAAATGAATCCGTAAAGTTCCAGAAATTCTATTCTAAAAGTTAATTCCATACGTGTGTATATAGATGAAATATTTCACATAAAATCGTTTACTGCTGCTACATATTGTTATGCCCATTAAAACAGTTGGAACTTTATTTAACTGCTATTTTTTGAGTTTTTTAAATACCGTTGTTCTACTCAACATTTATTGTCAAGCCACTTACAGACTAGTATTGAATGTAACATGTGGAGTACAATACTTATACGGAATTCATAAACAAGTCAATCATTTTAATATTTTGGGAAAAATACCGCAGTTCCAAACGTTTCCAAACCTTATGCCAATGTCAAATCAAGCAAACTAATAGGCGAGCACACCGTCATTTACCCATGCCAAAAATTCAAACTCAGAAAACAATTTTTAGATTTCATGTGCCTCAATGTTGACTTACCAAAAACCAGTTTCGCGGTTGACGTTCTCCACTTTAAAAATGCATCTTCATTCCCGTTTATGACATATATTTTATATCTTATTAGTTTCCAAAAAGGCATAAACATTACCCCCAACACATCCGTGTTTGATGCCGTTTCCCAGTGCAAGTACCAGCCTGTCTCGACGGTCGCGCACAGCCTGCACACGCACTGCATGTTGGCAAAAGTTGCCTAGAGCAAACCAGAAGCCTGGCATCCGCTCACAGCAAAGCTGCAATACTTGCACATTATAATTCTCCGTGAGGTAGGTAAGGGATCGTGTACATGACCTTGAAACGTTTCTTGTGCTGCTGCTGACGACTGCTTGCGTTGTGTGGGAAATGGATATTCTGCTTGTTGAATGTCAGTTTTGGGTAATAAAATTTAATGCTTAAGCTCAGCAAAGCAATCCACGGTACGTGCTACATGGCATCCTACATCCCTTATATTTGTATCCATTTTGTTTAAAAATTCTAGATTGAATTCATCCAGAGCTTCAAAAAAATTGCTGCTATGTTTGCAAAATGTATTATTCATATATATTGATAGTAAAAGAAAATAATAATTAGGTCTGTTAAAAAATTCCATTCGAAAACTGATTTTAAATATTTTGAACACTTATAGTTTAAAAACAAAAAAACTATAAAAACGTGCATGACATTTAGTTAGCGTAACAATTAAAAGTCGAGTTTGGTATCAGTTTAATGCTTTTTTAATTGGGTTGTTGAAAAGATGAATAACAGCAAATGTGAGATGAGTCGCAAGTAGTCGATTGTGAAAGAGAGGGAAAGGACAGATATTATGCAATGATAAAAATAACCAACAGAAATGACGGTCGTCCAAGCTGATACTGACACTAATGAGCTGACACTGCTAAGCAAATTCAAATACATAAAGCAACAGCATAGAAACATCAGGAAAGAGCTAATGGTCACATACCGTCAATAATAGAAGACATTTTTTTCATTTTCGTCATAAAAAATGTTACGAGCGAACCCAAAGTGGCGCTAGGTTTTACTGCCCATGGCTCCAACTTCCTAAGCGAAAAAAGATTGGACAAGTGAGCAGACAGAAAATGCAACAAAATCATTAATTAGCTCACCTCACCTAATATATATAAAGCACCATGACAGGAAAGTATCTCTGTATGTACTTTATCCACATTAAATTCCATTTCATTCTTCTGACGTGTGTATCATAGCTTATTATATGTCTACACTTTTCCATATTACGATAAAATCTGGTATGTATGATGATGACTCATTTTATTAGTCATTGTTGTCACCGCCAACGAGTTGATACACTAGTAGAAAAATTTAATCTTTGCTTGAGAGCGTGCTATATGTTCTTTAGTAAGCTGGGTTCAGAAACACCCGTATTTTATTACCACACTTTACAGTTTGCTTTTGTCGGCTTTTATTGGAATGAATATGTCAGACATTTATGAAAAATCTAATCTAATACTTAAATTTGTTGAGATCATTGTATGCGGTTAGTTCAGACAAAGCATGTCACGAAAGCACATAGGTCACAACGAAAAATTCTAGCAGGTGTGCATTGCATCATCCACTTTGTTCTAGCAGAGCGTTTATCGTTATGGTTATATTTGGATTATTGGATTGGAAAGATGAATAGATTTTGCGAGAATAAATGCATGACGTGGGAACTGCCAAGACAGAGATTAATTTTGTTAACAGTAAAATAGTGGTTTTTTAAAGAAAAATAGACCTGAAAAAAGTTAAGATGAAAACTTAACCAATTTTTTAAGTTCTCATGTAGTTTCAAAGATATGCTGCATGTATGATGTACATTACAGTAGAAGTATGACCGTTGACAGCAAAATTCTAGCAACTTACAAATTTAAAGACGCTGAGAATGTCAAAAATCGTGTTAATTAAATTGACTGAAACTTTAAGGCAGTATTAAAAGATCCATTCAAATCAAAGGACGGTGGCGGATACTAATGTTTTAATGCGTCTATGGTTAGGCCTCATCCTATGCGTTTTTTCTTATCATAAAAAAAAGATGAAATCAGGAAAAAAGGAAATTTTCAATTTTTAAGTAGTTTAAACTTAATTTAACTTAAGATCATAATTTACAGTATTAAAATAGTTGCAGCTTCAACATAAAAACTTGAAATGGCTCTTTTAGAAGAACTTGTTGTTTCCATGTTTTACCCGAAATATGTCAACTTGCCACGGAGTTTGCGTTTCGCCAGTTTAAGAAATTGACCAAATGCACCTAACTCATTGACAAAAGTTGCTAGCTTAGAACTTTAACCTGCTTCCCGTTTGCAGCAAAGCAAGAAAGCTGCAATACATACTTATTTTTACTTACGTAGGTTACATATTACGGATCGTGACCTTGAAACTTTTCTTATGCTATTGCAGCCGACTGGTTTGTGGGTTCATCTGCTATCGTTATGTGTGAAATGCAATTTCTGCTTTTGGAATATCAATTTTGTATAAGAATCTTTGAATCTGTCGGCAAAGCAACAGTCCACGGTGCGTGGTACATAGTATATAATATATCAACTAAAGTCTACCTTTAATTTGTATCTGTACCATGTCAAAACTCTGGATAAAATTCATCAGAGCTTTTAAATCTTTTAGAAACCATCTTTGTATTTTCAAAATATATGGTAGATATAATAACAACACTCTGAAATATAACATAATACTTGTTACAATTAACTTTACTGTGTTTTTGGCAAAGCAAACAGCAGAAAGAGAAGCCAGAAATTTTTACAATGCGTAATGAAACTAGTTTTGTGTTTGGAAAACACAATACTTTTGGCTATACCTGTTTCAGATAAATTATTTTAAGTTCTTAGGATGCGTTAATATCGTACTAATTTTGTGCGGCATAAACCACAAAATTTACTTTTAGTCAATTTGGACTATGTTGAAAAGAAATATGTTCATAGTTTTAATTTTCAGGCCATGTGTTTGATTTTAGGTTAAAATCAAATATTATGAAAGCACGCATACACCAAAACTGATTACATAAAGACCATTGTGAAGAAGGGAAATAAACGGATTAGAAATAATTAATACGCAATGAATCTATTAACCAATATAAATGACAGTGGTTCATGTTTACTGACATTGCCGTAGAGGTTGTAATGCATGAAGTAAAAGCATGAAAATCCACCTTCATCGTACAATAAATAGTGCTAAGTCAGAGCTTAGCCTATAGCTCCCTCTTGCTGGACATACACCACACACGCAGCCACCATCTTCAAATCCGCACTTTGTTCATTTTGCTTTGGCCAAGCGTTTATGCAATCCAGATTGCATTTCGTTGCATTAACTTGCATTTGGAAGTTTTTTTGGAAGTTGGATACACTAAGAAATGACCTAATTCAACTAAATTGAATGTATTGACACTGAGAGACCCACGATATACCTGCACAACGATCTCAAACGTCAAAGATAACACACTATCAATTTCATGAGAAATGATTACGGGTTTCACGGATGCAGGGAATTAGTGGTAACTCAAGCTTTCGAAATTTTACTAATTTCTTCGTCAGGAGTAAATGACAGAACAAAAGAGAAAACGGAGTAACGCGTAACATACTTTTTCAAAAAATATTATAGAGTATTCTGAATATAATTATTTGTTTTGCATTGCCATCCTTGGAAACGTGTCCACGTTGGGAATAAGCTTTTGGAGAAAAGTTGAGACGATGGAGTTAAGGGTTTTTCCGTTGTTCTTATTTATGCTCTTCTCCGTGTCTAGATTTTGGATGTAAAGACCTTCTTTTGCTTCTCTGTGAAAGTATCGGGGTTCGACCTCAATCAGACTTGCTGAGTCAATCGTGATGGTGTGAGTTGGGAAATCTCTCATGTGCTCTGTAACTGCAGATTGCGAGCTTTTTCGAAAATGGTCATCGATACGTTCTTTCCAGGGCCTACTTGTCTCTCCAATGTAGATTGCTCCACAACTACAGATTATTATATATATACCTGGTGGAAGTTGTGACAGTTTTTCTTTCATGTTACATAGCATGCTCCCAAGTTTCATGCCTGGTATGTAACCGAATTCGCAATCAACATGAAAACTAAAGAAACGTGTTAATGTTGTGGTTAGTGGACCCATGTATGGTAATATCAGACGTATTGGTTTATCTTCTAATAATCCAATATCCAGTTCGGGTTGATATTGCAGGACTTTTATCCTCATCTTTTCAATACGCGAATTGATAAAACCAAGGGGGTAATCATTTGACAGTAAGTCTTCACGGATCCTTTCTAGTTCTTCTTCTACATATTCTTCGTCACAAATTATGAGAGCACGGAAGGAAAGAGAATCCACAACTGACATTTTTTGGGAGATATGGTGGTACGAATTGATTCTATTGTATTGTATGTGTAGCACTTGGTAGCCAAGTGTTTTGGTACATTGCTGCTGGATTGCCATATTATAGCATCTTCCTGACACAGATCATATTTTCCAAAGACGTGGCATTGATACTCCGCTTGATGCATACCTTCATTGGCAGCATTGCATTCTTCTACGCCATAGAAAAAATTGGACACGAAGTGAGTTTCTAAAGCTCTAGCAAAAGTTATGTGAGATTTTAAAAAACAATTCGTGTTTAAAAATTTAATTTGGATTAATTTAATATTTCAACTTATTTAAATAGTAACATACAAGTAGCCATTATTTGGCAGTTTTGAAATATATGCTTAATTTTTTAAATTTGTTTGAGTAATTTTTCAGGTGGAGTTAATACAAGGACGTTTGCGAGACTCGAAAGTTTAGGGAAACCAATATCGGCATCAACGCAAATCAGTGGTCATGTCTGTTAGATCAGGTTTCGTCGGTGTTGTAAATGGTTTTTATGAGATTTTTATTTTCAACAAAACAGTACTCTTACATTAACAAATTGTTTAATTTTACAGTACTCAAGTCACATCTTCACTGTGGTTGTAGTCGTTATTTTTAACCGCATGGGAATTGTTCAATTCTATTAAGGATTCACCATTTCACATTAAACAATTCAGCCTTGTTTAACCATAAATATTTCTGTTTTCAATTGACAACATGATTATCATATTGGAATTGTCATTGTGTAAACGACAAGCAATTTCAATGTAGTAATTTCAAAGTAGTGTACATTAATAATTGTCTATATACTTTAGATAATTTACAAATTACATCATTCATTAACATAAGTAAATAATTAACAAAAGGAACACTAGCACAACAATTTATAATTGTATCAACTAAATTAATAAACATAAAATTCTCAAATACTTTGAAAATGAACATCAAACAGATTTTTGGTTTCAATTTTCACCGTGCCAACTCCTTATATAATGTAATATGCCTACCCCGACATTTGCCGAATTTGCTCTTTTGCTCCATACATTCAGTACTTTTTAAATGAGTATTTTCATTAGACCTAAAGTAATCTTCGTCCTTACACTTTCTCTCCATATCCTGACCTACCCTATCAAACCAAATTCATAGGCTGTTCTTGCTTTCCTCAAGATTCAAGAACGGTTTACAATTTCGAAAATTTACGACCGGGTGAGATCCTTCTCCACTTTCTTGAAAAGGAATGCATCAAGCAATTCGGATTATGGCTATGGGCACTATGGAGCTGGACCATAGTAAAAATAAAATATGTGCTTTTGGTTTTGTCTACGTATGATCAATTTCATCATCATCGTAATTGAAGTGTCCACTTGCAAATAACAAGCAGTTAGTTCATTGACTCTTTAAAAACCACATTTTCTATTCAAAATTGGTTCACCTGCCTTCTGAAGAGCGTATTTATGATTATATTTTAATCTGGTAAAGGAAATATTTAGCCTTAAATAAACTTCCAAAATATCTAAATGCCTTTGCGTATAACTTTTTTGAAAAATATTGACGCAAAGCTCTGGAACATGTAAGTTCAAATTAATTATCAATCTGATCATTAGATGAAGTATTTAGCAACAAACGGTTTCCTGCTTTCAGCCACACGCAAAACAAAAACTGCTGAAGCTTTAAAGTCCTTGGAAATTAGAAGTGCAATTAGACATGTTGCCAGCAGAGTTCGGCAGGCTGGAAAATCAGGATTTATAAAAATTCCAGACCGTTTGAGAAACTTTTAATAGATATGTTACCAACTCATCACGTTAAACGAATTATGGTTAGTAAAAATTAGTAGCACCAAATTAAAATGGCTAACAGTTGATAATTTACCTGTTATCTCTGGAATAACAAAACAAAAAATCTAGTTTTTTATTATGCAGAAGCAAAAGTTATAGGTTAACAAGCCGAAAAAAAGAATTGTCATTAAAGACAGGATGGAGGATTTTAGATAGGAAACGGTCTTTATATCTAAGGTCTTAACCGACAGGCTGCCATTTCGTATTTCTGGTAAAAAAATATCTAAAATCATGACCAATTATTCTCTCAGAGAACCAAACAACAGCAGATGTGGAATGGGATAGGCCTTGCATGCTTTTGGAATCTTTTTGACCCCCTGATCGTAAAATGCACTGTTGTCGTACTCACTAAAATTAAAAAGGTTAAAAAGGAGCGTGTGCGAGCGTAGCCAAACTTTTTGCTTTCTTAATAAGGTTCTCTTGCTGACAGTTAACACAATTGGTTTGGGGGAAATGAATATTTTTTCTGGAAATTATCATGCTCTATTCCAACTTGATAAACCATGAATATTTCAAGCAACACTTTATGATGCCAAGGGTGCAAGCAAAGGTCTTTTGGTGACTGCATGATGGGATTAGAGGAATGAACATTTTGGCTGCTTTGTAATCTTTCCCAAATAAAATTTGCAAAATTTGTAAAAACTGGAACAGCTTATGGCTTGGTTAATATTTCAGGTACATAGGTGCATGAAATGATTTTCAATGGAAAATTTAATGTGATTTTTAAGCCACACTTTTTTCCGTGCTATTATTGTAAGCTTTGTCATAAAATTACTACAAACTATGCTTCATTGCGAAAGCCTAACACGTTCAAGATGAACGATAAAAACCCTGCACAATTTTACCCAACATGCAGGGATAACCAGGTGAGAGGCAACCGTACTTCCTATTTGTAAATTGGACTGGATGCTCAAGTTTTCTATGCGTTTTTTATTACTAAAATGGTGTTTATGATGCTTTTAATGTAAAAGTTATTCATTTTTCGACAAAAATGGGTCTCTTTAGTTCCGAAATACTATTTGAGAAGTATTTAAATACTATTTCAAATACCAAATACTGTATTTTGTATTTAGAATATGAAATACTTTTAAATTTCAAAAGTATTTTGTATTTCAAATACAATTTTTCAGAGCCTTTATT
The DNA here is from genome assembly GCA_029691765.1 of Entomobrya proxima. Taxonomy (NCBI): domain Eukaryota; kingdom Metazoa; phylum Arthropoda; class Collembola; order Entomobryomorpha; family Entomobryidae; genus Entomobrya; species Entomobrya proxima. The sequence goes on along the minus strand of JAIQCH010000013.1, from coordinate 56,787 downwards.
TTATATTTATATTTGAAAAAACTTTTCCAAAATGTATTTGAGAAATCTTGACACGAGGACCTAAAAACAAGATAATTTAGCTCTAGCCCGCAAGCCAGTGACGACTGCTTAGCTCAAGAACTGCCAAAATAAAACATTTTGCTCTGTAATTACACATGTGTAACTTTGTTTAGTGAAGTTTGAGAAGCGTTTATTGCTGCTTCCTTCTCAACAAAGGTCTAAATACTACAGTTTTTAATAAACTCTAATTGATTTTTAACCTATGGTGGTGTAATTTAAGGACCACGCAGAGAAAATTTGGTATTTAAGAGGTTTTGCAACGGTTAACTATACCCAATTCAAATTATCTTAAACGTTTTTTTCTAAAGTTTATAGGACTTTTGTATTTGGAAAGTATTTGATATTTTGTATTTGAAATACTATTTGTTACCTTGAGTATTTTGTATTTTGTGTTGGAAATACTTTCCAAATTCAGAAGTATTTAATATTTTGTGTTTGAAGTACTTTCAAAATTTAAAAGTATTTTGTATTTTGTATTTGAAATACAATTTCAAAGTATTTCGGAACCCCTGTATTAGTTGCCACTGTCACAACCGAAACGTTGACTTTTCCTTGTTACCCTCTTCAATTACAATAGCTTTATGACTTTTTTGGAAGCATACACATCTCCACGACTGCGTAAACGTATCGTCCCTAAATATCCCCTATTTCAGCATGTACTTTGGTTGGCCAGCTTGAGTGCATGCATTATACAGTACGGAAAGCTTTTCACTTTTTCAAAATGCGCTTGTGAATTTAATTCATAAAAATCTTATGTATTCACTTCTCAATCGTACTTATTCTGGATGATCTGTCAGCATGTACAAATGAGTAGCATCAATTTTAATGAAAGGCCTATCTACTTTGTATAATGAAATAGGGAATTAAATGGCAGGTTATTATGCGTTTGGAGTACTAAATGTATCTAGTTTAGAAAGGCATGCGTTTAACGTACATAACGTCAAATCAAAACTATCTGGCGATTTTGCTGGTGAATTTTTAGTATAAATATTTAAGTTTTATAAGATAAAACTCAATCTTGTTAGTTTTCAAGTGAATGGAAACTCTGTTGCATATATTAGATTTCAGAAAATTTGGAATCTTTGCTAGTGAAATATTGAAAACCGGGTAAACGTTTCTGTCGCCGTGTAGGTAAGGTCTTCAAGCTGATAAGCTATGTAAGCTAGAAATCTCAAAACGAACAACACTTGAGTACATGAGTAATGACGAAGGCTTTAAGGGACAACGAACTTACAGCACATTTTTTGTATTTCAGCCAAAACGTGGTTGACATAAATGCATGTGCGTGCACACTAATTTAATTGATAGTTTTTAGGTACACGTGTGCTGATATTTACATCTTATTTTAGGGGTTTAAAAAACTTGAAAGAAGTGTTGCCAAATTAAAAATATTAACATATTAAAAGCGTTTGTAATGCAAATTGTGCAAGCTTCATTAGGCGACTGCAAGCTGGGGAAGAAAAAATATGAAACCCTTTCTTCTACTCAGAACTTCTGAGTCAGAAGTCAACATGTATACACGCATAACAGAAACAAACCTAATACGAGACATGTTTTAAAAATAAAATAAGTTTGTTATTGCGTCCATATAAACGAAGTCCTTTTTACTGGTGTTTGACACCCACCATGTATTGCCATTTTTAGTCAATTTTTAATACACTACTAATTTTAAATATCTCTCCGCATTTTACATATAGAATAAGCATAAGTGCAACATAATCCTATTCAATGTAGTGATGATGTTGTTATGATGTATGTGATTCAAACACTTGAATACGATGATTGAATAGACAAGATCTTCAGTTTCTTTTTTAAAACGTCATTGCATGATCACGGAGTGCATGTCATCAATATGGTATCACCCCGCAATTGTTTTGTTTAAAAACAGCTTTCTGGGTTAAAAATCCTGCATCATTTTCCTCTTCAACAGATAGATGTCTGTTTCCAAGGTCCAATCTTCCAATCTTCAAAATCTTTCAAATTTTAACACTTTCACTATTGCGTTACGTACATGTACACAGAATATTGATACGTGCAACGAGAAGAATAAGTTCAACTTTATGTGTACGAAAGATGCGGCATGCAATTGCATGATTTCTCAAGATAGCCTAGTTCCCCATGGTCAATCTTCTCATAGGCGGACAATTTAAATTGCAGATTTTGTTGAATCAATTTTTGTAACCTGTTATGTAATGAATAAAAAAATAAAAATAGAGAGCAACGCAAAAAAAGCAAGTTGGTTTAATTTTCAGTTACTCACTGCCTTGAGCAAGCCTTGTGTGCATTGACATTTAGGAGAGAACGTTTTTAGAAACATAACTAAAAACCTTCAAAATCTGGGTTTGTAACATTTCTGGTTTGGTTTGTATATCTGGCAAAACTATGTAAAATCATGCTTAAATATGTAAATATGTGTCATGTTCATTATGCATCAATAACATCATTCTCAAGTGTTGATTGAAAGTTTATTTAAAATATATTATTAGTATATTACAGTATTATGACATGTATATTCATATATGTTTAAAAAATATATATTACGGTGAATTGTTATTTCCTATTAGACATATCAAGCTTTACAACTTTTTGAACTATGTAATTTTACTTATTTTGAGATAACAAAATATTTATTGAATTGCGAACTTTAAGCTGAAATTGTTTCGAAAGTATTAAGTCTTGTCATGAATTGTAAATTGCCAGTTTCAGTTTATTTTACTACATTTTCATTTTGTGCTTGACAAAGGATTTCACATTCAAGCAAATAACATTCTTTTGATTCTACTAATAACTACTACTATTTACTACTCTGCACCGTTAGGCACTACTGTCCAAGGGCCATAGGAGCCATTGCCATCTTGGCTGGTGCCATAGGGGCCATTGCCATCTTGGCTGGTGCCATAGGGGCCATTGCCATCTTGGCTGGTGCCATAGGGGCCATTGCCATTTTGGCTGGTGCCATAGGGGCCATTGCCATCTTGGCTGGTGCCATAGGGGCCATTGCCATCTTGGCTGGTGCCATAGGGGTCATTGCCATCTTGGCAGGTGCCATAGGGGCCATTGCCATCTTGGCAGGTGCCATCATCGAATCCATAGCCTTGTCAAAAAATCAAATGTAAAAATTATTCAAGATTTACAAATGCTTTTGAAATATTAAGTACTTACGCAGCCTGGATTAGTGTAAATGCTAACGACCAAAACAACCACGATAAACTTCATGATTTTAAGATGATTAAGTTGACTTTGCGTTGCTAGTCTTGAGAGAATGATCCGGTAACTGAATGAAGCTTGGTACTCCGCCAGGGCTTTTATACCAAAAAATTTCATAAAACTGCAGAACAAAAATGCACCTCTGTATGTACTTTATTTTTTATTTCTATACATGACGCACAAAAATGTGTCTGAATGACGCTGATTGATTTTATTAGCTATTTTCCCCAAAAATAATGTCTTTAAAACTTCTGGAAAAGCTGAGGTCTCCTACAAAGCATATTAGGCATATTCACTAGTAAACTGCGCTGGGTTTTTTCCAGCAATTAATATTTAGCTTTTGCATGCTTTTAATGAAATTTTATAAAATAATAGAGTTTAAATGTCAAGCGTTCAAATGTCATTTCATTATAAAATGATAATAAAGACATAATAAATTTATAATATTTCCATCTAAAAATTTTCTGGAGCAAAATCGCACGTGTTTTTAATAAACCTGAAAGTACTATTTTATTTTTGTTGACATCATTGCTTGCGCACATAGATGTGGTTGGCCCGGACAAAGAATGTCACGAAGTCCTCAGATCACAACGGAAAATTTCAGTAGGTGTGCATCACATCACCTTATGTTTTTAAGTATGACGACAGTTATTATCGTTATTATAAGTTAGTCTAAAGAATGAAAAGGTTTCGCAGACCAGACATAACCAATTAGACATACATCTAAGATTACATTATTACAGTAAAATATGCAACCTGTTCCGCAGAAAAACAATGATAATTGAAATTTGAAAATTTGAAAATCTTGAAAAAATCCCGGTCTCTCAAAAAAGGATAATAAATATTTATTTTTTAGAAAAATGTACACGTATGTACCTAAAAGGCAAGACATTATGCACATTTATTATCAATTACATTACAGTACGATGATGCAAAAGTTTTTACAAATTCGTGTTTTGCTACATTTGAAAGAACGTATTTGGAGTTATAAGTAGGAAGAAAATTTCTTTTATTTTGCCGGATCAGGTTGCAAATGTATTCATTTTTCTTGATCACCGCTCTTAAAAGACCGTCTCCCTTTTTGCTGCAGCAGCTGTGAGCTAAAAAAATAAAGCAATTTCTACATCAGTCTTATTAAAATTCTTGAACAAAAGGTGTAAGAAAATTTTTACCGGTGCAAAAACACAACTAAAGCACATAAACTAACCAAAACAACAAGCAACTCCATTTTGCGGTTTGCCTTATCTTTTAGTGTCTGGTATGAAATCAGTGAATTACTTCTGCAACGTAATGTAAATAGGTGAACTGAAACTTTTAGAAAGCCTTATATACCCAAAGGTTACAAAATGTGACTAAAATTTTATGTTACTATAAAAATATTAAGTTAATTAATATATCATTACATTAGACGCAATATGCCTACACCTGAAACAGTGATTGTTGTATTAAGCTGAGTTTTTTAGAACCCGTGCTTTAATTGAAATCCTGAATGCTGTATAACTTTATGGAATATAGTATTCGCAAGGTTATAGAAAAACAATTTGAAATAAAATAAAAATCATTACCACGCAGATGGAATATATTACGCCAAAAGTTTTATGGCTTTGTCACATTATTCCATCTGAAGCAGCTGGAGCTTTATAGTTCTGTAAAGTGTGCCGTAAAAATAAATATACAGACGTGACCAAAACATGACATTATTGAGTTTATTGTGTTTGATGAAGCCATCTGTGTAAGAGCTTTTGTTTCAAGATGAAAATTAAAAACAATATCGTAATCAATTTTGATAAAATGTGCTTTAAAAATTTGAAAACCGAAATTTCTTGCTGGTACATAAACAAAACTGAAGCTCAAATACCAATCAATAATAAAAGCGTCAAATCCATTTTTCTATGGTGAAGCCATTAGCATCTTGCTTAAAATCGGTAGAATATTTTTAGCAAAGGTTTGTGAATGCGTCAACTCTAACTTTCTAAATGCTTAAATACTCGAAGGCACTTACACAAAATATGTTGAAATAGTTATGCTTCCAGAAAAATATGAGGTTTATTAGCAGATTGATGTAACACGCCTGAAGTTGAAGGAGGATTTCTGTGTGTGGTATAACTTTTTGATTAGCGTTTCCACAGGAATCTAAAAAAATGAATTTAAATACATATCGTTTCTATAAGGATGGAGTTTCTAAGATTCTAAACCAGATAAAATTTTGGAATTTCAATGACTCATTCTTCTATCCCCAAACCCTTTCTGCTTCTCAACAGATTCCACTAGACATGAATATGTCAATTTTTTATAGTAATACATCATACTTTAGTGTACGTGAAATCCTTTTCATTTCCAAGAATCAACGGAAAATATCCGAACGTTACTTAATTTGCTAATTTTGTGATTAGCAAGTTTGGTATGACAGTTTGCATTATCTTAATCATGAGAATTTTTTTCTGATAATTTCTGAAATTTCCAATCCGGGTTTCTTAATTTTTGGATAGACATCAAAAAATTTAAAGTTGTAAGGTGAATTGCACAGTGCACTTATATTACCTTCACAATTACCAGTGTTTTTATCATCAAGTTTCAATATTTCAATTTTCTGGTGAAACTGTATTAATTTGTTTTTCAAAAATGGTATTACAAATCAATTTTTCAATTAGCGGTATTTCAAATCAGCCTTTTTAAAAACTTCCATATTTTAACAATTTCACGACTGAATTACGTACTTGTAGAGATGAAACTGAGAGTCTGATAGTACAGACATTAAATGAGAAGGATGAGCTCAAGTTCAATGACAATGATATATAATAGCATGAATTTTAAAGTTAGCATAGGTGCCTATGGTCAATTTATTTGTCGGCAGACCTAATTTAAATAGCAGATTTGGTTGAATGAAAATGTGCACAACAGCGCAATTTAGTTTTCATTTATGTTTTGAATAGAATATACTATGCACGCAGAAAGTTTTTACGACTAGAATAATAGTATGCTGCTTCATGCCAGTAACCAACCAGTAACATGTCAATGTTTGCAAATTATGCTTGCGTACTTTGATAATTCCAGTAAACATTATTCATTAAGCACACAAACTTGCTAATTTTTCTAAAACATTTTTATTGAAATATATACTTCAATTGAGATTTTTGCTGAAAGGTTTTGTAGCTGAACAATCTTGTAGCATAAAATGTGCTCAATAATGCTCACTCACAAGGAAACTTTCCCAGCGGAATCATCGAAAATTAAACAAGTCATACTACGTCTTATAGAGCATTTTTCGTAGATTACAATGATGGTAATCATCGTCTTGAATGGGCCTGTGTTTGCCTTTTAAGAGGGAAAAAAGATTTGTGACCTAAGGTACTTTAGCCGGCTTGTAAGGGGTCATGGAGGTTGAAACTTGCATGTGTTTATTATGCGATGTGTGTTTGTCAGTAAATAAGTGTGCTAAAAGCTTAACGATGATAAAATTAAATTTCCCCCTGAATAATGCAAAGTAAGTACGTCCAACCTTATAACTATTGTAAACCTTAAGCCTACGTTCTAAAGGTTAGGGTCACGGTAGGTTCAAATAAAAATTGAGTTCCCATTTGCTAGGTTTGGAAGCTGGAACTTGGCATGGACCCTTTCCTTGAGACCTTCTATTCGCATATAATCAAAGTTTAAAAAATTGAAAAAGTTCAATTTTTGGTGGTCCCACCCGCAAATAGCTACTCAATTTTTATTTGAACCTGTCGTGACCTTCAACCTTTAGAGATAGTTATAAGTTTGGACCTACTTACTCTGCATTATTCAGGGGGAAATTTAATTTTATCATCGTTAAGCTTTTAGCACATTTATTGACTGACAAACACACATAGCATAATAAACACATGCAAGTTTCAACCTCCATGACCCCTTACAAGCCGGCTAAAGTACCTTAGGTCACAAATCTTTTTTCCCTCTTAAAAGGCAAACACAGGCCCATTCAAGACGATGATTACCATCATTGTAATCTACGAAAAATGCTCTATAAGACGTAGTATGACTTGTTTAATTTTCGATGATTCCGCTGGGAAAGGTTTCTTGTCAGTTTCAAAGGAAGTATTCATTTTTGTTGGCGCTGCAACTGCAAGCTAAAAAATAAATCATTGCTTCAATTACTCTTGTGAAAATTCTTGAACAAAAATTGTGAAAAATGAAATTCTTACCTGTGCAAAAACGCAATTAAAGACCATAGACTAACCAGTACAAACACGAACACCATTGTTAGTGTGTTGATTGAAATCAGTGAATTAAATCTTTCATAAAACTTTTTTAATTGTGCTAACATAAATTTTTAGTAAACTTATATAACCAAAGCTTATAAAATGTGCCTAAAATGTTATATTTCCACAAAAATATACAGTTAATTAGCAGATTCACGAAATATGCCTCCGGCCTAAGCACTTGTTGCAGTAGACTGAAGTTTTTTTGAGCCCATACTGCTCTTCTATTTTAAAATGCCATTTAAAAACCTACCGTAAAAACTCGGTTTATGTCCCGGGGCAAAATCTCAAATTTGAGGTCTCAGACCCAGCTACAACTTAAGGCCGGTTATAAACCGGGGCAGGGCACAAATCCAAATTTACGAGCTTCCTACATAGTTTGATAGTAAAATTGCAAAAAATTCTTGCAATATTTTGAAGTATATTCCATTTTGTAAGTTTTGTTGTGTGAAATTTTGTTATCACTGTAGCTAAATACCTAAAACCTCGTTAGTTAGCATTATTACACAAATCTTTATTCAAAAATGGTACTTAATTTATGCTTTTGTTTACAATTCATATTAAAGCAATTTTGACCCGGGCATAATCCGGGGCAGGGCAAAATTTCAAATTTTCGCCTCTAGACCCGGCTATAATTCGAGGCCGGGTATAAACAGAGGTCATGGTATAATCAGAGTTTTTACGGTAATATGAAATTATATAACAATCGTTACGTAGTTGAAGTATATTACGTCAAATGATCTACTACGGTGTCATTTGAAACCATATAGAACTACTAGAACTATATGGTTCTGTAAAATCAGTAGTGCAAATAAACTTGTAGGCATGACCGCAAACATGACCTTGTCCTGTTTTGTTGTGTCATTCATGGCCCGCCTGCTGATTTCGTTTTTATAAGTCATAAAATTGAAATGCACATATTAGCTATATGAACGTAATATGGTTTGAAACACACGTAAGGTTAAAATAAAAATAGGCTGCTTGTTGATAATTTTCCTGTTGTCTAATGAATAATTCAACAACAATGAAACAAGCAGCGCAAAAGGAAAATTGACTGATTTCATAGTTGGGTTTATAGTGCTTTTAACCTTAATCTTGTATATTAAAAAAGTTCCTAAAATCTGAAACATTTTAAAGTTTTATTAACTAATTTTACAGATTGGAACAAATTTATATGCAAATATACTACTTTTTGTAAAACTTAAAAAATAAATAAGTTATAAAAGTGTTGTCTGGGAAACCTGTGATGATAAGTTTATCTAATTTCATTATCCTGACTTATTACTGCTTCATGCGATCGTGTATGCTTAGCTTTGATGAATAGAAAAGAAAATCTACTAGATTTCCTAATTAGTAATACCTAAAGTAAACCTGTTTCCAAACAAATCAATTAACTTTAAAATGATACAGTTTACTGTCTTTCCTTTTGCTAAACAAAAACGAAAGCATACTAAATTATTAGAGTGCCGGTTCTTACCAAAATCTAAAATGCGTCAAAACGTACATGAAATTAAAGCTAATTTTATCAGGGTTTATATTAAACCTGCAATTGCTTTGCACCATTGTGTAGTTTAGTCACCATGTCAGTATTGCTATACAATTTAGCATATTTTGTACGCACCTGTCTTCAAGAAATCCCAATCCAAAACAAGACCGTCACATTTTAAAACAAAGCTTTTTAGTGGTTTTTGAAAATATATATTCCAAAGCTCTGCATGTATAATTGCTTTGAATACTATATAAGTGTGCACTTAAAACTTTTGCTGGCTGACAAGATATACTATTCGATTGTAAATTGCAAGTAGATATGCAACTTATCACATGTTGTTCCGCTCTTTGCGTAGACTCCAAAGCGGCTTTCTCTTTAGTATATGATGCAAATTAGGAATTTTAAATAATCAATTAGTAATCGCAATTAACGTATAAAAGCGTGCGCTTGACTGCAGCAGCACGATTTCTACTCCTTCGTCAACACACACAACTAAAAAAAATGGGCACCAGCAGCATCACAGCATCAAGTTAAAGCAAAGCTCTGCATTGCTTTGGCCATTGTTTTTGTGTGTTGTACGTGTAGTGAAAGAAGCAGCTGGGGTTGCTGCTGGGGTAAAGCGCGCGTTTTCTTACGCTAAATGCAATTACTAATTACATATTCAAAATTTCAAATTTTTTGTTGTTTACTAATAAAAATCTCTATCTGGAATTTATGCAAAAAGCTGAAAAAATTTGATACAACATATCTCCATTTGTGATTACCAGCCAAATACCATAACCTGTAAGATGCTTTAACCCTTTCAAATGGCACTTAAAAACACGATTTTAGTAGTTAAAGTGGACTAAAAAATTAATTATAATGTAGGTCAATGTGGTAATTATAAATCAGTAGCAATGGGGTAACGTGGTAATTTCCTTAGAGTAGGTTGTCTACAATGTGGGGATTTCAAACACGGGTAATAACCGTTCACGTGGGAATTGTTGGAAATACAGGGGAAATTAACTGAATATTAAGTTCTCCCACAGACAGGTCAGCAACAAACAGCTGATTATTAAGATCTGCCACTTTGAGAGGTGAACTTGCCCTGCAGAAAAATAAGTTTTACCACTTTCGAAACCTTTTTGACTCGACTGAATTTTAAGTGCTCCCGCCACAACCACTTGCCTGCGAAAACTTAATTTTAAGATCTCCCGCGTTTGAAAACGTTTCATTTAAACTTAATATTAAGTGCCCCCAAATGAAAACATTAACAGTTTTAAGATGCCTGTAAGATGTTCTATGTATGCATATTATGCAACTGGTGTTAATATGTTTTGCCTTGGATTTTGAAATAAGACATGCATCATACTACTCCTTATACTACTAAACTATGCAACTGGCATATGCATTTTTGAAAATGATTATAAAAACTTGTATCATGATGAATCAAACATTTCGTATCGTCATTTGTAGGTATTTCATATAAACCATCATTTTGATTGCATAAAATATTTATTTAATTTTATTTCAACATTTCGGATAGATTTTTATAATATAATGATACATAACTGTAAAATAATCAACAGAGTTAACTTAAGGATCGATAAAGTAACACCAACAAACACAAATCATAATGTACACTTGAATATTCACGACATCAACAATTCATCAATTCAACATCATCTGTACGAAACTTAATAAAAAATGTCCGATGTATTAAATTGTGTTAAGCAGTTTTCTGAAAAATAGATTAATAAAATATTCGCCAAAATTGTAGATTGAATCTTTGAAAAACTGAACTAAATATAAATTGATTGGAAGTTTGAAAACATTACCAACTTCTACATATTTTGTCTAACCACCTTGCAAACAACACAGTAGAATTGTAAGTTGGTACTGTTTTGGTATTCGATACGGCCTATTAGCACTACTTATCCCAAAACTCTAAAAATGCTACCCTTTACACACACGTTGCTAAACGACTAAACGTGACATGGTAATCGTTTTTCAGACCCACTAAGGTTAAAACCTCATTAAAGTTTAGTAAAATCGTTTTCGTCAAAATTATTAGGAACAACAGAATGATGTGTTAGAATTGTCTGTCTAATTGTGATTTCCATTCTATCAGTCATATCTCACATAACTTGTCTTAGCAAACACACGACAAAATAAATTATAGGAGCTTATTCTTCGCGAGTGTTTAATTTGTTGTTAAGCCATACACTACATTGGTAAGGCATTTAACAAATTTACTTGATTACCTTAAGTTAATTTACCAAATTCTCAATCCACAAACACGTTCGATCACTTTCAACTTGTTTGGCTTTTTTGTTGCAGTATTGCAGCCATTTAATTCAAGTTGGATTCTTTACCCAACCAAATTGGCTACAACTTTAACTTGGACCGGCGGGCCGGTACCCAAAAAGACAATCATAACATAAAAATCACCATAGATTCGACATTTTGACTTTTGTTTTCGCTTTCGTTTTGCTTTGAAATAGGATAAAGCATTGCTTGAGTTATCAATGAGTTAAGCTCTAGGCGCACAAATTAGTCAGGTTTCCCTGAAATACACCAAACAATTTGTAATATAATCAAGTACCTTAGTTTACGATTACCTTTTGTATACATCGATTAAAAGTGGAATAGTGACAATTTGTGTTAACACGTAATAAACCTTTTTCTTAAACCATAAAGATATGCTTTCTAAAATGTTTTTCAATTGCAATCCACTGTGGTTTTAACAATACCTTTTGCTTAAACCATTTAAACTTTCCTATGACAAAATTCAATTATTTTAAAACTTTCACAAAGACGTCTACAATTTTCGGTTAACATATGCACTTGCAAATAACAAGCTGTGACTATAAATACAAAGCGCAGAAAATTACTAATTATAGCAGATAAAAACTTGTCAAATTTATTCTGGTACTTTACCAAATTTGTCGTCTCTTTGATAGATATTGCCAAAGTTAAAAAATGAATACTATGAATGAATGATCTACTTGAAACATATACCGACATTTGAAATTCAATCAATCACAAATTTATAAATTGGAATAGGTACAGAATGTTTTAAAAACTAAACAGGTTAATATATGCAAGAGTTTAAAAACTTACTTTGACCAGGACTACCTTTCCTGATCAACGTGTTTACGAATTCTAACGCCAAAAATTGCAAATAACTTGTAGCAAAAACGTTGCAGCTGTTTGGTATATAGAATCAAAATATATCAAGAAACAAATTCTGATTGTAATTTGCAAATGCAGCAAAACGATCAAGTGTAAATTTATTTCTATTGGCGAATTTATTTTGGGACTTTAACAATTTTTTTTTCTGTTTGATAGTTATACCTAAGGTGGAAACCACTATGCAATCTCAACTTAAATCATAAGTCTCCAGTTTTAAAAACTATAAGCTGGATTTTTAGAGAACGTTTTAAAAACAGTTTAAATTTTTGCAAGAGTTGACCAAGACTACCTGTCTTGTTCAACGTGTTTACGAGTTTTAATGTAGGAAAATTTCAATTAGCGTATAGCATAAATTTTATGGCTTTATGGTATATAGCATCAGAAGCATGCTAAACAATTTCTAAGTTTATCGGCATGTATGACGAGCCTGTGCCAGCAACAAATACAGTCAAATATTTTATTTAAAACGCCTAGTGCTACTTTTAGTTTTCAAAAGCTCTACAAATTTTTGTAATAAATTTAAAAGTACGAAGGTAAATTTCCGCTGTGGCTTTTGCTACTAATTTTAGTTAGAGTCCGGTACAACATATGCTAAATGAAGGTAAAATTCGCGTAAAACGCAACTCAATGCGCGTTATTGTAACGAAATTAAAGCTTATGACATGTTCAAGCATATGAACTTCGCAGTTCAACCATAGCTTATAAGATTATTTAAGAAATGAAATAAGAAGAATCTATTTATTTCTACTTTTATATAGAATTACAGAAATTTCCATCACTAAAGTAATATGAAACTGACTTCAAGAAGCCTAATGATTAGTAGCATAAACGTTGGCCTGAGTTTGTGTTGCCTATATGTACGTTTATCTTATGCCATTGCCAGTTTACAATTTTGACACGACAAAAACCAAGCAGCAGACAAAATATTGTTTTAAGTAACCATGTTTAGGCGAGGTAGAGTTGTTCCGTTGAATACTTAAAACCTTATTCCGCAACGTATTGTTTTATTGTATTGCAATCAGTTCTACAGGGCTACCCAAATACCTTGTTGCGTGACAATTCTCAACCAAAGCTGTTCCCTTAACGTCTAACTTTTATAATACTTTGATGAACAACTACAATCGCACATCCTATTGACAACTAAATCATGTTTTAAACACATTTTTGAAATGAAAATTTATCAAGGAGCTTTATTTTGGAAAAATATCGGTGTTGTATAAATTCGATGTTTGCCGTTCATCATATTGTTTGCCGAAAAACAAAAATGTTTATATGGAAATTTATACATCAGGCTTTTACCTTAAGATCTCTGAAATATCTTTGAAGATGTTTGCAAAAATTTTGGCACGCAGATATAGGTAGCTTTTTGTGTGTAATATTTGTGCTGTATATTCAACAACAACAACAAATTTTATGTTGTTCCGAGTCAGAAGTGCATTTAGCACAAACGTATCCAATGTACAGGTGAAAAACCCGGGTAATTTTTAAACCGTCATGGCTGCGCTGGGCAGCGTTAAATGCACCTTTTCAGTGCAGTCTTCATCAGTTCGTTTCAGCTGAGTCAGTTTTTCAGTTCAGCTCAGCAGCTCAGTCGGTCATTCGTTGGCTGTTCGTCACTTGTAGATTTTAGAGTGAAAGTCATCTTGTAACTTTTATGCATTTATGAGTTCTAAATAAAAGTTAAATGTTCAATTAAAGAAAAGATAACTGTCCCGTTATTTTAAGGTAGTTGAGGTCACAAGAAGAGTATAGTTTTGGTGAAGTCAAGGTCACAGTATAAGGCGTCACATAGTCATCAGACAAACTATTAGTTTGAAACTAAGTAGATATGGCTACATTTGAGACACTAAACCCTATCAGTTAGCTAGTTCGAAGCTTCGAATCTAACATATGTGTTAACTTCGGGTTTTAAATATATGGGTTGTATTACAATTCCGACATACCTCGCAAAATCGCGCGCAACCACTCTTTTAATTTGATTCAAATAGACAAAAAAATTTAACGCATTCTACACAATATTCCACCAATATTCTAGAAGCTGTTATCACATAATAAACAAAATTGGGCAGTTTATAATTATACGAATTTCTAACTTTGGACATTATTCCATCCTATTTTGAAGAAGTATTCACATATGATTTAAAAGTAGTTAGTTTTTAAGCGCCATACGACAATCAGGATTGAATTGTGATTATCCAGCAAAACTATTCTGTTTACAGCAGAGTTTATTTTTTACAAAATCAGCAAATCTATACCATAGATCGGCAGCCGAGCATAGGCTTGATCGTTGCAAAATCTCAGCCCGATGACATTCATCATGGAAGTTAAACGTCAAACAGTTCAGAAAAGGAAACCCAAAACTGGTTAAGGTTTATGCTATCCGGATGATGTACCACGAATTTTGTGTGTCCAAAAATGTACAGTAGTTGTATAATAATCATTGAAGAGTTGATAACACGATACATTCCGTGTAATCAAAATCATTTTTTTAAAACTTGCATGGAAACAATTATTAAGCAGAGAACCAGTTCAAACCAAGCATGCAATTGAATTTGACTCCGTTGGATACAATGATGCCACAAGCGATTTGATTGACATGAATATGATCTTCATATAATGCCACTACGTAATTAAAAACTTCATTACGTTGAATTACATTAGCATACGTATCATGACTATGTACATAAGCTCTACGATGACCAAAATAAATATTTTTAAGCAATAGGTTTGTGCTATTTAAATATATATTAAAAATGATTAATAAAATCTTTATATGCAAATTACAAATCCTGAATTAACATGCCTAGATGTCACTGTTTGTAAAGGCTAGAAATTCCTAAAGGACAAACAACTTCCACTTTAACAAAATTCTGAAAAAGTAATTCTAATTAACTTTCTAATCCTGCATTTCCAAGTACATGTACTACAATTGCAAAGCAAAACATGCTAGTATTTGGAAAATATATGATGAATGAAATTCCTTTGTTTACAACACTTTAGGCACCGCAAGACTAAATGCTAAGTGCAAGCAGATGGATGACCTATTTCACCAAAAATGTTAAATTTAAACTTTAAGTACAATATATCGACTTTCAATAAAATGATTTACGTAAAAGTCCAGAAGAACAAAACCAATTGCCAATAGTAGTTGAACTCGTTAGCTTCATGAAACTCTGAACCATCAAAAAACTGAGAATAGTATGCATTGCAGTGGTACCCCTTGGTCACTAAATATTTCAGAATTCTCTCAGTTCTACCTTACTAATTTGCAGCGCTAAACCGAGAAAAATGGTAGTACATCTTTCATCTAACGAGATGAATAGTATTTTGTTGCCGTACAAGCGCAAGCTTGTTTTAAGTAACTAACCATTTGCGTTTAATTTTTGAACACCATTAAACTTTTATAATGTATCAGGGTTTTAGTTATCATTCAGATATCACTACTTTTAGTCGCCACCTTTACACAAGTGGACATATTGAGTTCCTCAAGGGATTAGAGAATAACCTTCGAAGTTGGAATGAAGACTAATAGCTTTAAACTCTAGCAATTGGTTAAAGTTTTACACCCGCTGAAAATATGATTTTGCCAAAAGTACAAAAAATGAACATGCATAAATACATGTAGCTATACATAAACCAAACATACGACTAATTAATTTTCGTCAGCATTATACCTAACATGGCGCTAAATAAATTTTAAAAACTAATATGAGTTAAATCCAAACTAAAGAATTGTTTGTTAATTGTATGCACGCCAACGCAAAATGTTTTGACATGCAAAAACCTATAATAGATGTAATATGTTAAAACTAACCTAGGTTTACCCACAATATTCCGTTCTACTATATCTTGTCAAGTGTATTTACAATTTTTCTTAACCGGACTTTTTCCAATTTTCCACAGGTCCTCCGGATGTGTTTTCAAATTGAGTTACAATGCCTTAATAGTCCAGTCCACGTTCAAGTTGTCCCAAATATGTTTTGCCAGGACATCGACAGAAAACTAAAACAATAACAGCAAATTTTGTTCCCAGGATTATTTCCTCTTCAGTAGTGAACTAAATTGCAGGTTTTCTCAAACTAAAATCGTATATTGTTACTAAAATATCTACAGAGATTAAGTAGTTAACTGCAAGTTTGTTTATTTTGTGTACAAATTTTGGAACATCAAGTTTTGTGCATCCGCCAATCATAAATGTGAATGCTTATTTTGGAAGGCTATATAAATGCCACCGTATATGTGTGTGTTAATCGCTACATTTGCATGACGCATTTAAAATTTTGTAATATGCTTAAGTATCTAATTGTTTTATTGAATAACTCCATGGGCTATATGTAAGCCCAGGAATCAAAGTTCCCAAATTGAAATTTCGATTGCATATCATTATTGCTTAGCAAAAATGATATATGTGAAAACAGTGTACATTTCGTTTTCTCAAAAAAAACAAATAACGGAGTTATACAAACGTCAACCATTTTGAGATGGGTCCAGTGGGCAAGTTCTACATCAGCCATGGGTACCACTATTTGGTGAAATCTTGCATGAACAGTCTCCAATCTACAGTGTTCAAGATTGGATTTTTAAGATTCCTTTGGTTTATAAAAATTTCTATTTTTATTAATTTTCAGAAGTTTTACAAAAACACATTAAAATGTCAGCTTACATGATAGGTGCCCCAGGTCAATGTAAGTTTATATTAAAACTTCTAAAAAATAAAAAATGAATCAAATTTTGAAAACCCAATAGAGGGTCCCTGAACACTATATGTTGGAGATTGTTCCTGCAAAATTTCACCAACTTTGCGGGCGACCCAAGCGTGAGATAGAACTTGCCCATTGGACCCATGTCAAAATGGTTGACGGCTTGATTATTTTGCGTTTTCAGAAAAAACGAAATGCACATAGTTGATATAATTTTTGCTAGGCAATAATAATATACAGTCTAAATTTCAATTCTAAAACTTTGATACCAGGCCTTATGTATAACACATGGAGTTACTCTATTGACAATAAAGGTCCCTGTAGAGTCCGATTGCAACTACAGTCCGATTGCAACTACAAGTACAAGATGAAATGCTTGTTTTTGCATTTTACTGAATTCAATTGTAAATGTGAAAACTATAAACGCAAAATAG
The DNA here is from genome assembly GCA_029691765.1 of Entomobrya proxima. NCBI lineage: Eukaryota > Metazoa > Arthropoda > Collembola > Entomobryomorpha > Entomobryidae > Entomobrya > Entomobrya proxima. The sequence continues at coordinate 39,488 of JAIQCH010000013.1, read as the reverse complement.
GAAACTGGTTGAATTTGTATTCCAATTCACATTTGAAATTGCATTCTACATGTTGCTAGTTTAGACTTTGGATTTGTGTTTTCCTATTGTCCTACTCTCGAGAGTTGAAAAGAATTCAACTCTTGGGTTTGGCATTGTACTTCCTATTCTGGTACCAAAATCGATGCATTGCATTGTACTCTAAACACCACATTGACCACATGAGAATAGGAAAGTACAATATGAATGCAACTGAAATTTTGCACTTGACTATAAATACCACATTATGAATTGGAATTGGAATGCAATCCAAAATATCACAGTGTGAATTGGAATGCAATGCAAATTGCAAACTATAAACGCAAAAGTGGAATTGCAATGCAACATTTTGGCATTGTAAATGTACTTGTAGTCGGACTCTACAGGGACCTTTATAGAATTAAGCTTGTAAGTTTAAGTTCGATTGAAAACATTTGATGATTGAAACATGCATACCTTTTGATATCATTGTCCAGCAATAACTTGATATAGCAGCGGAAACATCCTTAGAATTCTCATGACGGAATCATCCAAGCAAAGAAATTCCAAGTGGTTCTTGAGTCTCGTTATCACCAAAAACTCCATAGATATCTGAGCATAAAAAGGCATAATTGGTGATGAGAAAAAGTACGGATGGATAAACCTGACACTTCCTTACACTTGGAAATTTGTAAGAACTCATCATATTAAAAATTAAAACTGGTTTTTTCTCTGGGACTCGGATGTAATAGTGTTTAACCTAAGTCATAGATCTGTTTTGGTTTGGGTCATGCATAACGCAATAAACATGATATGAGCATACTTAGTTAAGAGAGGCAATCAATAAAAACATGCTTACCTTTTGATGCAATTGCCCAGTAATAACCGCTTATGGTTGAGGAAACATTCTTGTGAGTATCTGAATCTCTAGTGGAAAACCATCCACCAGATAGAACCACGAACTCAGTCTTGAATCTCATCATCAAAACAAACATCCAGAGACTTCTGAGAACAAAAAGACATATTTGAGCATGAGATAAATATACCTAGTTTGTGAAAGGAATTCTTCAAGCGGAACTTTTTGAATCACCAATAAATTACGCTTTAAAGTAATATGAAATTGACTTCAAGAAGCCTAATGATTCGAAGAACAAACGTTGGTTTGAGTGTGTGTTGCTTTATGTACGTTTAACTTATGCCATTGCCAGTTTACAATTTTGGCATGACAAAAACAAAACAGCAGACAACATATTATTTTAAGTTACCTAGTTTTAAGCGAGGTAGAGTTGTTTCGTTGAATATTTAAGACCTTATTCCACAGCGTATAGTTTTAGCCTTGCAGAGGTGCTACTGGATCCTCCTGGTGTTGGTGGGAAATGGATTGCTATGGTGTGCTCTATTGTACCGCGACTAAACTGAAAAAAATCAGAAGATCTTAATGGATCAGTAAATTAAGAACACTGAAATTAAATTACATTATATTATGCGCGAATAAAGTTCAAGTTGAATTGGGGTACCTTTTATAACAGCAGTTCCTTCCACGAAGTCAAGCTAGTTTTCAGCTGGTACTTGGACTTGGGTTCCATTGAGTAGAGCTCAAAACAAGAAAACTGAAACAGCACTAGCCACAGGTTGTATTCCGGGTATAGTTCCTGTAAAGCAGTTAAAACAGTTACGATCAAGTGGCAAGCTCAATTTGGTTTACACAAAATTTGAATATTTTCACAAACCTTGTTAAAAAGTTAATCTTCCAACTGATCTGTCCGAGTACAAATGTTTCGTATTTCTGTAAGTCCCACTGAACCTGCAAACATAAATAAGCTTTGTTGATTAAGACCATATGTTTAATTTATACACTTGTCCATCAATTAATATTGAGCCAGTTGGCAAAAAAAGTTTTAAAATGTTTTTAAAAAATTACACACCTGTGTAAAGCGCACAGTGCTCCAAGTTTAAAATCCTCTAATTTAGTTGGCAATTAGTATTCTCTAGTTTAAAATTTAAAATCCAGAATGGTTATAAAATTTGCCGTGTTATGCGTGTGTGTCGTTTGGTACGATAGATTGCAAAATGAAGCAAAAAAGGTTGAAAAAATGTATCAGACCAAAAAGTGACACGTAGACGTTTTTTGTTGGTTTGTCACTAAGGCTGGTGTCTTGCAGTATATGGAAAACTAAATATATAAAACTATAATTTACATAATATTATCCATATATATCAACTTTGCAAAAACATAGCTATGCATAGAAATAACGCCACGTTGGCCAAGGGGGTGGAGCAAAGCATTCAGCTTAACTGAGAATTTATATGTACTGAACATTGTGTAAAGCATATTGAATACAAACGAAAAGTTAATTGAGTAATGTACACTCCACTTAGTAATAGCTACTGCACACCAACAATTTCTAGCAAAGTGTATTTTTCTGTTCTTATTCTCCTGGTATTTTCTTTTAGGTTAATTTGGTATACGTGCTTCCAGCTTGTTTTCAACAGTCGTAAAGACTTGTAATTCCATTTGATATACTTTTTTCGGTCTTAGGGGAGATTTACAAAACCACAAATTACAAAATACATGAATTACAAATTTTCTATTACAAAGTCTCAAATTACAAATGTTTTTTTTTCTCCTAAATACATAAATTACAAAAGTTCAAACTAGCATTTTAGGGTACATTTGGAACACAACTAAATAAAACCGAGTATTTTTTAGAGAAACCTTTCATAGAAATTTCAAAATTACCTCAATTAAGCTCACATTAAAAGCGTGGCTCTTTTTGAAATATCGCTCATCAGTGAGGAATCTTTTCATCGAATATTCCGAAGAAAACACGATTAATTCTTGCTGCATGCATGTTTTTAAACAGTACAGTCGTCTTTCAAATGTACTCACAAAAATAGAGTTGACTTTGTCCTGCTAGAGCTACTGTTAATAAATTTATTATAGAAGAAGGTCACATATATGGGTATTATAAAATTCCAGCAGGTTGCATTGTTTTAATGACCATTTGGATAAAATTTTAGAAGACTAAATACATAAAAAATAAATACTGCTAAAAGCATTACTTCCAAAAATGTGAACATAAAACAAGTGTCGTTCTATGTTGTTTGTAGCAATAGTGAGTAGCATTCAGTAAAATATCCTATTACATTATAGCATAATACGTATTGATAAGTGATTAAAAATGATTCCAACTAATTGAATCAATGTTTTGGTTTGAAATTTATATAGTATTTAGTAAAAAAAATTAAAGAAGAAATGGCGAATAGAGTTTTTGTAATTCATGTACATTTTCATTTGTAATTTTGGGTTTTGTAGTTCTCTCTTTTGTAAAATGTGTCATTTGTAATTTAAAATTTGTAATTCTCCCCGTGCACCACTTTTTTCAAAATGAGCAAGATGGTAAAAAGCAACGAGTGTATTTTCCTTATTATGATACTGCTTAATACAAAAACGTAAATGTAGCAGAATGCTTGAATACGGCATAGCTTTGCAGGCTGATAAATGCGCAAACATCTTATTTAAGAGAAAAGTCACTTCGTGTAACCAATACATAAGTGCCACAGAATAATATGACAGAAAAACACTCGTCACACTATCTTTTGTTATATTATTGTAACATCACACGCTTTTCGTGTATGCTTGAGCATACATAAAACATATAGTAGGCATTTGAATATCATTTCATCAGAAACGTTAAAACTTAATGTTTTGAGACTCCGCTTAACATTTGGAACTTGACCATTGTACTTGTGCAATGCAACATTGTTTCAAGATTTTACTTTCGTTTTTACCGTTCGAAACTTTTTTAAGTCGAATCAAAATTTTACTGTTTGAGGTACTTTTGGAAGTGCTGTATATATTATAGGGCAAGCAATGCTAATGTTATGCAATGCATGCAAGCAAGCATTGGTACTGCAATGTACTAAGACGGAAGCTTTTAAATTTTCAAATAAAATGGGTTTATTATTCTGCCATTTTTAATATGGTCATTTTGCCTTCTTTTTCCCAAATTTTGACGACGCTTGAAATTTTAGGTTATTAATTTTCTTATGTTTAGCAAACATTACCTACTTTACTGTAGAAAAAAGATAGGCAATTTCTGATGCTTTTATAGTCATTTACAACTTCTCGCGCCTTTTCTCGCAAAAAATGTACATTCATAAGGTAATGTGATAACGATAATAACTGACGCCGTATTGAAACAGAAAAATGGATGATGCTATACAGTGTATGGTATGCACACATTTATGTTGTCCTCTAAGTGCTTGAGAATCCAACTGATTACAATAACATTAGCAAATCTCTAAATGGCTTAAGCTGAAGTTCATGTTGCCTTTTAAAATTTGAATCTACTTATCTCTTTAGAAACATCGTGATATAGCTGTACTTAAAAAACTGTTGTTGTTTGCAAGTCTCTCAAACGACAAAGATCTAATTCATATTATCAGGCTGAAATTAAAATTTCACAAAACTACATAAAATAATTTATTTTAAAAAAATATGAAAGCACAAGCGTTTTAGAAATATTCCGGGTTTCTTTTTTTTCTTTAAATTTATTGTTTGCTTTTAAATGCTGGAAAATGGTGATGAACACATGCTACACTTTAAGCGGTTTTGTTCATAAGTTTGACCTTGTGCATGTGCAGCGCGTCATGCACACCCAACTGTTCGCAGTGGGTCATTAGAAAAGTTCTGAGTTTGGCACAGGTCACAAGTTAGCTTTTAATGTGCTTAGCTCTTGTGAATATTTAGTAGGGCCAGTGTGTAATGCACAGATTACTTCTGATGCTGGGGAGAGCAATAAGCCTGAGGATGAAGGAGACTTGCTGGTAAATAAATATCATGAACTCTATTAATTTTCATGTTTAAGGTTAAAAGCAGCATAAACCTAACAATCTGTCAACAGAGCTTTTTTCTGCTTCTCATTTTATTTTTGTTTCATTATAATGAATAATAATTAGACAACTGGTAATTTATCAACAATCAGCCGTTTTTATTTGAATATGCTAATTACAAATTACAAACCATAATTTGATGCGATGCATGACGCACGACAACCGAACAAGGTTATGTTTTTGGTTATGTCTGCATGTTAGTTTGCAGTAAAGACTTTCCCTATATATATATATATATTTATTTATTTATTTATTTATTACCTTTCACTATATACCTCCAATGCCCTCCTCCTCCAAATTAGTATGGTTTAATGTGACAAAGCAGTAAACCATTTGATTCGTAAAATATTCCATTAGCATTGGAAATAAACATTGATAATTAATTTCAGATGCAGTTTTCTAGAATTTTGTGAATACCTTATTGGAAAAAGTTATACGGTGTCTCGAAATGCTACAAAAGCAGGGTTTCAAAAAGATTTGAACGATCTAATAATAATGATAATGCCGAATTACTAAAACATATTTAATAAATTCATGCACACCTACTGAAATTTTCCGTTGTTACTTCAAGTGGGAAATTTAAAGTAATATAACATTTTACATTCTTCATTCCATTAGAAGTCAATTAAAAGCAAATCATCAATTGAAGTAATGACAATCGGGCGTTTCTAATCGTAGTTTGCAGTAAATATAATGCACTCTTTTAATCAAGCGTCAATTTCCCAACACATGCATCAATTTATGGGAAATGAAATTATTAGCTGATAAAATGAATTATTGTCATGTACACCATTTTAACATGTAGAAAAATCTAGATCAATAATCAGCTATAATTTGCACGTTAATGTTAAATGAAATATTTGTAAAGTACATACTTCTGTTAATTTCGGGTAGGAAGCGTGAAATTCTTTTATTTAGAAGTCCTGGGGTTTAAAAGCCGGCTTCGGACAGTTCCCGGATCATTCTCTCCAGTGACGACGCACTATTATAACTAAACTCTACCATACAACAGTCCTTCTCTACCTCAACACCATGAAGGTTCTGGTGGTTATATTGGTCTTGGCTATAATCACCTACGCTACATCAGCCAGCGTAAGTGTCTCAGTAATTCAAAAAATGCAAATGTTGCAGATTTCTAAACGTAATTTTGCTTATAGACCATAAAGTTCATGGGGTCCGCACTGAGAAAATCAAACTCTATGGGCAAAAGTGCGCCAACTAAGTTAAATTCTGACTCAGCTTGACAATAACTTCCCCCAGTTAAAACAAAAAAGGAAAATCCTGATAAAGTGGTCAAGACTCATGGAGAAACACTGCACAACACAAATGTACTACTATTTGTATAAAAGCAGGAAACTATCTAAATTAAATTATATTTAAAAACTACCTTTCAATGCAACGAAAGCTCAACGGTTGTACAAATTACATATTACTTTATTGTATAAGACTTATTGCACAGCATACTGCATAAGAACATGGCATGTGAAAATTGCAACATACCGATAAATTAACCAAGTTAAAAGAAGTAGAAGCTACCGTATGAAAACTATTTTAAAATCGAGAATTACGGCAAACACGCAGATAAAATCTGTTACTGTTTTCAGAACTGGTGGTCCTTTTTATACCAAAATTCAAGCAACTTGTAAACTACACACAATTTATTTTTGCGTGGTTTTTTCCATGCATATGTTTTGCTTTGTTGTTAGAGCACAATGGGCTGGTTAAGCATTTTAAACGGAATAGTAAAAACTCCAATTTTTTGCCATTAAAATGTTTTAATTCTGTAAATTATAAAAATAATTTCAGCTTTCCATCAAGAAATTAACGCTGTAAAAATTAGAACACTGTTTTGGGAGACCACTTATAAGCTTTAAAATCCGTACGTTTTAAACCTGACCTGATCTGTGGACTTGGTAGGGTTTGACAAGCACTGGTTTTGAATGAGTTGAAAACCATGCTTTTATTAAGTTACGCCTGAGAATCGTCAGAATGTATGAATTAACCATTTATTGTTCTGTTAGGTTCTACAGTTGCTTAGTACAACAACAAAAATTTAACGAGCCCAAATTTTGATTTTAGCGTTACCAGAATAAATACTGTTTTAATGTTTGACAATGTTTGAAACAGAATAATGAAGAATGTTTATAAGGAGATACAAAACTCCGCAAGTGACCGTGTGTGCCCTTTTCCAGTAGGAATATAAAATTTGAAGTTTTCAAATGATTAGCTATGTATTCACAGGGAAATTAGAAGCTGTGTTTGCAAAATTCTAAACTATTCCATGAATGGTATTTAATAAATACTATTTATGCACTTTATGTCTAATAGTTATAATTACCTTTATGTATTGTGGCATGATGTTTCAATGGCGAGAGGATTCCAGGTCGTTGACGTTGTGAACTTTACATGTTTGGATTCTGTCTACTTTTGGTAGTAAATATTTACACCCATGCTATTTAAAATTCTCATAGGAATGAATTGTGAATCAGTTTGTGATTTCATTTATTCGAGTTAGTCTGGCACATCCGCAAGTGTTTGTCTGTTTGTGTTTTCTTTTGGTGTGTTTACCTAATATAATACAGTTGGGAATCAGCGGGACTTTCAGAGTAGTCTAGACGTAGATATACTTTATATGTGCATGTTTTGTAAGCTCATAAAAATTCCAACTGGTTACTACGGTGCGTTAAGTGTTATTTGAATTATAATGAAACGCACAATAGCTCGGTTTACCACAATATGAAGTAGAACAGTTGCGCAAAGAAACTAGTTTTTGCTTCTCTAAACTTTTTGAAATAAACTCTTTTACAAATTCGAAGAATCCAGTACATATTGTTGTCAATACTTATTGTTAGACTCTCATTCCAGGGTAATTTCTGTAGCTTTAAATTTAATATTAGCTTTTTCTCGTACCATTTTTGTCCAGCGTTTAAAATTCAATTCCTCTATTCAGAGGCGTTTTATGAACAACGCATGCAAACATTGCTTTGGGATCATCCACTAATGACGTCACTTTTTAGGGTCAGTCGGTGGTCTGCCAGTGATAGTGACGAGTAGTGACAGGGTGGGTGAGTGGTAAGAGGCAAAAATGACATCACTACTGTACCACAAAAAATTAAAATATCTTCTATTTAATTTCTCTAAAGAATAACACATTATTCAAAATATTTATTGATGTGGTTTGCTTTTTGTAATTATTTTTATGCTTCAGTACATTGTTTCTAGAACAATCTTTTTGCAACCGTCAATTTCGGTGTCTTTAAAATGGGATATGCGATACTAACGCTAATAGCAAGTCAATTTGACCTTTTAGATCTCGTACTCTAGCAATTTTCTGATTTTAGAATTAAAACGTGACTAGTCTTAGTTTTAAATAACACAATAAATAATCAAGATCTTGATCAAATGGATTTTTATGTGCGATGAGATTCTCTATTAAACTGTCAAAATGTATACTCGGCTTTCCAAAAATAACACTGATTTTTAATAACACAGAGATGTAGTGCAATAAAGATTTATATAGTTGCTTCGAGATTTCTCCAAATTCTGAAAACCAAATTAAACGTCATACTAAATTCGGATTTTCTTATATGGAAAGCTTAGGTGACATGACATGGTGGGTCAGTGGTAAATTTAAAAAGTGACAGCATAATGACAAGGGTCAGTCAGTGGTCTGAAAAATGGCGATTTTTAAGTGACGTCATTAGTGGATGAAGCCTTTGAAGTATGGCAAGGTCTCGTCAATAAAGCTACATTATGAATAACTACTGTTCTTACAGCATTCAAATTAGTAGCGCTAGGAGAAAAATACAAGGGTTTATCGTTACATACATTGTACATTTGCACATTTTAAAATGCAAAATAGATTTACGTTACTATACTAAACCTGTCCATGGCAAACCATGTATAGATGCTCGTTGCTAATGACAAAATTAGCATATTAGAAGCCCTTGCTTGCAAAGTCGTATGCATTTTTTGTATCTTAAAGCCTGTTTTAGATGGTTTAGAACCCAAAAAAGTGAATGAACAAACGGACACACTTCATTTCGTTAAGCTCCTCTTTTGAAGCAGCGAGCTAATAACACGTAATAATGACTTGCACTTACCGGAACAGAACATGCAGTAAAGTTATCCTTAACTGCGTTTTGATTTGTTGCGTTTGTCAGAATGGAGTTGTAAGGGTGAAGCATAGTATGGAATGGGTTTTATGGAGAGATTGAGATGCACACACTAGCTTTGCGCGAGATTCGCAATCAACACACAATAAAAATGCATATTATAATGATAGCTTACTACCAAGATCTCTCCTTTTCCATCCTTTGGCTGTCTGCGCAACAACGCTCCAAGTTGGGATCCCTTCTGCTGAGCTGGATGGCAAATGCATGATAAACAAATGAGTGACAAAGGAGTAAGCACAAACTACACAGCGTTTAATATAGCACTATTCACTAGGGTTTATTTAAGCAAGAAATAATAATCAATTTAAACTACAAAATTCAATGCACAAATATTTACAGCGATAAAGAGAGATAAGAAAATGGCAGCAATTTTGCTGCGCTGTTTAGTTGACCGTAGCCACTATCGGAATGAAGTCCCACTCTCCTTCTTTCTCATTCTTCCAGCATTACTCATTTACCTTTTTAAGGTCCAAACGGACCAACATTGAATATTAGAATTTTATGCAGATTCACCTCTGCTTGCTTTACCAACTGCACAGCTCCTCAAATCCTGTGTTGGATTTCGTGTGCATATACTGCCTTGTGCTACATGGCTACCTCCAAAACGCCCCCGGTGCGGACTCTCCCCTCACGGACTTAAAATACACTCTACCACTAAATAAAACGAGTTATACAATAAAATAAGTTCCATAATTAAGATAATTAAAATTGGGGGAAACATACAATATACGATACAATTAACATAACCATTTGTTGCTGACTCATCAATATGTTTAACAATTTGTAACTTATAGTTTAAAATACATCTTAAAGCTAATTTCATACAGACATACATATTTAATTATTAAAGAATTACATAGAACATCTAAGACTTTAATGTTTACATCACAATTAGTTAAAGTATAAAATAATGACTCGGTATATTCGGTAAAACTATCCTTCTGCTCTCCATGGATTCCACCGGCGTCCTAATCCTCACGAACTGTCTCGAGCCCCCAGGCTTCACTCAACGTCCGAAATGTCCCGTGTCAAGTTCCCATCGTACCATGGTCATATCTACTCCTCTACCGATTCCTGTAGAGACCAAGACTGCACACTTCCATAGCTAACCTGTGTAATCGCATACTGCCCTGACTCTCACTTCCAGGTATTGACAAGAATTGAGCTATTAGTCACCCATTCCTCAACTTGACAAGTTCTGGAGACTTATGCGATAGACGTCGGAGGTCAGCTTCATGGTCTCTATCAGCTTTCTTCTACCTTTGCACTAATCCATTTGGGACTAGCCTTGGACTCAATGACTACCGACGACCATTTGGAGCTTCACGAATGTTGACTTCAGCAACGTACTCTGGTTTTCCGCTGGGCTTTAGGAGTTTCCATTAAAGCTGTAGCTCTCTTGCCAATTTAGGAGTCGTCCAGGACTCGAAATTATTCTTGGGGAAGCATTATTTGATGTGACTTCCATTTGTGACTTGCTGATTCAAGTCCGTAGCGTTTCGCGTTCACGCTTCGCTTGAATATTTCACTCGACTGCCCGAGTAAACATATTAGTTATTCAGATCAGCATGGCAATATTTAGCTTATCTGCGCATGCTTAAGTTCACCATTCCTCCTTTTGACGGCGTGAATTTGTGCTAAGAGACATTCTTGTCCATTACCTGTCTTCTTATCGCCTCTTTGGGCGTTGATGGGATCCACATATACTCGACAGCCCGAGTTATTTATTTTGTGGTCCGAATATTCTTTGTTCTGCTTCAAAGAGTGCAGGTTCATCGCGGTCCTCTGGGATGTAATAAATTAACATCGTGTATTTTTAGCGGACTTCTCAACTCTGTCCGCTCGTCCCAACATTTTCGATTCCAACGGTGACCTCACGGGGATGCTTTCTTGTTCTTGGGAGTTTTGTCGAATCCAAGTAAAATTTCTTCCACCTTTACGATAATACAGCTGAGTGTCAGATTGAACGTGTAAGGGTCTTGGTAAATATCTGTTTTCCGAATGCTGTTTCTCCTTTGACTCTATATGTTTCCATTTCTGCAACTCCTGCTATTTATTTATTTCGACTGATCTCCTTTCTATATTTTCTTCGACCGATATCTTCAATGTGGCTGGCCAGCTCTATTAGTAGATTATCGGCGTTCTGAATAATATTTCTTCAGGAAGTTGATCCCGTCTTAGTCCTGCCGCTTGGATTTTGGGAAGACATTTGGGCCAACTGGACTCTGTGTCCATTAATATTTATTTTTATTTCCACCTGCTGTTTCCAAGGCCTGTGAATTAAGTAACATTAGTTATTTTGGGAAATAACTTCTAGGATGGTGGTTTTCCAGAGTTAAGCTTTATTTTCCGTACGGTTTCTTATTTCTGGAGTCCTCTGCTCCAGACATATTTGTTGACCGCTAGCATTATTTGTCCGTATTCTTGTTTTCTTTGTTTGAACACGGTGTCTGGACTTTGTTGCATCCGGATTGTGGAGTTGGAGGTTCCTCTTTGAAGTGATACGGGTATCACTGGAATCCAATACTCCGAGTTTTGACGTCTTTCTCTCGAACGTCTTAATATTGAGGATGATGGCTTCCATAGTGGTAGTTCCGGCGACTTCATAATCGCTTGGCACTGAACATCTACCGATCAAAGTTTTCCTTCTGAAAATTTCTTCGTTTAGACCCACTCCTAAGTCCGTATGTGTCATCTTAGACAATCTTGACATGTTCAATCTTCTTGTAAAATACCGCTTTTGGAACATATCGTAGCCATCTACATTTTTACTTGCGCGTTTCCTTCTTAGGAAACCTGGACATCACTTACGTGTGCCCTGCTTGATGTGGAGTCTGAAACGTCTTGAAGATTCTCCTGCTGGAACCCTCCGTTCCTCATCATATTGTTCCTGGTTCTGGTTTAAGTGAAAACCGTCCAGTCTGTAGCCTTTCTCGATCTGGATCCTCATCATCTTTATTTTTCTTTTCTGTGGACATCTATGTTGCTGCTGAACTGGCCAGGTCCAGTCTTACGTCTTGAGCGCTCTTTATATATCGGGTAGTGTCACGCACATCCCGTGAGCCGTGCTTAGTACAGTCTTTGCTGACTTTGCGTGTGAATCAAACCTTCAGGTTTATCCACCAGCTCAATCTTTTTCATATAGATCCACCCTCGACTCCCCGAGGATTTGATGGATCGTGTGTCCACTCGTACTGAATAAGGGTATCCAGTACTTATTATTTCTCCGCATTCACTTGGAACGCGGGTGTTGCATTGGACTAGGGTAGTCCATAAATTTCTCTGCAGATACGGGAATATCCGCTGCTCAGCTTTCTTGTAAATCTCCCCGTTTTTTCTCGATGTCGACAAGATCCTATTTAGGCTCGTAGGTTGGGACATTTCTCTTGAGAGAACGTCCTCTTAGTCTTGTCTTTCTCTTAAGGGTTGGTTTGGCGACGTCTTTGTTTATTTTTCAGCAAAGACAATTTGCCCAATTTGCTTGTTTGTGACAGACCTTCCCGACGGTGGTATATTCCATCCACCGCTGTTTCTTAGATTGACATTACCACGGCTGATTATCCGACGATGGATATGCGGCTAGTCAGTCCTCTTACTTCTTGCGGTGTGAGTCTGTAAACCGAAGTTTCCGCTTGCATTGAACAAAGCTGAAACCGCCTTTTATGTTCAATGTCTTGGGATCTTCTATTATTTAGTCCATATTTTCAACTTGACTTCTCCGAAGAGTGTTTTGACTTAGTCAGTTCGCCTTGGCTTCTACTGACTTCTGCGAGACGCATCATAGGTCTGTAGTATCTCATAGCTGGGTGGAAAGACTTTCCATGGAATTGTAAAGAGCTCTTTTGTCGTTCCATCACCATGGTGAGGTACTAAAGACTTCTGACATTGTCCTCGATTCTCCTTGTCGTGGTGTCCGTGCAAGTTTTCCACTCATATGTCAGTCAATTTGTAGCCTCAGTTGCTATTTTAGACTCGAGCTTAGGCGTCAAGTCATTGATATTCATTTTTAAGTTAAGGTTTCAGACTTCCGCTCACGACCCCCTCTTCCGAGTTTGTCTACTGCTGCGCTGGGGTATCTTTATGCGTTTGAAATAATCTTCATATTATTTTCTTCCATATCCGGCCAGTTATCCGTGCTTTAGTTAGCATTTCTGTCCAAGTTTGTAATTACTGTTCGAGTTCAGAACATGGACTCATGTAATTGTCTAGAACCAGAACTACCTCTGTTATCAAGACAATATTTCTGCTGTCGTCGTCAATTCTAATGACTTTTCAGCTCTCGTTTCCTTCAATGGGAATTTTCGGAACGTCTTCCGTTTGAGGGCTGGGTGTGTGCCTAACTTTTAATGTTAATTAAAAGGCATTTTCCTTAAAGTGGTTCCATTTCCGCTGGAACTTTGGGAGTACTTTCTGAGTTGTACTTTAACTGCTCGATGAGGGATCGGAAGGCATATTTGTTTGTAGTGTTTTCATGTTCATTTTTCTTCTTTGTTGAGAGTTTATCTCTCCGTAGGTGGTGGCTTGGTTTTAGTGATGATTGGACACTAGAATTCTTCAAGCGTCCGTGCACGAATATTTGAATCTTCATATTTCTTGTCCAGACGTGCTGCCAAGAGTTGAGATTCATAAGGAATGTTGCTTTTAATTACTCGTAAGTGAGTATCATTTTGTGTTATTGGCCAAGTCTGTGTAGGATTCTCATCGTTGTGATTACTTGCTGGATCTGCTTAGCAATCTAGAGTACAAATAGCATAGCTATTTTGGTAGCCATCACGTCTGCGCGTGGATCGGAGTCTCTATGGACTTTCTTTGGTACAGCTCTTCTGGAGCTTCAACTACATCACGACTACCCGTGGTTGTTGAGCTTCTTTGGTTAAGCCTGTGACTCGCCGCCTCATCATACAATCTTGGTGGTTCAAAGTGGTTCCAGCGTTTGCCGTCCAAGGTTGATACTATTTTTGGTTCGGAATTTCCTCAGCTGTTAAGTGGTGACAGGTCTCTTTTTCATTCATCTAAGGTTTCTTCGGTTCGCCATTTGTTATTCTTAGCTGCCTTTGGTCACTCGGTTGATCGGTCTTCGTTGACTCGGTTGCTGCAACTACTGCAGAGTGTTTCTTTAAGTTCCCAACTTCTGAAGTGGCCGCTATTTTCTTTCTGAGTCCTTTGTCACTTTTCAACAGACATGGACTTCGTCCAAGATTTAATCAGCTGGTGGTCCTTATTTTGACGTAATCCCGACTTCCATCTAATACCGCCTGGTATCTATGCTTCGCATCGATATTTTCTCCAGACATAATATTCAGTAATCACCTTTTGGACGTCTCAACATCGTGGGTGGAGGCGTTGGTCTTTATCGTTCGGTTGCTTATAACGTGCGGAAGACAGTAGCTCTTGTACTCAACCGCGGACTGCCCGCGTATTGTGAGTACGGCTAACCACCATCTTAATTTGTTTCTGAGATCTCTATTTCCATTACAGAGTGAGTTACAGAGCTACCTCTGTTTTTCTCACTGCTCAGTAGGGTTGCATATAGTGGAACTTGGCTTCCTCCAATAATAATACTATTTTGTGTACTCTCCTATTTGATTAGGGGGATGTATTGTAAGGTACTTGTACAATTTCCAGATCTGCTCTGTCTTTGATGCATTCCCATTAAAACTAGTAGTTGACTAGTAGTTTGCTCCGGGGGGAATGTAATGTATGGTTCTAGTACTATTTCCAGATCTGAACTGGTCTATGTACATTTCCCATTAACACTAGTAATAGATTACGTATCCTTTTGCGGGAAGGTGCAGTGTAAGGTACTTGTACTATTTCCAGATCAACACTGGTCTATGTACGTTTCCCTTCATCACAAGTAGTTGAGTTGACTCACAAGCCAATTTCCCGCATTTACATAATGTAGCAATCCTCCAGGCACTACTGTACCTTTATCCGCAGCTTGACTTGTTGGTTCCTTGGGTTGGTAGACGTTACAAGTCTACATTGCACTCTCAGTCTTTTGAGAGTTAATATATTATCCACCACCACGCATGCAGTCATATAATAAGCACACTACAAGCTTTTGTATAATATGACATGCGTATCATGCAACTTCTCGACAAGCCCGAGATTTTTCCATTTGCAGCAATTTTTCCTGGCCTACTTTAGTACAAAGACCTTTGTTCATGGTATCAATTTACCCCAAATTTCATTTTAAAAAATACTAAAATTCTTAAATTTCTTGCCAAAACTTTGTACTTTTATGCAATTACTACTGCATATATATATTATGCCGCTTTATCCTTTAAACTGATGATTTTTGTGCATTTAAACCCATTCAGTTTGACTCACAACCGAGTTCTACTGAACATATTCAAACGTGCTATGCTGCGTAAATAATAGTAAAAAAGATGTGCATTACGGCTAGACCTCACTAGACGGGTTTAAGCCGATATAATGCACTTAAGCAAATAGAATTTATAGAAAGGCTTAAATTTATGTCACTACATTTTGCATATCGCACTGCTCACTCAAAAACAGAAGAACTGGCAAGGCTTCGCCATGTAAGGGTGAAGCATAGTATGGAATGGGTTTTATGGAGAGATTGAGATGCACACACTAGCTTCGCACGAGATTCGCAGTCAACACACAATAAAAATGCATATTATAATGATAGCTTACTACCAAGATCTCTCCTTTTCCATCCTTTGGCTGTCTGCGCAACAACGCTCCAAGTTGGGATCCCTTCTGCTGAGCTGGATGGCAAATGCATGATAAACAAATGAGTGACAAAGGAGTAAGCACAAACTACACAGCGTTTAATATAGCACTATTCACTAGGGTTTATTTAAGCAAGAAATAATAATCAATTTAAACTACAAAATTCAATGCACAAATATTTACAGCGATAAAGAGAGATAAGAAAATGGCAGCAACTTTGCTGCGCTGTTTAGTTGGCCGTAGCCACTATCGGAATGAAGTCCCACTCTCCTTCTTTCTCATTCTTCCAGCATTACTCATTTACCTTTTTAAGGTCCAAACGGACCAACATTGAATATTAGAATTTTATGCAGATTCACCTCTGCTTGCTTTACCAACTGCACAGCTCCTCAAATCCTGTGTTGGATTTCGTGTGCATATACTGCCTTGTTCTACAAAGTTTATCAGGGAAAGCATGGCTGCGCTGGAGGCCCAGCAAGTTCGATGAAAGCTGAAAGGAAAAGATATTCCAACAACAGAGAACTGCAATCTAGATTTTTTTAAAGTGAAATTAATATTTAAAATAGTTACTCTGATTATGTTTCGTTATAATGCATTATTCTAAAATTTGGTAAATATTTTTACACAGATTCATTTTGAATATTAACACAAACCACACGAAAGTATAAGACTAAAACTTACTTATATTATTGTAGAGCGAGTTCTGTGTGAAAGTCCTTTTATGGCAGGAGCCTCCTGAATCGGTATTTTAAATGACGATTTTACGTCATTTATAAATATTGCGCATGTGAAAATAAAAGTTCATGGTCCACTTATGAAAACACTTGATGACCATAACAACTTGATTTATTTTGGCCTTTTCAAAACAAGTATAGTGTATATAAGACCACCAGGTTAAAATTTAATTTTTTTAGCATCTTGGACCAAACAAAATAACATGACGCAATTGTATCAACCCCAACGGTATATTTTGTGTCTCCAGAGAAAGTCCCGCACCTGCATTTAAGTTAACTTGAAGTTCATTGCAATTTTTTCGTGGAAATTGTGTTTGGTCGTCCGTTTGATGACAGGGTATAAAAACTGTTCCAACTTTAGTCAAGAGTATACCATTTCGACCTTCTGCATCATACAAATACCACAAAGTTTCCAGTTTCCAACCTTCCATTCCGAAATTTCAGAAAATGTCACCTTTTCGAGTTGTAATTTTTGCTAGCTCTCTACTTATTTTAGCAGCTTTGCAAAAAACTGGCGATTGTCAGGATATTCAACGCAACCCGGAAACCACATTCGTAGCTTCTGAACCCCGTGTATTATTTCGCTATAAGTTATTTATAAATACGAGTGACGGTTTTATTTGGTATTGAATTCATCATATTGCTGTAAAAAATTCTTTTCACTGCAACAGTGTGCCGAGTAGGAACAGGCTGGGAATGCTTCAAGTTTGCCAATCGGCAAGGTCGAATTTGCAATGGTCAGTCTTTTCAGTTTATAAATTTTGTATAAATTCATGTATTTCGTAAAATCAAAACAGTTCAAATTTTTATTTTAGCTACAAGTTGGCTACGACGTTGGGAAGAGCGCTACTTTTTACTTGATTGTCACTGCTGTGGCCAATGAAGCACACAGTATGTACATAATACATAATAAAGTATATAGACATCATTTTTACCATTGCTAACCATGAAATGAGTTTCATTTTATTTAATAATGTTGTAATTTGAAGTTTGCAATAAAGTCAATCAGTCAATACATTTTAAACGTTATTTATGCCAGAACAGAATCAAAAACTAATTTTTGGCAATTGAACAAAATAAATGTCAATTAATTAAATTGATAATTGTAAATATAAGTTTACTTATTGATAATTTCTACACTAATCCATTTCTAGTAACCAACCAAATTTTGAAGTAATGCTAATGCAAAGAAAAAAAAATGTTAAAGTATGCTACGGTGGAAGGTTTTAGTTGATAATTAATAATTTGAAAAATAAGTACATGAGCATCTGCGTTGAACTATGTGATTACTGATCTAAACGTAAAGTCGGGACGAGATTATTGGGTTCATACTGAAGATATTATGACTTCATGCAATACATTTTCTTTTTTCAACATTAGTTGTATTCCAGAGCTATGGTGTTTCAAAAATACTAATAGGCGTTACATCCCAAATCTTACAATAATACACAATGAGTACATATCTGTCATCTCACATAAACTGCTTGCTTTTAAAGTGTGCATTTGTATTACGCGTTTGCATGAAATAAATAATTTAACCGAACATTTACGGACAAGTGAGTACAACAAAAATGCTGTAACAACAGGAGTTACATGAAGAATAATGTTACCGTTTTTCAATTTGAATTCTTGCAACAGCAACCAGGTTTTGAGACAGCGTCAGTTGTTATTTTTGTTACATGAAAACATGAGAAACTCTCGATGTTATAACCCACCACACATGCGTCACAGATATTATGTATATCACAGTAAAGTATGTAGGCATTTCCGAAATAGAAAAAAATTATTACGGAAATTAATAACTTTATAGTCTTTAAATCACTTGCCAGATAATATGCAAAACATGTTTATTTGAAGTACCAAACTATATGACAATTTTTGAAAGAAACATTTTAAAATGTAGCAAAGAAGTTCCAAATTCCAAAAATTAGAAAACAATGGGTGTTTATGTGTTTTTATGGAATTCAAATTACTTATGATATCTTAATATGTGTGCAGTAATAAAATAAACGCAGCACTACCAATCAAAAACATAAAATAGGTTAAAAAATAAAGCAATTCACATTTTCTTGTTTTATAACAAAATGTTGACGAATACGTATCTAACGCATATTTTATTAGCATCCAAAAAGTCGCAAAACTTCACACCAACCCCATTCTTGTTAAAAGCAGTATCCCAGTCCAAGTACCTATCCGCCTCGACGTTTGTGCACAGCCTACACACGTACTATAACTATATATGTATTTGGCAAAAGTTGCAAGCTTAAAACTCCAACCTGGCCTGGCATCCGCTTACAGCAAAAAAAAGCAGCAAAGCTGCAATGCTTGCACACTTTTTTCTGCTTGACATAGGTTAGGGATTGTGAACGCGACCTTGCACATTTTTTTTGCTGCTGACTGCTTTCGTGCTTCTTTGCCTTTCTCGTGAGTGAAATGGAATTGCTGGTTGTTGAATATCTGCTCTTGGTAATAAAATTTCAAGCTTTACTGCAGCAAGGAAACAATTCATCATGCGTTGTACATATCAATAAAACCTTCTTTCTTTTTTGCTTTCCATTTCTGGTAAAAACTCTAGTATAAATTTGTCCAAAGCTTCAAAACACTTCTAAAATTGCTGCTATGTTTGCATGTAATGCACGTTGTAATGTATTGTTGATATGTATTGATAGGAAAATGAAAAAAATAACTTGTTAAGTGCTGCAAAAAAATTACTGCGTGTTATTTTGCAAGCTTTAGCTATATTTTTGGAACTATTTTTTTTTAAACATACAATTTCTTTTAAAAAATCAGTTAGCAAACCAACCAAAAGTGATTACATGCTTCAGAAGCAGAAAATCTTTAAACTGAATAGTGAAGCTGGATTTATAATAAAATCTCATTTTGGTTTTGGCTATGTCTGTTTTCACATAAATTAGTTTAATTGCTTCAAATACAAAAATACTGCATAAACCTGAAAAGATATAAAATTTTCTTCCTACCGATTTGAAATATTTTGAACAGAAATATATTGATGCTTTTGAAGCTCAGGGATTTTGTATGATTATAGTTTAAATGCAAAAATTATAAGAACACGGATTCAGCGAGAGTGAGTGAAAAAAATCACGTTTGATTTCAGTTTTTTATGTTCTTATTATTGGGTTGTTAGAGAAGTGAATAGCAACAAAGTGTCACCAATGACTGTGTGAGTTTATTACAAAAAGTGATCACAAGTAGACGATCCTGGAAGAGGGGGAAAGATCACATATTATGCAATGATAGTAATAACCGACAAAAATGACAGACGTCCAGGGCAGTACTGGCAGTAATGAGCTGACAGTGCTAAGCAGATCCGAACACATTAAGCAAAAGCGTAAAAACTGAAGTACATCCGGATAGAGCAAATTATCAAATGCTGTCAAAGAAGAAGACATTGTTTCATTTTCGTCATAAAAAAATACGAGGGAACTCTACGGTGCGCTAGGTTTAATTGCCGATGGCTCCAACGTTTTAGGGAAACAGACTGGAAAAGCGAGCAGACAAAAATGCAACAAAGTAATACGTAACCCACCTTACTTTATACATATTATTGGGAAACTTTTAACTATATAAGATGGGACCCCACGTACAAGGAGCATATTTGGCAATTGGCACAAGCAAATTTTTATATAAGAAATGTCTTCATGTATTACAACCACGGCGACAGATAGTCTACCGTTTATAATGTTTTTGTTGTCTAATTTGATCATTTTGTAGCACGTTGAAGAGCTCAAATCTCAACTTGTACAAAAATGAAGCAATTTGTATGCCATATTTATAACTTAAACGCAAACCAACAAAATAGTTTGTACAACAAGCAAAGTGTTTATGGGAGGTTTTGAACAAGCAACGGACTTTTACAGGATTAATTATTTCTATGTATTAAAACGGAAACATAGAAATTTGCTGCTGCTTATATAAGCCCACCTGTACTTACCAACTTACACCTGATCATAGCAAACTGGATATGGATAAATTAAACAATATCCGCTGCTCAGCTCACCAAAAATACGATGGTGATTTTCTCATTTTTTATAATAAAATAGCGTGTATTCAAGCTTTCTCCTATTTTATACGTACCTGGAATTTCCGCTGAGACACTTTTCATTCATTGCTATAATAAAACTCCGTTGGACGCTTTCCTGGAAAAAAAATCCTACATACATTTTCCTACACTACAAAATATATTCGCTCAGCTTATAAAATATTTTGCAAAGTACATCTACTTATGCTAAATTGTGTTACAGAAAATATATACATAGTCTCTTTACAACCCTCTGACCATGTACATATCATTACATGCGAAATCCATAAAAATCTCTAGGTCCAAACCACCCAGGTATAATGACAATGTTAATAAAACATTATTCTCCCGCTGTCTCTGCACCAAAGCTATGTAAAATATTATGCGCGTTTGTTCGTGTGAGTGTCTGCAAACTTTATATTTTTTATTGATGGCCAGATTGGCTCTAAACCATGGAAAATGGGATTTTATCGAAAGTGAAAGTTTCAGTTCAGGCAAATTTGATATACCATTTGTTGCTCTAATCTCCACAATGAACACAGCAGCAGCAAACACTTTGAATGATGCTGGAATGGTGGCATGCATCCATGCATGTTTTATCTGTGCTTGTTGTAATAGTAAAAGTTGTAATAACTGTTATGTTTAATAACTTTTTTATTCACGTTTTACCACATTTCGAAGAGTATGTATCCAGTAGTCACCTTTCCGAAGAAATTAGTTATTGCTTTTCAGACCACCATAAAATGCTACCGTGTCCAAAAAAAGGATATATAGAAAAAAAGTTGTCAGCTTATTATGGCACATGGTTTGCACAGACATTGTCTTTTATTACACCTGCTACATACGTATTTCATTAATTTTTTTCTATTGGTAAGTGGCAACGGTGTACTTTACTCATATATGAGTGCACCACTTTAGAATATAAAAAAATCTGTGCAAAAGAAGAGTTCCAGTGGCTCAAGAGCAACACTTTCTTTTCTGTTGTGGTCTTGTTCACATCTAAGAGTTTGGAATCGCATCATTTAGAACCCAGTGCGGTTTTACAAAATAAAAAAAGACTCGGAAAACATACAAATATGGACTTGGAGATTGAAGTGGGCTCGGCCAAGCCCAGTGAAAGGATAACTTGGGCAAAACTTCATTTGATGAACCTCTACATCTCAGTGTTCAACACTGCATATTACATTGGGCTTTGTCCAGTGCGGTTTGGCTTGCATGGAAATCAGGTGTACATGCAAAGTTGCCGGCTTCAGAAGGTAAAAATCTGTTTTTCATTTTTAAAAATGTAAACTTTTTATTGACTTCCAATCAAATCAGCAAACAGGAAAAGAAAAGTAATTTTGTAATTTGATTTTTTATAGATGATTGCTGCACTTTTGGCAATTATTTATTGTATTCATTCATGTGCTAGACTTAAAAGGGGAAAGCGAGACTGGGATTTGTTGGAAGAAATGCCTTCCCATGCTTTCAACTTGGTTTTGTCCATAGGAGCCACCATTTTTTGGATGACGACTTTAAAACGTCTCTGGTTCAACACCAAGGAGTACTTTAAGGTCTTACAAACCATTCAGGAGGAAAAACTACTACCTGTGACCACTTACTGGGTAATAAAAGGCTTTACAATACAATCCATACTATAAAACATTGTAATATTTTAAAATGAAAATGAGTGAGTTTGTGTAATGTCCGATTTTGTAACTCACCTCTCAAAAAAGTTTTTAAACTTTGGTTAAGAAATTTATGGAAACATTTCGAATTTCCAAAACCAATGAATTTCCGAATTTTCAAAAATGCTTCCTTTGAAGGTTATGTGTATGCGTTGTGCAGTGTACAAAATCCAAAATGGAATTTTTTGGTTAGAACGTTACCAGTGTTAAAAGCAATACTCTTTTTGTAAAAATAACAGAATATCTCAATTTTTATATTTTTGTTTGTTTTAAAAAAATTCAATGTTTATTCTGCTTTACCAGTTAACCATCAAAAAGCTTTGCACAAACTGCACCGTGATGTTCTTAAGTCCTCTTTCATTTCAAACTATTTTATTGAAAAAAATGAAACTTTTGGAGCTCCGGTTACCAATAATTTTTTCGTATATTTTGTGTATTTTCCTACAGTTTTCTAAAGGCAGTGTTTTGAAGGCATGGTATGCCCACTTGGCCTTGAAGATCTTGGCGAGTTTTGTTGTTGGACATGGATTCGTTATGACGCTAAGTGACTGGTCTCCTGCTTGGTGGTTTCAATGTCTGGTGGCCGAGGCGCGGTTCACCTATAGCTTCACCCTGAATTACAATATTACCGTTCCGGAGTTCCACGAGATTACTTTTGTGACCGGGATATTTGCAGCGTTCACTGGTATTGGAATACTGTTTGAGTAAGTTTTATTTTTTTAATACTTATGAAATAAAAATGCTTATTATAGTTACGCAAGAAAGTTTGCATAATACATAATAGCTATAGCTAGTAAATTATCATCATCATAAATTATAATATATAATATATTATGCATCACTGTTGCACAAGTAAAAATATTTTATTCAAGTACATGGTAGTCTGTGGAAATTGAATGCAACAGAATTTGCCAGGAAAACGGGAATAAAAAAAACAATGGGCTGAGAACACGTAAAACGTAAGTGAAACATGCAATCACATTTTCATTTTCCCCATTGTGTCACCCAACTTCATGTCAAAAGTAAAAGCACAAGTTTTTTTCACGGATATATACATTCCTTTTAATTTTTCCAAAATTTCCAATTTACAATATTTTTCAGCTGAAAATTTCCAGGTGTAAAAACTTGTGTGCTAACCTCGCATTATACAAAATCATAAAGTGTTTTTATTGCTGTTAAATATGTATTGGTTGGCGTTCAGAAAATTTGTATCAAGCAGGCATGGTGGTGGGTTTTATTAATGGGGTGGGTATACCTATTTTACCCGTTTTTACCCATGCCCTCTTAGCAGATATTTATGTGGGTTTTTTGGGCAAAATGGGTAATATAAATACTGGGGTAAATCGATACACAAAAATTAAATGCTGGGGTAAAATGTTACATAAAACATGCATTAATAGGACTCAGCTGGAGGCAATATCATTTATTAAAATAGAAATCAAACGAGAGAAACAAACAACATAATATTATGTTTGTTGTTTGTCTTAGTACATCTATTTACTACACACATTTTATCATTTAGGGCTGTTTTAGGCAGTCATTCATGGCAATCAGTTCTGGCATTCATTTAAAAGACTTTTCTTGTCTTATTTTTAAGGAGTATTTTAGGAAAGGGGTTTTGGGTAGTATTCGGTGGATTGTGTTGGGTAGTTTGTTTTAAGGGAGACTGAGAAAAACAAGTGAAAACAGTCAATTACTTGCCGAGCCGGCATAGCCCAGTGGTTATAACCATACTACTGAGGCTGCCTTGCTCCGGGTTCAATCCTCGGTGATCGGCAAAAATTAAACGATTCATTGTTTGGAAAAAACACAATTCAGCCAGCATAACGACCCAGGAAAGGGCGCTGGTGGTGTAAAACAAACAAACAAACAAACTTATTTGAAAAAAATGAGGATGCTGTGGACACCATCTAAAAAGCACTGCAGTTTAATTGAACGCTGGCCTTGCTTTCAACTTGTCCAAATTAAAAAGCCAAGCAATATGTGGACAGCTCTAGTCGTAGGTGAGATTCTTCAATGGCATAATTGTATTCCATGTATTTAGATAGGAAACCCATATTTACCCATTATAACCCAAAAAAACCCGAATATTATCCATAAAACCCGTTTTTACCCAGCCCACGGGTTTTTATAAAAAAAACCCGCGGGTACCACCATGCCTGGTATCAAGCAAATTTTAAACATATTTTGAAACATGAAGAAATTGAAGGCTATGACATACTAAAAGTTTATGAAACAACATAAAAAGCTAAGAATTCAAATAATAACTTGTTGAAAATTGTGAATATTATATTGGCCAACAGAAAATCTTGAAACAATTTTCTAATATTGCATTAATTTACTCTTTTGAATGACAAAGTGAAAGCAAATTCAGGGAACTGCTTCACCGTAAATTTTGGCATTAATAATATAACTTAACCTTCACCATTAACAAAATGAAAATGCAAAATGAAAAACGAGAAATAAGATAGCAAAAAACGATACTTTCTCATTTTTAATCGTTTGCGTTACACCGTTGACACCTTCTCATTTATGATATTGGTGTGTTGCATTAAAGATTACCGGGAAATCCATACCCATCATTTCATACCCACTTTTTAAAACCCAAATCATTTCATAACCAAAATATTTCATATACAAATTACTTCATATCCAAATCATTTCATACATACACCGCCAAGACAGTTAACCGTGGTTTTCTATACAGACTAATACATACTCATTAGGAAACAGTGACAGGTACACAAAAATACTGATTTAGCAAAAACTGTAGTCATAAAATGGAATTTAGGTTTGGTTGTCAAAAATGATTGTTGAAATTCTACTTCAGTTTCATTTTAAAACCGAACTTTTATATTCTGATACAAGGTTTGATTTTGATGTATGATTTTTTGAATTTGACATGAGTTTGGTAGTAAATAAGGAATTTAGAAATTCGACTTGGCTATCATTCTGAAATGGAATTTTTGAAATTCGACTGGGGCGTGGGTATGAAATGATTTAAGGCATGAATTGGTTTGGAAATGTAATAGTTTGGGTATGAAATAGTTTGGGTGTGAAATGATGGATGTGAAATGATTTGGGTATAAATAGATCAGGGTATGAAATGATGGGTGTGAAATGATGTGTTTGAAATTATGGGTATAAAAGCGCCGGTCACCTGCATAAAAAAATCCTGACACAAACTTTGGTTCTCATTAAACTTTGTCAATAGTATGAATGAATGAATTCAAACTAATAAAGCAATGAAGAGGAGGAGTAGCAAATCTTTTAGATAAGTGCCAATGGTTTTTCGACCTGAAAACCATTCAAGTTTGAAGTTTGAAGTACTAGCCAGAAAATTGGATTTTACTTTTCGCACTTGCTTACAAAAACTGACACATTTTCAATTTTTACAACTTTCGGCTTTCCCATTGTCTTGCTTGACCAATAGTAGCTATACTTGATCTGGATGATTGGCGGGGTGCGAAAAATGGAAAAATCGCGTCATTTTACCGCACAAAAGGCATAGTGCATTCAGTGACCACTCTTTTATGAATGGCAAGTTTTCTCGGGAACGGCTTGACCGACTGTCAAGAGACAAGAAATTGTGACATTCCTGACCTGTCAGGAGCGTGACTGTGATTGGGTTTTAAGATGAAATTGCAAATGTCAAGTAGGTGCATTCTTACAGTTTACTAAGTTTAATATACTTTGAAATTTCTTGGAAACGATTTTGCATGTTTTTATGAAACAAACTTGTAGCCATTGCCAAAATATCTAAATCTTTATATAATGTATCAATAATTAATTTAAAGACTATTTTTCTGGCTTAAAACCACTTGGTTTTTTGCCACTCTTGAAAACAAAATAGGCAGATGGTGGAAACGAACTCAATATTTCTAAAATCAAATCCTGAAAAAGCAGAGAGCTATTAATGCGTTTTTTTATTCTAGCTTCTGCTTCTTCGAGTTGGCAGACATGCTATTACTGGTGAATGCACTAATTTTGTGGATTGCGGCAAAAACGCTTCGAAAACGTGTACTGGAAATACCAAGGGATTGTAAGCTTGTTTACTTTAAAGAATAAATAACCACATTGGAAACTACAGGCATCGTAATCGGGTATAATTTGCAGCACGGATTCCGGACAACATCTTTGGCCAGTACTTAGCTCTGGAAGGATTTTCTGGCGCCATTGGCAAAGCAGTGGGATCCCAGGTCATCTGGTATGTTACGGCTGGTTTGCCGTACTATTCTATTTTTCTTACCCAAATCCTGGTGTCCGGAGACGTAGTCACGATACTCCGCAGCCTGCATACCTTCATCGCCAATATCGGATTCTTTTACACAGCAGCGAAAATTGGACACGAGGTGGGTTCTTCTTTTCTTTTTTTGTGTTATATCTGTTTTTTCTATATTCAGTTAATTAAGGCTCTGGCGTAAGTTATGTGAGTTTGAATTTTATAACAATTTGAGTTTAAAAAATTCAATTTGGATTAATTTAGAATTTTAACCTACTTAAAAACAGTATGCTTACTTTTTAAAAAAATTCTGTTTGAGTAAATTTCAAGGTGGCTTTAATCGAAGGACGTTTCAAGGTTTGCGAAACTCCGCCTTTTGGGGAAGCCAAAATCGGAATTAGCGGTTATCAGTGGCTAAGCGTTCGATCAGCCTTCATCGGAGGGGTAAGTGTTTTTCTAAGATTTATATTCTCAACAGCACGTTTACACGAAAAAATGTTTATTTTAATAGTACATTATTAACATCGCCACTTTGGTCACAATCATCATCTTCAACAAAATGGCAACTATTCAAGTTTATTAAGAATTTGCCATTGCAAGTTCAAGGATTCAACCTTCTTTAACCATAAACATTTCTGTTTTGAATTGAAAATGGAATTGAATGACTTTCAGATTTGAATTGTCATTCTGCAAACGACGAGTTATTTCCATGTAGTAATTTCAAAGTAGTCTATATCATTATTAATTGTCTGTTTACTTAAAACAATAATACATGTTTATGAACATTACATTTTATATTAACAATAATATATTACAATATTAGCACAACAATTTATAATTGTATCAATTAAATAAATAAAGATGGACGAGGATTCGCATTCTCTTTGTTAGACCGTTCCATTTTTTCATTTTTATTTGTCTGGTAGATCCTTATAAGGCAAATCGAATGCAAAAAGTCTTATTGAAAATGGTAATCAGAAAAAGATTTTATGGGGGTTCCAAGAAATTCTTTAACATGGGGGTAAACGGGATATAGTACCAACTTCAATCCCCATTTTCACACCGAGAAAAAGGTTTTGATCTTTGGAAAAATCTGGTTTTAGCTATGGGATTTAAAACTTTTAATCCTAGAAACGAAAAAATTAAGTTCTCAGTTAGCACTGAGTTTTTTCCCATAGCTAAACGAGTATTCTGTGTAAAGCTGAAATATTATACATATAGTTACGTGTATAAGATAAAGAAATACTACAGTATTCAAATTCTAGTAATTTTAAATGAACATATAAAAATCCTTGCATTGGCTTGACAAAACTAAGCTACAAGCTTCGAGATCGAGATTAGACAGTTTATGAAATTATAAACCCTAGTAGAAACATGTACTCTAATTCACTGTCTACAACTACATTCACTTATTTGTATATGTTTACTGAGGGATGGTAACGTAGATGCAACTCGCACAAAAACTTAGTGCAATGAAAAAATACACTTGTACTCCTAAGCTAACGAAAAAAGTATGCAATCAATAGTTTTTAAAGCAGTGGATGTGAATCCCTAACTAAGCCAATTATATTATATTTGAAACTTCTCAATAGTATGTGTCTTGTTTGTTTGTTCTTTTTTCTTTGCATATTTTATCGTAATCAATCAAGAAAGCATGACCTTAGTTAGACCAACTGTTAAGTTAGACCGTTTTTTCAGAATAGAGTAAGTCTATCCCTAGAAGAGCCATAGGAAAACTTGGTATCACATACGAAGTTGGGCCGACACCACCTAAAGTTATGTAAGAAATAGTTCTAGGCCCAATGGATTCAACAACAAGAACAGCAAAGTATAAATTGAAGTAAATGTCTTATTTTAATTATTAGTGTGACAGTTTGCAAACATGTCATGTTCCTAGGTTCAATGCACATGACTAAATGCATAATATTTCAACTTTACAAAGAATACTCGTTTAGCTATGGGAAAAAACCCAGTGCTAAGTGCTAACTGAGAACTTAATTTTTTCGTTTCTAGGATTGAAAGTTTTAAATCCCATAGCTAAAACCAGATTTTTCCATAGACGAGAAATTACATGCCTTTTCACACCGAAGTCTGTAATTTTCGGGACAAAAACTTAGCATAGTAAACTAGAGGCCTTACAGATATCCTTAAAACCTTAATCTCGATGGTGTTTATCCGTATTGTTTAATAAAATTGATTTTGAAAAATGTTAAACATGGTACTGCACGGTGGGAATATTGATTTTATCTGACGGCACAAAATAACAAACAAGGCGGTTGTAATAAAATCTCGTTCACCCTGAGTACAAAAGAGTTCATAGCTGACACTCAATGCAAAGGAATGTAACCAAATCATTTCTCTGTTCGTATCTTTTCGCTATGCCTAAATTCCCTCATCACATTGTCATTGTCCTGCTTGGCAATCCTTGCAGGGTAGCAGCACAGGGTTTTTATAAAGGCTTTTAAAGGTCGTTCCAGCAACTGGTTTACTTACCAGTAGTCGTATTCGTCATACCTAGGAGCACAAAATTTACATAAAATATTATTAGTTCACAACAGTTTACATTTTTTCATGCATTTTTAGGTTTCCCTAAAAATGGATTTAATTGCTAAAACTCTTACCTAATTCCATACAAGCACTAAATGTAATTCCAAACCGCTGTTGAAAACTGGGTCGTGTCAACATTAGCCCCCAATTTTGTAGAAGGTCATGTTTTGGATCAGTTAAAACTTGTGGTCTAGAATTTGACCCACCTCGTCGTACAAGCGATTGACAAATAAAAGGCGTGTTCTTCCCAGGATTAGTCCTGTGAAATAAACTGTTAGCCAAAAACTTCAATTTTCACCAACCAGTTTTAAAAAACAGCTCATTTTGCTAATAAACCTGTGTTATTCCACAAAGTCATAAAAAGCCAAGGTGCACACAGAGATAAAATTGCCTGTAAATATAACTTAGAGTAAGAACGCGTGATGGGGGGACGCAAAAAATAAATCTACTTGGAATTTGAAAGTTTTTGCTTTGTTTGAATACACATACGTCGAGAATATTCCACACCAAGTTTCAGTGTCTCAAGTTGCCCCATGACGAAATTACAAGGGTTTGAAATTTGAACGACTCGTTAAACCGTTATTCCGTCAGGATGAAGAGTTGGTGGCTGAAACTTTTTTGGTGAATTAGTAATGGTATTAGGTTTTATTCGTGACAATATTACGTCATGACCACACATCTGAAATTTTTTAGAAAATGATTTGTCAAAAAATCTGAAAATTTCACGAATTTTTTAAATTTAAACTGCTGTAACTTACCATATGTAGGATTTTGGAAACTTCTAGAAGGTTGACCACCTACGATATTTAATGCTTTTTCTTTTGCAGAAAACCGTTTGCCAAAATTCGAAGTAGTCAGGAAGTTATGAATAAAATTGTAAGTCAACACAATTTCTTGGACCAACTTTCATATGTTCAGAATAAAGTGGCAACTTCTCTAGATATTTTGATGCGCCGATTAATAACACGTTTGAAAGCCCTAAACATGCGCTATCTATTGTAACCATGACGACCTTGAAAATACTTGACCATAGCAAATGCCAGCTAAAGTATTGATGGATTTATGCTTGACAAAACGGGTCCCGATTTTACAAAATCTGACATAACTTTTCCTGGAAATCGAAATTTACAAAAATAAAAAAACACATTTTTGGCCTACTCCGTAGGATCATTTTGACACCTTGAGCAATCATATTGGATGCCTTGGTGACAAATGGTGTATGACTGAATAAGGCAATCTCGACCAATTTTCAAAATTTTGAATTTTTTTAAGTTTTGCTTTATGAACTTAAATTTGCGTAAAATGCTGCTAACGTTCCCCAGTAATACAAATGTACTCTTATTTTTTGTTTTATGTGCCAATATCGTGAAAATTAAAAAGTTTTTAAAAACTCGGAATTTTGAAAATTGGTCGAGATTGCCTTATTCAGTCATACACCATTTGTCACCAAGGCATCCAATATGATTGCTCAAGGTGTCAAAATGATCCTACGGAGTAGGCCAAAAATGTGTTTTTTTATTTTTGTAAATTTCGATTTCCAGGAAAAGTTATGTCAGATTTTGTAAAATCGGGACCCGTTTTGTCAAGCATAAATCCATCAATACTTTAGCTGGCATTTGCTATGGTCAAGTATTTTCAAGGTCGTCATGGTTACAATAGATAGCGCATGTTTAGGGCTTTCAAATGTGTTATTAATCGGCGCACCAAAATATCTAGAGAAGTTGCCACTTTATTCTGAACATATGAAAGTTGGTCCAAGAAATTGTGTTGACTTACAATTTTATTCATAACTTCCTGACTACTTCGAATTTTGGCAAACGGTTTTCTGCAAAAGAAAAAGCATTAAATATCGTAGGTGGTCAACCTTCTAGAAGTTTCCAAAATCCTACATATGGTAAGTTACAGCAGTTTAAATTTAAAAAATTCGTGAAATTTTCAGATTTTTTGACAAATCATTTTCTAAAAAATTTCAGATGTGTGGTCATGACGTAATATTGTCACGAATAAAACCTAATACTATTACTAATTCACCAAAAAAGTTTCAGCCACCAACTCTTCATCCTGACGGAATAACGGTTTAACGAGTCGTTCAAATTTCAAACCCTTGTAATTTCGTCATGGGGCAACTTGAGACACTGAAACTTGGTGTGGAATATTCTCGACGTATGTGTATTCAAACAAAGCAAAAACTTTCAAATTCCAAGTAGATTTATTTTTTGCGTCCTCCCATCACGCGTTCTTACTCTTATTATGTTGGTGTGAGCCTAGTAGCCAATGTAAAAAAGTATGTTTAGAATTATCAGACATAGTGTGCTAAAGTATCACCCATCGGCAATAATTAGAGGTATTTTGATATTTACACGACCAGGTGTGTAATTTTAGAAAGATACCATTCCATTTTTTTCTCCGTTTTATCTTCTAGTCAAGCGCTTTCAGAATTGCTAATAATATTGAAAATCAAAGGTGGGCCCGGGGGTCAAATGTAGGCTTGAAGTAGGGCTGTTTTTGATGGTTCTCGAACAGCCCCTCCAAAGTTAGAGCTTAATAACTTTTGTAAATTATAACGTTTTCTCCTGATTTGTTCTGCGATAGAATCCTTAGAAATTACTCTTTTAAAATAGCTATTAACTTTGAAAATTGGAGGTGTGTAGTGGAAGCTACAACGATTTAGAATAAAGTTGTTCCGAAAAAACACCTCCATGTTTGACCTACAACAACTTCGACGTTTGCAAGAAGACCACTTCAGTAACTCCAAAAAAACATCCTCATTTAACGCTCTTTCCAAACTGCTATCAACATCAAAAATCAAAAGTGGGCGCGATGGGTAGCCACTACTTTGAAAAAAGCATGTTTACTATGGAGCCTTATGGGAGCTAAAAATACAAACTCGTTAATATCTCGAGAAAGTTAAGAAATAATGATATACTTTAATTTGCAAAATTGTAGAACTTTAAAAGCTCTATCGGAATCAGCAATAAACTGGGAGGTCAAAATTTTGCCCTTAGGTTGCATAGTCCTGTAATAACGGAATTGTATTTTACAATTATATGCTTTAAAAGTGTGCTTTAAAAATATTTACACAGAACTATTTGTAGATAAAGAATAAACCCATTTCTGCTGCAACCGGTTGAAGAAAAAAACTTATTGTTATCGCTTACGATCTCTTATTTGTAGGAGCCGTTGCTTTAAGCTAAAAATAAAAATCAATGTTGTAATCGCTCTTGTTAGAATTAGATAACAATTTTAAAAACTGCAATTTCTTACAGGTACAGAAACACAACTGAAGCCCAAATACTAGCCGTTAGAAATATAAGTAACTCCATTTTTAAAAGCTTCCAGTGTCCTGGTAAAAATTAGATAGTTACTTGTAGCAATTTTTTGTGAATGCAAATAACTTCAGCTCAAATTCCTCTTCGCGATTTATATACTCAAAAGATGACTTGAAAAATGTGTACGTGATCTTATGCCTCCAGAAAATTTATTAGCAGATTGACGTTACATGTCGGCAACTCAAAGAGTATTTATAGATGCCGCATGACTTTATTGAATCCACAGAGTTCAAGAAAATAAAATCTGAAATTAAATTCCAAGTATTTTCATGTAAATGGAATACTTTACATAAAATGAGTTATTGCTGTTGCACATGCCAATAAAACCGCTGGGCTGTCTTTTAAAATCCGTAGTGCTTTATATTAATATGTATATACGGTATATGCAATCAATATTTATTGTCAAAACACTTACTGCTTTTTTCCTTCAAATGCACTATGTATCCTCACATGCACAATATATGAAGTAGGATACTTATCCAAAATTCATTTAAAAAACTAACATTTATTATTTTTGGAAAAATGTTCTAATTACAAAAATATTTAAGTCATACAAATGAAAACATGACAATGAAAAGATATGAAAATGTCAACAACGCTTTTACTGTCTTACTTTCAATTCATTCTAATGTGTACTCAATTTGTCAGTTTGCAGTATACAAACTTGGTACGAGTCAGTTTAGTATGACATATGACAAACAATCTTGTTACCTGCAAAGTGTCCTGTTCATTATCAAAGAGATTATTATCTTATAAGAAGCTTCAAATCTTATTTTTGTATATAAATCGGTAGCTTATATGTTTGTATTGAATCACTCATACATAAGCAGCGCACTTGCCGATTACCAGTCAAGTGCGTGATTATCAGTTTTCTTGTTTTATGCCACTGTAAAATTGTTTGAGCACGTAAGCAGGTGTTTTAATTTTCAGACGCATCAAACTAGTTTAGTTTTCTTTAGTAGTTTTATGATTGTATTTGACAAAGGCAAAAAATGTAAACATTATGACAGTAATTTGTTGTTTAGCTTGAATGGACAATTTTGAAGTCATGCTTGTTCAAGCTCGTGCCTTGATGTCAGGAACTTATTACATTGTTTACGCATGTATGGACAAAAAACAGAATCTTTATCCCAGTTGACAAAATACAGAAACAAAGAAAGTTTCCATAAGCCAACAGTACTAAATATCCCAGCAAATTGAAAAATGTATTAATTTTCCAAAGTGGACGTGTAGTTCGTAAAACTAACACGATTTTTATGCTCAATGTGTAAACGCCTTAATGTGTACAATGCTTAGTATCGTCCAGAGGTTCTGCAGAAAGGAATGTCACTCTAATCATTACTATTTCATTACGTGTGTGATCCTTTGGATTTTGGCTTTATTGCCCAAAACGTTGCCATGATAACGTAGCTCTTTACAAATGACTTAAAGGACACAGAACCATAAGAACGGTGCAGTAAATGTCACCTGCACGCGATGACGTTCTAATTTATGCTATGCTTACTATATCCATTTGGAATGTGGAACAAATGTATTGTATTTTGAAGTATATTGGTAATCTTGTGTTTAAACTGTTTTTATTGCTTTGGTTTTTTATGATTTCGACAGAAAGTTTATTGCCACTTTCATTTTCGACTCACTCTGTTCCCTCTTTATATTTTGAAGTTGCATTTGCCAATTAAATAAGCTCACTAAATTTAATTGGTATCATAATTAGCCGCAAATGGTGTGAAGCAAACACCTGCAAAAAATGAGTACATACCTATCTTTGATACATCAACATGCATTCAAACCTGCTCCCTGGTCGGCTGGCTTGAATGCAACTAAAGTGACACGCATCACGCAATCGTTTTTTTACAACCTGGTTCGTAGTTTAAAAATAAAAGAATTCTGATATATACAGGCATGGTGGTACCCGCGGGTTTTTTATAAAAACCCATGGGCTGGGCAAAAACGGGTTTTTATGGGGAATATAGGGTTTTTTCGGGTTTTACTGGGTAAAAACGGGTTCCCTATTTAAATACATGTAACATTATAAGACCATTGAAAAATCTTATATTCAACTAAAGCTAGCCGCGTATTGTGTAGCTATGACTTGAATCAGCAAGGACAGCGTCAAGTTAAGATAGTAAGTGTGCCATCCAGATGTTGATCACAGCAGCTTTATTCTGATAAACTTGGCGTTTCCAATTTCCAACCACCTAACCATTACGGTACCTGTAACTTGCTTGCATCGTGGTTTCCCATTTGATTTCCTCCAAACAGTCTTGAACACCATTTCGCAATCCACAGCAAGAATGTTCTCCTCCGAAAACTCCTACCATCACTCTACTAGATCTGGCACTGACTTGCGTCTCGACACAGATCTTTCAGGTGGGGTGATTGTGAGACGGCCATGATAAGTGTAACTGGCACGCACAGCTCAAACCTCATTTTTACGACAAGCGTTTGATAAACCCAATCAATTCTGCTTTCGAGCTGTATCTTGACCACCTACCTAAGATTTCGCTATGTCCATACTGTATAAAGGTTTTTGGTGGTGAGTTGTACAAAAATCTGTCCCTTGTCCTCCGCAAAGTTGCAAAATTCGTTGTCCGTCTCTTGTCTTCCGCAAGTTCATATGATTGATAAGCCCAAGAAATTCAGCCTGCATCCCAGAATGGAATGCCACGAATAACTCCACAAACCCTGAATGCTAACGTGTGCGTTTGTTTAGTCTAGTAAATAGATGGATGTAAGAGAGTATAGTGTATTGACAAACACATTGTGCTTTGGTTTGATTGCTTGGTTTCTGTAATTTATTTAAAAATAATATTGCTTACAGCTGAGCCATATAAATGTGTGTATCGGCTTACCCCAGTTTTTTATTTTTTATTTTACCCAGTGGGTTTTAATGGGTAAAAAGGGGTAAAAATGGGTTGCCCAGCCCAGTAATAAAACCCACCACCATGCCTGGATATATATCATTAAAACTTTTAGCCTGATGTAAAAGAACGTACTTGGTTTATATTATATGCTGCATTGATTGAAATTGGGAGGACAACAGTTGGGAATGTCACTAATGGGGGAGGTTGTCTAAGGCAATAAAATAACAACAGATGCTCACTGGAAGAATCCTTGCTCGCTGTAAAAAGTTTTACGTCCTTTTGATCATAAACACAAAAGGCAACTTTATTAAGCCACCCTGAATAATACAAAATGTTATAAAACACGAATAGTTTTAAAACGCCAGTGATATGGCCATTGAAACAATCCGTTTAACAGAGTAGTATCTACTGAAAAACTGATGTATTGCATGATTTAAAATATGAAGCTGCCACACAGTCTTTTGTGATGGAAAGGACATTATCATACAGCTTTGACGGATAATTTACATCCAATATGAAATATTACGCCGCTAGGTCATCTAGTTTGGTATATTTTGACTGATTTCTAAATATTCTGAAAATTTCCAGCATTTGGAATATAGTTCAGCTTACCCATGTCCGGTTACATCGCTCCATAAAATTGCTCCATGAAAATTTCCGGAAAAAGTAAAAAAGGGGCTATGGATGCTCTCGCACCCAGGGAAGATGAAGTATGTTATGTACTACGCTGGGAAATGAATTGGGTTCATGAGTGCCTTGACATACCTTTACCTTTACCTCCTGGATTGGACAATCGGATAACGCCTCCCCTAAAAATCAGTATTCCAGGTAGGTCGCCGTTGGTCAGTGTAATCAGTAGGAAACGTGAATGATGCTCAGAAATATGCAGCAGGTAAAAATGAGAATCAAAGAAACAAACGCCCGTGCAATAGTTGTGTTAAGGGAAAAGGTGAATTTGGGAATTTTCCTTAACTATTTTTTGCTAAAATTATGACATCGGACTTCATGGCTCTGAACTCAGAAAGTTTACTAGGAATTTAAGTGAATATTGCGAATTATCTTGATTATTTGCAAGCGTCTTCCATAAATAAGGTGCAAGGTAACTATAAAGCGGTTGTCATTTGTTTTAACATTAAATTGGTTTGCTATTTTATTTACATTGAAACATAAACTTGAAACGAAAATTGAACGAAAAATATTTAATTGTAGAATGTAATACAGAAACGAAAACTACTTTCCTGCAGGAATTTACTTACTTAATCAAAATATTATAATGCTTATATGACTATGTACATTATGGTGTGATGTGAGACAATATTCCTTGAAGGTTCATATAGAATAGCATTTATCATATTTATAGAAAGAGTTTCAGATTGCGCCTGAAAGTGGGTATTGTCTTATGACTTAACCCGAGTGGGCGACTTTGTTGGAATTCGGAAGGAAGTACACAGTACGTGACTTTCCCACCTGAGTTCGTACATATAAAATGAAAGAGCTCATAACTTTTGTAATTTCTGTTATAATTCACCTTGTTACTATGATAGAGAAGACTAGCGAATGATACGACAATACTTCACAAGAGGTGGAACACTGGACTGCATTGCTGAAGGAACAATAGAGCTGAGGTGGTAACAATTTTATTTTTGAGGTTTTCCAGATAAAGGTGGCCCTATAACAAAAATTACAACTTATTATAATTAACTGTCACTGTTTGATTTGATGGCTTATAAGGCATTAAAAATATGAAAATTTAAGATGGTCTTTATGGTTAAGATCTGATGGATAATTTGAGTGTCGAAATATTGCAGAAACAAGTTTAAAAATAATCATTCTAGAAATTGTATATGGTAATGGTGGTTTGGATATACCTGTTCCCTACTGGATTCTAATTCTGGGTGAACCTTATGTGTAAGTTGCTTTTTTGTTCATTGTTACCGTGGTTAACACCATACCATACAAATACTTAGCTTAACTGTGCCGGGCTACGTAAAAATACTTGAAGCAATTAAGTTGAAATAAAAAAGCTACAAATAAAACCATTGGAAAAAGATCTCAGCTATGTAACTTTATCAATGGCCGATGAAAAGTCTTAAATAAAAGGGTTTTCCAGATAAAGGTGGTTAAGGTGGTTACCGCTACTGACTTCCTTATAGAGTACTGCTACGACTACTGCCCGACTTCAGAAACAAAGTGATTATTTTTGAGCTATAGAAACAATACATCCGTTTTTAGATTCACGTTACTTTATCATTTACCACTTTAAGCTAAATTCTTAACAGTTACTCACCATCAAAGTTCACACGCTTGACCTTAAAGTTGGTTTTCACGTTCCGGCTTTACCCAGTGATGGCTACACACAAGCTGCGACTAAGAGACTGCTACTTTACGCACAAATTCCTCGTTGATTAACTATAATTCCAAATTAAAGGACTGATTTAACACAACACCCTATTATCGCATATTTCTCGTATTGCCCCATCATAAAACACATCTTTCGTTTGCTCACCAAATAAATTCACGCTGCCTTCCCCAAGGGACTCTCGTGATTTTGATCCGAAATACCTGTCCTCTGCCTGTGCTTCTCTCTTCCTACAAAGGATTTCATGATTTTTAGTTTCATTTTCCGATGATACTCTTTTACCACTACCGAAATTTCTTATATTTGGAATACCTGTCTTGCTATTCGCTCCGCTCCAATATGACCAGCTTCCAGGGCTACCACCCCAAGGCTGATTTCTTATTTCTGTTACGCACGAACTGAACCCAAGTTTTCTGCACACGGAGGAACGCAAGATTGAACACAAGACTGACACAAGCCAAAACGCTGGAATGACACAACGGAAACTACAAAATCAAGACCGATTCCTTAATCCCTCAAAGTTCCCGAAATGTTCCCAGAAATTAATAAAAACCCAAATTTCACTATTTAATCTTGACTTACTCTGAAGGCTGGTACTATCGGCTGAAATGAGATTTGACAACTGAACGCAGGAACCTGTTTTTCGCATGGCTTTTATCTCCTTCTTTCTCACTGCTTTGCTATCTACTCCCCTTGTATTCTGCTCCTTTAAAACCTTTACCTTTTAAAAGCCAGCTTTACTGCTAGCGGAACAGTGCTAAGCACGCTACCATTTTCTATCCGATGCCTCTGAAGTGTTCTGCTACCTAACCTAATATCCTGTAGCTGGAGACTCTGTACCAACTGCTTTTCCCTTCTGCATCAAGCAGGAGCCACCGTCTCCGATTATAAACTTAACCTAATTTCCTTAACCTAATATTTTACCCTTACAGTTGTACTAGGATAGGTGAACTGATAAGCAGCAGAAAAAGTTGTTCGTTATTCTCCAACTCCCAAAATGATACTGACTACATTTCATGTTCATTTTCTTGAAATATTCTATCCCGTGCTAAATTCTCTCCATCAATTTTATTAAAGCATTTTACTTACCATTGGGCTTTCGTTTAACATTAGATTCACCCATCTATCTACCTTATCTCCGTTCTCCTCGAATTTCTGCTGCTATCATAATATGCTAATTTACCCAAACGTTCAAAACGAAACATTTTTACCTTGCCACACAAGGTTTGTCATCTACTCTACTATTCTAACAATATCAACTAGAAGAATATTCAAATTAATCTCCGCTGCCCATCATTCCAAATCTGTTCCTTTCAGTTTGGTTTTGCTACCTCATTGCTCCTTCGTCATAATACTATGCCGTATACTACAATGCAACACGCTGAACGGATAATGAACAAAAACAATGCTCAGTCGATGAAACCTGGTTGGATTCACATCCTTAGCACAAAATCATTTTAGCACCGGAAGAGAATCAAAAAGCGCAGATTGATACATGCTTTAACCAAGGATCTAAATAATACATGTTTAGGTTATGCAACGAATGCTCACATTGTCAGGTCTGCTGTTATTAGTAAGCTTGTGTCTTTTTAAATATGGAATAGAAAATTGGGTCTACTTAACAGTCAATGTCAGTCACGACACATTATCTTTTACATCTTTTCACTGTTACTCCGAATTGATATACCTCTCTAAATTTTATACGTAGCATATTTTATAGCATGAACGCCACAATGTAAACCCACCGTCAGTGAATACCTATTTTATGTACACGTCAGCAATGGATGGATCATGTTTTCCGTCCACTGGCTTGAGTTTTATTGAGTCTTGAGTGCATGCAATGACATGGGACATCCATCACCGTGTCCGTTTTTCTTTTTATGGAAAAAGCTGCTTGATGGCTTGAACACAAAGCAATGGTAGTTTATTTCTTTTTCAGCTAAAATCCTTATCT
>JAIQCH010000012.1:0-134878 GCA_029691765.1 Entomobrya proxima | reverse complement strand
CTTTTTTCTTTCCTGAAAAATAAGGAAGAACACTACCATCTTTATTCTAAGAACGAATTGCTAGTAGCATACAGTACGCGTTTTCATACGCCGCCATATAAAGGATTCCGATAAAAGAAAAAACTTCACAAAGGAAAAACATGGTTCTAAAAAGATGAAGGAAATGCTAGAAGAAAAGAAGAGAGAAAGACGGAAATAAGATAGAAAAGAAAAGGCCAAAAGGAATCTGCCGATCATGATGATACTAACACTAAAATTCTATGTTCATTCCACATTGGTCATATATCCTGCATCCTGCTGCAGGATAGAAATATAATGTAATGGCAAACAGTTGAAATCTATTTTCTTTTTCTTTACCAGAGTATTTGAAAATACGTAATCCTTTCTCTTCTTTCTTCTTGTTCCCACTACGCGAATTATATATTTATTTTCCCTTTCATTCAACCCATCCAGCTTCCCCACTGTGTAAGAATACGAACGGGAAAAGATAAAAAGCTACGGGTGAAGTGCAGCTGCATGTCGGGTATTAAATTACATGCCATAGAACACATCCTTCTGCCGAGTAATATGATGCGCACTGTTAAATTGTATCCTGCTTAGAAAGTATAAAGTATCGGCATGAGTTTTGTTTTCGCTTGAAACTGATAATGTGTTTGAGTTCATCTTATTTCTTTTTTGCCTTCGAAGCAGTCTGGTCATGTGTACTTTCAAAATTCGTTTAGGCATTTTGAAGAAAATATTTTCGTCTTGGAGTTTCATCTTGAATAAGTACACACGTTACAATTTTTACTTGACATGAAGAAATTCGACTATGTGCGTACTACTATGTACGTAAGGGCTTTTATTCACATTATTCTTTTGCAGAAATGTTGAACCGCACAAACAGTATATATTGCCTCAAATAATTATATGGACTTCTTCAAAATTGAGAGGATTGTAAATAAATTGCGGCAGAAGGGTAAGTAGAAACATCAGTAGACGTTTTCATTACTTCACTCTTCTGAATAGACAGCGACCTTAACATTGACAAATGATCTACGGTTTACTGAACTTTTAAAGCGCTTTCCATCTTTTATGCTACCGTTATGTCGTACTACATGCGTTTCTAGTAGTTTTCTCATTACTTTCCAGAGTATCTAATACATGACCAACTATATAAAGTTGTAGTTTCAGTGTACAGTTTTTCAAATATATATGCTAAAATGTGCTTTTTAATTCATATAATCATCGTAAAAATAATTTATTAAGCCCTCTTGTAGATAATTTCAGACTCAATAAAGTTGAATTTGAATTCCCTTGAATTGGTTGTATTGAACTGGTTACAATGGCTAACTATTATTATGAAGTTTCAAAATTACCTCTATTACTTATAAGCACCCATTAAAATGCATACTCTATAGCTGATAGCGGATTCGTATGCACATAAAATAAATACAGAGTTAACGGTACACTGGCGATTATAATAATAAGGTAGAAATTCTACCGTAGAATGAATGGGATGAATGCAATATGCAATGAAGAGATTCGTGAAAGCAGAAGACCATTTTCATTCAATGCACCTGAAAAGGTAAACGAAAACTTTTTCTCCTGAACAAATATGAGTATAAGCTGGAGGCTGTGTCATCATCTCGGAATAGAGCTATTGCAATGGAAAAGATATCAGCATGAAATGAACCATCATGCATACACTTGTGGAAACGGCCAACTCATCCCCGTCTGTATTTATTTTCATTCCCTTTTCTCTCGTTCTCCCTTTTCATTCCTTCCTTTCGACAAAATAATAATCATGCAAGTTTACTTTGTATGGTGCAACTCTATGTATATAATGGGTGCTTATTATGACATGTTTGATAAAAGGTCTATGAGAAAACCATCTAACGACACACTATGCTCACGTTCTCCCCATAAAAGTGGCCATGTCAAACTATCATCCTTTCTACTGTAAATGCTATACAACCATGGTATATCCTTCTGAAGAATCAGTGAAAAGTCTTTCATTGTGCCAGTACCAAAGGAACAACTATAATGCAGTGATGTAATACGATGCATAAGGTCAGGAGAACGGAATCATTTGCTAATGGTCCACCATATATCAAACTAAAGTCTTTTCTGTCTGTGAATGTGAATCGCTGGTTTGAATAATAAAGTTGATGATGTTGATAACTTTGCTGAGAATAGTGCGTGTTTGCATTCATTGGGAGTGTGAAGCTTTCACAAAATCATAAAAAGACACGTGCATACTTTTACCCGTTCCCTAGAATCTTGTCCTTATTATCAGGTTTCTACTTCTGCTCCTGCCTCTCTCACGAAATAAGCAACTACAGCCCCTTCGATCCATTGAAAAAGAGCTTATATGCATTAGTTTTATCATTCGTTGCTTGCCTGCTCACCTTTTCTAGCATTGACTTTCTCCTTCCTGGAGTGCGCAAAGCTGCTTGAAAACCTTAATGAGGAGCACAAAGGACTACCTTCATGTACAGCAGTGGTGACTGTGTTCATACTCGTTGTGTCAATATTCAATACATAAATCCTTTTATTTGTATTAGTCATGTTAAAGTCTCCTAATCAATAAGCAATTTTCACTAGTGTCAATAAAGTGTGGAAACAAGATTTAAGAATAATTACTATGAACCAACATCTAAAAGATTTCTTCTGAATGTATGTATGCAATTTTTATCATTCGCGGAGCGTGTTACCAATCAAGCAATCCGGTTTGACAACCAGGAAGTTAACATGTGTGATAGGACAGCCACACACTCTGTTCAAAATGACGACGGGAAAGATTGACTCGTGTGCTTGTGTAGAAGAAGGGTGGAAAGGCGATAATAGTGTTTGTATGTAGTAATAGAGGTACAACAACACATGTCTATTATAATAAATTCATGATGGATAGAGGGGGAGGTGAAAGACACCTTTCATTTTGCTGATATGCCAGTTTTTCGTTCTCTTTCGCACTTGGACAAGCTCTTATAGGGTAACCTTATATAGCAAGCACGTTTTGTCGCTACTCCAGTGCTTCAACGTTCGTTCGAAAAGGAGAACGCAAAGCGTTACCGAAGGATTTTGGAGAAAGCCTTCGTATTTGCAATATGATAAAACAACAAGATGACTACAACTTTTGGAGCTTGTGAGCCAGTCAATCCTCTTTTTCAGGCAAGTCTCTTTTTAATGTGACTGTCTCCAGCAAACCCATTTTGCTCCACTTGTGCTGGTTCAGACATTATGGGGAAAAACTAGAGTACCTCAGGGGCTTTCAGTAACGAAGATGTGTTCTATGATACCAGAGTGTCCACAATTGTGACATATTTGACACAAACATAGACTTCGTTATGAAGGGAACGGGATACCATGTAAGCTGCCGATAAATATAAGTCACCGAGACAGCAACCGTGGTGGTATATTGGTGGATAGACATCATGAAATTATCAAAAGAGATGACATTCCTAGAAAACATTATATAAAAGTTGCCGTCGTAAGCGGGCTAATATAGGAACGAGGAGGATTTATGTATATATTCTCTCCATAGACCTAATACTTTGCCAGAAATGTCACAATTGAAATTTCGAGAGTCCCAGAAAGGGCTTCTTTGAGACGTAAAACCAACATTAGTTTTAAAGCCTTACCTACAGTCATTAGTTAGTATTTTTGAGAATACGTCTGCTTTACAGGGAGAGTATATGTTATAGGGAACGTCAGTGAAATAAGCAAGTTACATCCATACTTTCACCTTCACTCCAATAAATTTGTTAGGTTTGTGCTACTGGTTCGACCGTCACAACCACTCTAAAATAATCATGCTATCAAACTGGACCATATTGGATTCACCAGAAGGAAAGCCATTAATGTCACCCTGAAGTTGTTTCACAACTCATGTAGCTCTCCCATTACTACAGACAGAGATTCACAAATAACGAGGAAAATCGCATTAGTGCCGCAATATAACTAGGACTTTTCCCAGCATCCGTTTTTCCAAATAACTTCATGTGCATTGCAGCCAACGCACTGTTCTGTTCTGGCTTGGTACTGGCCGAAACGCTTGCCACAAGAAGAAAATTGTACACACCGCAAATGGAAAGGACCAGATATAGTTTAGAGACACAGAAATGAACGAGTTTTGCCATCATTTTCCAACCTAAAAAATTGGGTACACAGAACAGTGTATTACAAGACACCCCATCATTTTCTTCCCTATAGCCTTGCATTATCAGATTTACAATACACAAAAATACACATCTTTATAGACAGACGGAGAAACTTATATGATCTCATGGTTATAAACAAAAATCTAACAGCATATCCATCATCACCATTGAATGCAGGACTTATTTCATGTGTTTGTCGTATCTAAAAATAGACATTCATGCCGATGAAGTATGAAAAATGAAAAAAAATTTAATTTACCAAAATGTTAAGTCTTTATTGTTATCATTTTCAATTAGCGGCTAATTTCAATTATTAGCCTGCGTCGTTGGCAAAAAATTTCTACAAACTGTATTTTTTTTAAAATCGGCTTTCCTCAAAGGTTAAAATAAAACGAAGACCCGTTTTAAAATTGGCAAGATAAAGGTAATCGTTGGCATCTCGTTGC
Source organism: Entomobrya proxima (assembly GCA_029691765.1). Lineage (NCBI taxonomy): Eukaryota > Metazoa > Arthropoda > Collembola > Entomobryomorpha > Entomobryidae > Entomobrya > Entomobrya proxima. The sequence continues at coordinate 130,290 of JAIQCH010000012.1, read as the reverse complement.
ATAAAATTAATCATGAATGATATTTATTACATTATGATCAAAGGCGAAGTCTGGCAAGTTGCAGACGGTTCAAAGCTTATCATTACTAACATACGCGTATTTATAAGTCTTAATATTAATATTCTAATAATGACAAATAGTTTTAAAAATCAATGCTTCCACTCTCACAAATAATAAAAGACTTAGCTTGCTTAGACCCTGTGCTTAGCACAGTGTGCTAACATAATAGTTTAATGTAAAAGGATTAATAAGATAGAAGAAAGGAAATGGAATGTATCTGTTGAGTTATTGGATAAGAGATGATGAGGGGTGGTAGCATTGTGTAACTTTTTTGTTAGGAAACGGAATCAAAGGAGTAAAATATTATGATCTCTTTCAAGTCTTCTCTTAGCTTTGAATGGAACCTTTCCCATGAGATCTGAAGGCATTGGCAAGCCTGGCTGGAGGCCAGCACTCTGCTGGTAAAATACTTCCGAGCCGACACACTGATATCCATACACAACATGATCCTCCCCCCTGTGGAAAAGTAAAAGTATGACTTGTTGTAGCATTCTTTAAGTTGTACATGAATTGCAGTAGAGAGAATATTTAGGATACAACATTTTATTTCACTGCAGAAACTATAAATAATTTACCGTATTATGAGTTCGCTAATGCTGGGATACACATTAAAATCTTGATGCATCTGTTGCACCACATCGAAATCCATGGAGTGGTTTCGACCCCCATGAGCTAAGCTGCGCCATACGGATTCATAATGCAGATAGCAATAATGATCGTGCTGACTTGCAGTCGTAGACATTGTCTGCTCTTCAACGTTGGAAATAGCTGTCTCCAACTCAGCCATGCTAGATGACCCATATTCCCACTGCAATATGTTTATAACCAAATTATATTTTGGAAAGAGTTCCAAAGAAGAATAGACATAAAAAGTAGATGGATACAGTGAACTTACCAAACTCTGAATTAGTTCCGAGTCCTTGCATTTCTCCCTTTCTAGTAAAAGCAGCAGTCTCATACTGCCAAGACTATAAATTAATAGTGACGACTTGACATGGTTTTTAGCATCCAAACTACCGCTTGAGCAACTGCTACTAATTCTGTGACCATCTAAACATTTATTCGGATGAGCATTCTCTTCAAAGTATTCGCTGTCCTTTTGAGCGTCTTTATTGCAGACATTTGAGCTCCCTTTAGTACACACAGTTGGGTGTGAAGATATTGAGCCAAAATCGGACAGCCTTGCATCTCCAGTATGCGATGGTATCTTTCCAGACAAGGACGGAATCTGAGAATTTACTTTGGTAGAACCGTTGACTTTCACTGTATGGTCTTTCGAGGCAACATGAGAGTAGTTATTGAGTAATTCGTCTTGACTAGAGAGCTTTCGAAACGAAGCGGATAAGTCTTGATGTGATGGATTGTTAATAGCTGCCAGTGCTTCAGTTGAATTCTTCCAACTATATTTGGACAATTTGAAAAACAATGACAATTCAAAGTTATGATATATAATATATAAAAAATATTTGATAGACGTAATACGTACTTTTCATTTATATTTGGTAAAACTGCGGGAAAGCTTTCGGAAACCCGTGATGGTGTGTCCACAACAGGTGACATCATGTCTTCAAAAGTAGACCATCGACGTTTCGATTTCTTTCTTGAGTATTTTTTATTATTTAATGGCAAATCCATTGGCCTACGAGGAGCTGTAGATGATTAATAAAAAATGCTTTTAAGTGCGGGATTCAAGCAACTAAATTTAATGCTATCAGATTTAATGGTTACCTGTACTGGACGGTAAGTTTAAAGACTGCCCATGCTCCGTAGAGTTTGGCTGTGGCAGATTTAATGAGCTAACTTCTTGCTTTGTTAAGTTATTCAAATTTTCTTGCGTAACTTCATTTGGTTTTATTGGAAGAGGATCAGATTTTGGCTTAATGTCTTCTTCTAATGTTACTTCAGGCTGTAATTTGTCGTTTGGTGGCATGGGCTCTACTTCAGTCTCATTTTCTTTATCTTCGTCGTTGTCCTTGTTGTTTTCATCCATACCAGCGTATACATCAAGTAAAGCCTTTGATATACTTTTACCATCACAGCGTATAAAAGGAAAATACGGGTCAGTAAGACTAGCACAAAAACAACTTCCGATGGGCAAAGGTGGTGTTGACTTTTCCTGAATATAAAATATAAATAAGTTTTTGATCTTGATTTAGCCATATTTTTACTATAATTAATTCTCTATATTGTTCGCATACAGCAGAACTGTCATCCGAAATGTGTAAATTCTCCAAGCTTTTAAAAACTCGAGATGATTTCAGGAAGTTTGGACCACATCCATTCATGTGAACACACGGTGGTGGTACAGCTACCAAGTTCTCTTTCTTGCTAATTTCTACGGTTGTTGTTGTGGTGTGGGCTGAGTGTGCTTGATTTCCCTTAGATTTCAGAAATTCCTCAAACTTGAGTTTTTTGTCCTTTGAAATCAAAGCGGCATCTGTCGAACTTGTCTCTGATGCATTTTTGCTAATAACAGTGTTCTTTCCCGATTCTGACACGGACACGCTTCGTGACAGTTCTTTGGACGATGGTTCCGAAAATCCTAAACTTGAACTTGTGTCTGAAGGATCTTCCTCTTCGCGTATTGGAAGAATTTTGCCTTTATGATTGTTTTCCTTATGAAAGTTAAAGGAAATAAATTAAAACAAGTACTTGTAGATGCTGTCAACATTGTATTTGAAGGCATGCCACAACAATCCTGGCTTATACTAAGGGTGGCTCGCGATATTTAAATCGATTTTTCGAAACGCGTATATTTTTAACCAAAAACTTCCTGGATCATCTGATCATATAGTGTGATAGCCCGATTCTTAATCTTTAATTCTGTACCACTTTGATTGCATTTAGTTCATAGTTCGCGAAGTTGTGTGAGGTCAAATGTCGCACTAGTAGTGACACAGTTTCCAAAACGCACTTTTCATATTCGGAAATTTTTCAAAAAAACATGGTTTTAGGTGTTCAAATTCCAAGAAAATTATGTGTAACATTCCTCAGGAATCTAGAAATGTTCTGTGGTAACTTATATTACGCAACTACTGTTACTTTCATTTTTATGGCAAATAATTTGAAAAAAAGTTGCGTTGCTAAAAATTTTCGACTTGCCAACTTAAATTGTTAATTAAATGAAAACCGTTTTCGTTATGTGGTGTAAAAAGATGCATAAATAATGAAAAGAGTTCAAAAAATCATAATATTAAGGTTCTATTCCAAAAATGTTTGACTAAGACATGTTTTTGCGCCAAGTTTGTAGAGTCGATTTAAATATCGCGAGCTACCCTTCGTATAATAGCAGGTATACTTTAAGTTTTACCTTTGCTGTAGCAAGTTTAGGTGCATAATGTGAAGGATGTTGGAATGTAGCGCTATGTTTTCTTAATCTTTCTAATTCTTCCTCGCTGACATAAACGGTAAATATTTGTACCCCCGGTGGACAAGCAAAATGCAGTCTTACAGGTTCGGCAGGCTTTAAAAATACAAAATTACATTTACAAATGTGATTATTTTGTTTCTGCTGCATAATAATATATAAAATACACACATTTAACATACCGGAAGTTGGTAAGGCTGTATAAAAGCTAATTTTTGCGCAAGCTCTTGAGCCAGCTCAACACCAAGAACTCTGTCAAAAACACAATTTCAAAGTTGTAACCATAATGTACTTTGTTAAGAATAAACTTTCAAAAATTTGCACTTACTTGTTCTGATACATTACAATTCCTCCGAGAACTCCGTTTTGCATCAAACATGATTGCAATACCACAGTAGCACTAAGAGATATGTTACTGGCACTCTAAAAATTCACAAAACCCGTATTTTAATAATTATTATGAATCATATTATTTATGGGTGCGGGTGGATTTTCAGGGTTCCCTCGTTAACCCGTGAGTAATGTGAGTTGTAAAGTAACTAAAACTTACTTTTGGAAGATTTAAAATAGGGAGTATTCCAAAGGTGAGTGCAAATAAATCTCCATGATGTTGAGAAATAGGAATATAATGGTCCATTATTAATGAAAGTCTGGATGACAACGCCAGTGGATCGTCATTCACGCTATGAAGTATACTTTTGATATCCCGATGAAAAAATATTGTAAGACTGAACAAAATGTCCGCTTGTTTTTCCAACAACCAGTCCGGGGTAACACTACTGCAACCGAGTGCCTGTGCAAATGTACAATGTAATTAAATTTTACAAATACCCCAATAATTTTCATCTTAAAAGTGATCCGCTTTTGCTCCGCTCTAGCTTAAAGTGCTTATAACTAACTCAGCTTACCAGCACATACTGTCTCCCAAATTTTCTCATAGCAAATTTCCCATTGTCTAGTGTCAGGATCTTTGGTGCCGAGAACGTGTCTACAAGGAAGTGTGTGATTCCCATGAGCTGGCCACATATTGCAATCCTTCGTTCTTCTGGAATACAATCCGGATGAAAGTACAGTATCGCGTCCTTTGGATCATCTTCCTCTTTCCGAACACTCAGCGTGTCATAAATGAAAACAATCTGAAGTTCCCTATAAAGTTAAGCATACAAAATTGCTTAAAATTGCAAGTACTGTAGTTAACCCGCAGACATTAAACACTTTATATACCCAGACATGACGCTTGACGATCCGTTTCCGGTCTTAGTTGGTTTGCTCCTTTTTGTTGTTAAACTAGAACTGTTCACCAAATTATTGATAAGATGACATGGACGTTTTTTGCTCCTCATTCTAGTCACCCCCTCCGACAACACTTTAACTTTGTTTCTGGTGGCCACATTTTCCTCGCAGTTGCTTTTCCTTGCAAGTGGCCTTATCCTGGAATACCTGTAATCAATGAATTCCAAATCACTGAACATTTCGCTTTCTGGTTAGCAAGATATAATGATATAAAACACGTTTTCTTAAACAAAAGCCGGATAATGTTACTTCATGCACCTCTAAAACACATATGACACCGATCTTAATGGACGTGCTCATGCTTTCCAAAAAATCCTTACCTTGAACGTGACAAACATTCAGTTAAGCCTGTTTGTGCATATCATATGGTGATGCTTTGTTTGTTTACACTTCCAAGTTTTACACTCAAGTACTCAAGACATGCACCATTTCATTCACTAAACCACACACGTAAAACTTAATGCGTCACTTTTTCCAGTTCTGCTTACATTATCAATGAAACACGTACCTCAGTGAATGAAGTTACAATATTTATGGTGTCCACTGCCTAATTACTGGAATCTTGGTCATTTCGAAAGGATAAGGATTTCGATGTAAAACAAATACTTAATTCCAATTCAATGTAGAGACCCAACAATGAGTTTGCTGCATTAGTACTTTACTTGTTACTAGTAATAGTGCTGAAAATACGCGAAAGAAATTTCAATGAGAATTTGTAAATAAAACCTCTGCTGGCTACATATGATCTCTTGCTCATGTATTCTACCTTTGCATTGCATGTAAGCATGCAACCTTTTGCATCCCCTCTCTGTGTGTAGAGTTTGGAGTTATGCAATGTTGGCGAGGTCTCTTTGGCAAACAAAATCTACCCTTCAGCAAGCAATTTCTAGCAAGCACCCTTCAGCAAACAATTTCAATTTCATTTCCAGTCACTGAAGGTGGCCTGAGGTTATTTAAGGTTACTGGAAGGTAATTAAGGTTACTGGAAGGTAATTAAGGTTACTGGAAGGTAATTAAGGTTACTGGAAGGTAATTAAGGTTACTGGAAGGGAATTAAGGTTACTGGAAGGGAATTAAGGTTACTGGAAGGTAATTAAGGTTACTGGAAGGGAATTAAGGTTACTGGAAGGTAATTAAGGTTACTGGAAGGGAATTAAGGTTACTGGAAGGTAATTAAGGTTACTGGAAGGTAATTAAGGTTACTGGAAGGTAATTAAGGTTACTGGAAGGGAATTAAGGTTACTGGAAGGTAATTAAGGTTACTGGAAGGTAATTAAGGTTACTGGAAGGGAATTAAGGTTACTGGAAGGGAATTAAGGTTACTGGAAGGGAATTAAGGTTACTGGAAGGTAATTAAGGTTACTGGAAGGGAATTTAGGTTACTGGAAGGTAATTAAGGTTACTGGAAGGGAATTAAGGTTACTGGAAGGTAATTAAGGTTACTGGAAGGGACTTAAGGTTACTGGAAGGGAATTAAGGTTACTGGAAGGGAATTAAGGTTACTGGAAGGGAATTAAGGTTACTGGAAGGGAATTAAGGTTACTGGAAGGGAATTAAGGTTACTGGAAGGGAATTAAGGTTACTGGAAGGGAATTAAGGTTACTGGAAGGGAATTAAGGTTACTGGAAGGGAATTAAGGTTACTGGAAGGGAATTAAGGTTACTGGAAGGTAATTAAGGTCACTGGAAGGTAATTAAGGTCCCTGGAAGGGAATTAAGGTTACTGGGAGGTAATTAAGGTCGTAAAAAACGTAATTAAGTTTACGACTTTTTGAGGTCGTAAAGATTACGACTTTTTGAGGTCGTAAAGTTTACGACTTTTAGAGGTCGTAAAGATTACGATTTTTTGAGGTCGTAAAGTTAACATAGATCTTGTTACATGTTACCAACTTAAGGGCGTTATAAGGTTTTGAATAGTGTTATTCAAAACCATTAAGGTGCCCTAAACATTTTAGAACGAATTCATTTCAAAACAGTAAAGGTCAAAAACTTGTAACATAGATCTATGTTGCAAACTTACGGGCGTTATAAGGTTTTGAATAGTGCTATTCAAAACCATTTAGGTGCCCTAAACATTTTAGAAATAATCCATTTTAAAACATTAAAGGTCAAAAACTTGTAACATAGATCTATGTTACAAACATAAGGCGTTAAGGGGTTTAGATAGGTAGTGGTTGCCTTATATCCCAGTTTAACCATGTGTAGTTTAACCAAATGTAGTTTAACCAAATGTAGTTTAACCAAGTGTAATTTAACCAAGTGCAGTTTAACCAAATGTAGTTTAACCAAAGCACACAAACGATTTTCAATAGTACCATTTAAAATGTTTAATGCACTTGTATGATTTTTAATAGTACCATTTAAAATGTTTAATGCACTTGTATGATTTTTAATAGTACCATTTAAAATGTTTAATGCACTTGTATGATTTTTAATAGTACCATTTAAAATGTTTAATGCACTTGTATGATTTTGAATAGTACCATTTAAAATGTTTAATGCACTTGTATGATTTTGAATAGTACCATTTAAAATGTTTAATGCACTTGTATGATTTTGAATAGTACCATTTAAAATGTTTAATGCACTTGTATGATTTTGAATAGTACCATTCAAAATGTCTAAAGCATTTAAATGATTTTGAATAGTACCATTCAAAATGTCTAAAGCATTTAAATGATTTTGAATAGTACCATTCTAAATGTCCAAGGCTCTTAAATGATTTTGAATAGTACCGTTCAAAATGTATAAAGCACATAAATGATTTTGAATAGTACCATTCAAAATGTATAAAGCACACAAATGATTTTGAATAGTACCAATCAATACGTCAAAGACATTTAAATGATTTTGAATAGTACCATTCAGAATGATAAAAGAACGTAAATGATTTTGAATAGTACCATTCAATACGCCTAAGACATTTAAATGATTTTGAATAGTACTATTCAATACGTCTAAGACATTTATATGATTTTGAATAGTACCATTCAAAATGTTAAAAGCACACAAATGATTTTGAATAGTACCATTCAAAATGTTAAAAGCACACAAATGATTTTGAATAGTACCATTTAAAATGATCTTCACCTGCCGGCAGTACTGCTGAGCACTCAAGCAATGATTTTAACCTGCCGGCAGTACTGCTGAGCACTCAAGCAATGTTCCTAATTTGCCGGCAGTACTGCTCAGCACTCAAGCAATGTTCTCAACCTGCCTGCAGTATTGGTGAGCACCCAACAAATGTCCTTAACTTGCCGGCAGTACTGCTGAGCACACAAGAAATTTATTTACGCCCAGCGTATATGATATTGTTTGAGTGTCCTGTCCCGTCCGTCCGTCCGAAAAATTAATCTGCTATAGTACTGCTGTTTTTTGACGGAGGGAGCTGATATTTGGTATGTAGACTAATTGAAGGGTGGGGAATTCAGCAAAGTTAACCAATTACCCCTGGGGGGTAGGGCTCATCCCCCAGGGGTAGTTTTTTACAGTTTTGGCCGGATTGAGTCTCAAATTTGGTATGTAGACCAATTGAAGGGTGGGGAATTCAGCCAAATCAACCAATTGCCCCTGGGAGGTTGGACTCATCCCCCAGGGGTAGTTTTTTACAGTTTTGGTCGGATTGAGCTCAAATTCGGTATGTAGACCAATTGAAGGGTGGGGAATTCAGCCAAATCAACCAATTGCCCCTGGGGGGTTGGACTCATCCCCCAGGGGTAGTTTTTCACAGTTTCGCTCGGATTGAGGTCAAATTCGGTATGTAAACCAATTGAAGGGTTGGGAATTCAGCCAAATCAATCAATTACCCCTGGGGGGTAGGACTCATCCCCCAGAGGTAGTTTTTCACAGTTTTGCTCGGATTGAGGTCAAATTCGGTATGTAAACCAATTGAAGGGTGGGGAATTCAGCCAAATCAACCAATTGCCCCTGGGGGGTTGGACTCATCCCCCAGGGGTAGTTTTTCACAGTTTCGCTCGGATTGAGGTCAAATTCGGTATGTAAACCAATTGAAGGGTGGGGAATTCAGCCAAATCAATCAATTACCCCTGGGGGGTAGGACTCATCCCCCAGAGGTAGTTTTTCACAGTTTTGCTCGGATTGAGGTCAAATTCGGTATGTAAACCAATTGAAGGGTGGGGAATTCAGCCAAATCAATCAATTACCCCTGGGGGGTAGGACTCATCCCCCAGAGGTAGTTTTTTACAGTTTTGCTCGGATTGAGCTCAAATTCGGTATGTAGACCAATTGAAGGGTGGGGAATTCGTTTTTCACTAAAATTGGTGCCAATAATTTGTCGCTGGGCGTACTTTTACAACTTTACTAAAGTTTTATTTATGCTGCCAGCAGTTCTGCTGAGCACTCAACAAATGTTTATAACCTGCAGGCAGTACCGCTGAGCACTCAAGCAATGTTCTTAACCTGCCGGCAGTACTGCTGAGTACTCAAGCAAAGTTACTAACCTGGCGGCAGTACTGCTGAGTAGGTAGGCAATTTATTTAACCTGCCGGCAGTACTGCTGAGTAGGTAGGCAATTTATTTAACCTGCCGGCAGTACTGCTGAGCACTCAAGCAATTTAGTTTACCTGTCTGCAGTACTGCTGAGCACTCAAGCAAAGTTACTAACCTGGCGGCAGTACTGCTGAGTAGGTAGGCAATTTATTTAACTTGCCGGCAGTACTGCTCAGCACTCAAGCAATGTTCTCAACCTGCCTGCAGTATTGGTGAGCACCCAACAAATGTCCTTAACTTGCCGGCAGTACTGCTGAGCACACAAAAAATTTATTTATGCTGCCAGCAGTTCTGCTGAGCACTCAAGCAACGTTCCTAACCTAACGGCAGTACTGCTGAGCACTCAAGCAATTATTTTACCTGTCTGCAGTACTGCTGAGCACTCAAGCAATTATTTTACCTGTCTGCAGTACTGCTGAGCACTCAAGCAATTATTTTACCTGTCTGCAGTACTGCTTAGCACTCATCGAAAGTCCTTAACTTGCCGGCAGTACTGCTTAGCACTCATCGAAAGTCCTTAACTTGCCGGCAGTACTGCTGATCATTCTGGCAATTTATTTTACCCCTCTGCAGTACTGCTTAGCACACAACAAATGTCCTTAACTTGCCGGCAGTACTGCTGAGCACTCAAGCAATTTGTTTTACCTGTCTGCAGTACTGCTTAGGACTCAACAAATGTTCTTATCCTGCCGGCAGTACTGCTCAGCACTCAACAAATGTTCTTAACCTGCTAGCGGTACTGCTGAGTACTCAACAAATGTTCTTAACCTGCCGGCAGTACTGCTCATGTTTTGACTGCAATTATGTCAGTTAGAGAATACTGGTTAGTGCGATATGATGGTGACTTATGGTAAATGCACAGTTAAGTTGGAAAATGATGTTGGGCCGAATAATGTGGCTTTTGTGTAAAACTGTTGAGAATTTATGGGGAATAAAATATAGACAAGTCAGATTTATTTATACAAGTAATTTGAAGTAGTAGAAATAGTCAATTAAGATTAATCAGTAATTTTCCCCAGTCACTTTAGGTAGGTAAAAATATCTGCAGAACACAGCAATTTTACTTTGCTCCTCACTCGACGACTCTAATAGACAGACAAGAGTTCTCTTTCACACTCTTACATGGACCAGGATACAGATTTTAGCTAGTAAAACAGGCATGGGCTTTACACGTCAAAGATGATGTGGCACACCGAATTCCAACATTTCTCTCCAGCGAGGTGCTTTACACATGACAGAAATTACCACTAAATACAAATCATTAGTTCACACAAATTAAACTAGATTGCAATACTTTATCATAACCGTTCTTAAGTATTTTACATGCTGCATCATCGTACAACATCATTCCATTCTGAACACTCCCCCCATTGCACTATCGTCAATCGTCTAGTACTTTCACTGATGACTCATCTAGCCAGAGCGAAAAGAGAAAGTTTTCAAAGCTTACTTTACCAATATAAACATTAAAAGTCAAAATACCAAAAAAATGAACATCCTAAAGGTTCCCTGACACGTTCAGATTTGAGGTATTAGCCTCTACGAACAATTTCAGAACCCGTTCCGTTACGGAACTCGACATTCTATGACACGCTCATGCTGGGATTTTATCCCCAGAGAGCTACCCTTAACGGTTTTTCAGAATGTGTTATCCCTAGTGACAAACTAACTGAACTTGAAAATTTACATTGATTTTTACATGAAACATGTTCATTTCTCAAAAAATCTAATTTTGAACATTAACATCTGCTCTGGTGGTAGACTCATCATCGGATTCAGTTAACAATGGTACAAGCTTGGCGATAACACGATTCACTACTGCCGTGGCTGTCTTAACACTGACTTCACGGACTTTCCCGTCGACTCCAGGGTGCACTTCCAGCACGCGTCCCATTTTCCAAGTTGCTGGAGGAGTTTCTTCCACCAACAGAACTAAATCACCAACTTGGACATTATCACTTTCCCACATCCACTTCGTCCTTTGCTGCAGCGAATTCAGGTATTCACGGCTCCACCTCTTCCAAAATAACTGGAGTTGCTGTTGAATACCCTGATACTGGCTCAATCTGTTTCTTGGAATCTCCGTCAACGCAGGATCTGGGACTGTTGTCAACGGTGCCCCGATCAGGAAATGACCAGGCGTCAATGGTTCCACATCCCCTGGCTCCGCAGATCTTGGTGATAGTGGTCGTGAGTTGAGCACAGCCTCAACTTGTGATAACAATGTCGCAAACTGCTCGTAGGTCATAGGACTACTTCCTGTCACTCGACGCAAGTGGTACTTCGTCGACTTGACAGCTGCCTCCCATAGTCCCCCAAAGTGTGGTGCCCCAGGAGGATTGAAATGCCATTGGATCCCTTTGGCACCCAACTCGTCGGTTATTGCTTTGTTAGCCACAGCCCCTTCCACAAATAACTTCAATTCTCGGTCCGCTCCCACAAAATTAGTCCCACAATCTGAGTACATGTGGGAAGGAAGGCCCCTGCGTGACACAAATCTTCTCAAAGCCGCTATAAAGGCTTCACTGCTTAGGGATGACGCGGCTTCCAAGTAAACTGCTTTGGTTGCTAAACAAACAAACAAACATAAGTAGCCCTTATAAGTTTTAGGCACCCTACCCACGACATCCTTCAGGACAAAAGGACCGGCATAGTCCACCCCCGTATGAGTAAAAGGTCGAGATTGCGTCACTCGAGGCGCTGGTAACGAACCCATAAGCTGCTCCGCAACTTTAGCACGGTACCTCCTGCATTTAACACAGCTCCGCACAAGGTGCCTCACTTTGTCTCTCCCCCTGATGATCCAAAACTCCTGCTGGATTGCTGACCACGTTGACTGGAACCCGCTGTGCAAACTGCTTGTGTGGTAATGATCCACAATTAACTCGCTCAGGTGAGAACTTCCCGGAACAATAGCTTGATTCTTTCTCTCTACTTCCCAAGAAACATTCTCAAACCTTCCAGACACCCGGATTATTCCATAACGGTCAATATAAGGATGCAGGCTCTTCAGTTTGCTTTTACTTCCCACTTCCTTCTTTTGCACTAACAGCTGATACTCCGCTTCAAAGTGCTGCCGTTGCACCTTTCTGATCCAAAAATTAAAAGCACCCTGGAGCTCCACTGCTGATAGTGGTGCTTGGTCAACCTTCTTCCATATACGAAACACTAGCCACCGGAGGTACCAGGCTGTTACCCGTTTCAGGCGTTGTAAAGACGAGTAGCGGAGTAAAATCGGTGATTCTGCTCTTTCAGTCATCATGACTGCCGCTACTAGTCCCCGTTCTTCCAAGTCCCCCTCGGTAGGTTCTTGTGGAAACGCTGGTAAACTGGTTCTGGATAACCACTCTGGCCCGTTCCACCACAATGCTGAATAGCAGAGCTCCCTCACTGTTGTTCCCCTCGAAGCAAGATCTGCTGGGTTCTCCACCCCCGCCACATGTCTCCATTCACTTGGCAATGTTAGCTCTTGGATTGTAGCTACTCTGTTGGCCACAAACGTTTTCCATCTTCGTGGTGAAGCTGCTATCCAGGTCAAAGTGATCGTGGAGTCACTCCAAAACACTGTTTCCACATCCAATTTCAGGATCTCTTTTACATGGACCATGAGCTCCGCCAGCAACACAGCCGCACACAACTCCAGCCTTGGTAGTGTCACTTGCCTCATCGGTGCCACCCTTGTTTTGCTAGTAACAAAGTTGACCTTCACCGAACCGTCAGAAAAGATGGTTCTGAGATAACAAATCCCTCCAAAGGCCAATTCAGATGCATCACAGAACCCGTGCAATTCCACCTTTGTTCCCCCCGCTGGCAGGATACAGCGTAAAATTGACACCTCGGGCAAATGCTTCAAATCCTCCTTGTACTCTTTCCACATGTTATGGATTGATGTAGGCACGGTTTCATCCCAGTCAGTGGTTGATTTCCACAACTCTTGCATCAGCAACTTTCCTCGTAGCGTAACACAAGAAATAAACCCCAATGGATCAAACACTCGTGCTAATTCTGAGAGCAATGATCTCTTTGTCGTACTTTCAGCCTCCACAAACATAATCTCCTTAAACTGGAACTTGTCCGTAGCTGGACACCACTGTACCCCCAACGCCTTTACCAAATCTTTTTCCCCAAGCACTTGCTCACTTGTCTCTCTTAATTCAGCAGGTATCTCATCCAGAACTTGTTGACAGTTGCTGGTCCACTTCCGCAACTCTAGCCCAGCTGTTTTCACTGCTGCCACAAGCTGCTTGTAGAGTTGAATGGCTTCCTCTGGAGTTGGCTGGCCGGATAAAATGTCATCAACAAAGGCGTCATTGAGTAACGCTTTTGACGCCATAGGGTAGTCAGCAGCACAGTCACTTCCCAGTTGCTGTAGGCATCTGGTGGCTACGTTAGGTGCATAGCCAGTTCCATAGGTGACGGTGTTGAGCTGATATTCCTCCACTGGTTGGTCTGGAGCTGCTCTCCACAAAATTCTATGGAACCTGGCGTCATCTTGATGTAAGTTGAACTGGCGGAACATTTTCACTATGTCCGCTTTGATGACCACCTGGTGAATCCGGAACCGCAGCAGCAAGTCGTAAATGTCATCCTGGAGGGTGGCACCAACGAGAATGGTGTCATTTAATGAGATTTGTGTGGTGGTGGCGGCTGATCCGTCAAACACAACTCTGAGTTTGGTGGTGGTGCTGCTCTCGTTAACTACAAAATGATGACAGAGGTAGTTAGTCTTCCCGATCTCCTCCCCCTTGCACTATTGTGCAATTTACTCATGTGCCCCAATTCTTCATATTCTTTCATAAACTCCCTATACTGCACTGCTAAATCGGGCTTTTTAGCAAGTCTCCGCTCCACCTGCTGTAGTCGTCTTAACGCAATATCTCTGGATCTCCCCAAACTTCTCAGTTTGTCCTTATCAAAAGGAACTCTCACCACAAACCGTCCTGTCTCATCCCGTCGATAAGTTTGCTTGAAGTGGTTTTCACACGCCACCTCATCCTTCGTTAAGATCCTCTTTTTTGGTGGCTCCTCCGTTACCCAAAATTTCTGCAGTTGCTCTTGAATAGGGTCAAGAGTAATATGGTGAGATCTAATAGCCGCTACTTCCTCCGGTGGACAAACTCCAGCTACCCCCCATCCAAAAATGGTCTCGTACGCTACAGGAGCACCCTTTTCTCCTCTTCTTCGAGCATTGAGCACGACCTCATCATAATACTTGATTCCGATGAGGATGTCAATCTCACTCGGAATATACCACTCATTATCCGCCAGTGGAATCCCCTGCTGATGTGCGTAGTTGCTCTTCTTTTTGACACTCGGCAGCTTACCAGTAATCTTGCTCATCACTAGTAACTCCACCTCAAGTCCCATTCCATTGTGTCGGCTAAAGAGTGTCGTCGTCACTTTACCCGTGCTCGTTCCAGCCTTTGAGTCACCGATACCCTTCACTTTCACTTTGCTGGATTGACGAGTGAGTCCAAGACGCTTTTTACAGGCTGCTGACACGAACTCCCCTTCCGATCCTCCATCAATAAAGATACGGCATATCTGCATTTGGCCGTACTGGTCTGGAACCTGGACCAAGGCAGTCATCAGGAGCCCACCATCATCCGCTGCGATATGGTGGCCCTGAACTGTTGGAACTCCTTCCTTCACAGTTGACGATGCTGTTGATGTTGCTGCTACTTTCCTTTCCTCGTGCAGAAGTGTGTGGTGCTTGCTACCACACTTTTTGCACCTCCGGGGGGAAGAACAAGCCTTTAGCATGTGATCCGGCTTCAGGCAGTTAAAGCATAACTTGGCCTTCCGCACTATTGCACTTCTTTCACTGGCGCTGCTGGCTAAGAAATCCTGACACGCCTGGAGTAGGTGGGACTGGCTACAATTTGGGCAACTACCGGGCTCTGTCACCGCGTAATTTACCCTCAACTGCTTCTCCCCCCGTGATCCAGCTGGTGTAGAGCTACTTGCCCCCGCCGCTTGAAGTCCACGAATATGGCTCACCAGAAATGTTGACAAGTCTCGAAATGTTGGTGGCGTTGTCCCAGTCAGGCGACGAGCCCACTCCCTTCTTGTCACACAATCTAGTTTCTTCTCCATGATAACAACTGTTAGGTCATCCCATTCCTCTGTTTTGCACCCTAACAGCTTTAACGAGCGAAGACACTTCTCTGAGTTATCCAAAAGTGCCTGTAGCTCCCTTGCACTCTCTGTCTTGATCGGTTTGTAATCAAGTAAGTTGACTACATGAGTGCGTCTGATTTCTCGAGAGTTGTTGTATCTCTCTTCCAAAATTGTCCACGCCTCTGTGTAGTGTCTGTCTGTCGTCGTGAGATAATCGATTAATTGAAGTGGTTCACCGCGAAGTGAGGATTTCAGGTACTGCAACTTTTGTGAGCCAGAAAGTTGAGTGTTACTAGCTACTGCTGAGGTAAACAGATCATGGAATGACATCCACTGATCGAAACTTCCGTCGAAGTGTGGCAGAGAAATAGTAGGTAGCTTGACTGTCCCGGATGCTGTTGAAGTTGTTGTAGCTGGCGTCTTGGTAACCGTAAGCTTGTCAATTAGTCCTCTCAACTTTGACCTTAGCTCCCTGTAGGTTTTGTCCCATTTTAACCCAGCCTGAAACTGAATATCCACAGCCGCCGCGTCTGTTGCTGTCGCCTCCAATGTCTCTTGCACCACCTCCAGCTTCTTAAAAATCTTCTCAGTTTCCTCTGAGATGACCTTTGCCGTGTCAATGTCCAACGGCACTGTGCTGTGTTGGTCAACCTCTGTTAAGTAGCTCTTCAACTTCTTGTGGAGTGAAATCCTCTTGTTTTCATCACTCATGATGCTGTCTGTCTGATGATGATGATGATCACTTCACAAAAAACAAAAATTCTCAAGTTTCACGAAAACTGAACAATTTAACTATCGCACTTGCTTGGTAAATGTCCGTCAAGCTAAAAAACCATCCGGTTCGAAGGACCATGTTTTGACTGCAATTATGTCAGTTAGAGAATACTGGTTAGTGCGATATGATGGTGACTTATGGTAAATGCACAGTTAAGTTGGAAAATGATGTTGGGCCGAATAATGTGGCTTTTGTGTAAAACTGTTGAGAATTTATGGGGAATAAAATATAGACAAGTCAGATTTATTTATACAAGTAATTTGAAGTAGTAGAAATAGTCAATTAAGATTAATCAGTAATTTTCCCCAGTCACTTTAGGTAGGTAAAAATATCTGCAGAACACAGCAATTTTACTTTGCTCCTCACTCGACGACTCTAATAGACAGACAAGAGTTCTCTTTCACACTCTTACATGGACCAGGATACAGATTTTAGCTAGTAAAACAGGCATGGGCTTTACACGTCAAAGATGATGTGGCACACCGAATTCCAACATTTCTCTCCAGCGAGGTGCTTTACACATGACAGAAATTACCACTAAATACAAATCATTAGTTCACACAAATTAAACTAGATTGCAATACTTTATCATAACCGTTCTTAAGTATTTTACATGCTGCATCATCGTACAACATCATTCCATTCTGAACAGCTCAGCACTCAACAAATGTTCCTAACTTACCAGCGGCACTGCCGAGTACTCAAGCAATGTTCCTAATTTGCCGGCAGTACTGCTGAGGACTCAAATGCTCCTAACCTGCCGGCAGTACTGCTGAGCACTCAAGCAAAGTTCCTAACCTGCCGGCAGTACTTCAGAGTAGGTATGCAATTTATTTAACCTGCCGGCAGTACTGCTGAACACTCAAGCAATGTTCTTAAACTGCCGACAGTACTACTGAGCACTCAAGCAATGTTCTTAACTTGCCGGCAGTACTGCTGAGCACTCAAGCAATTTATTAGGAATCGACAGATTCCTTTTAATTTCCTGATCCGGCCGTCCGTCCGGCCGTCCGGCCGAACGCGTTTTTCTCCGAAATGGCTAATCCAATTTCCACCAAATTTGGTATACAGACTCAGTGGACCTTGGACAGAACCCTATTGAATTTCAGGTCAATAGGTCAACTCTAAAGGTCAGAGGTCATAGGTGGTTTAACATTTTAACATGGGACCTATATCATGCGGCACATGATTTTAGGTCCATTTTTGACCAGGGTTACGAATCCGCAGTTTGTTTGTTAAAATTTAACTTTTAAGGTCCTGAAATCAGGGCCTTAATTTTCAAATATGTCAAATTAGTGGACCTATGCTGGGCAATACATGATTTTAGGTCCATTATTGACCAGGATTACAAATATGAGGTCCATTTTTAAAAATCCATTTTTCCGCGGGGCCGAAGGCCCCAATGCCCCGAAGGTCCCGAAGTCGATTCCTACTTACTCCATTTGCCAATGGTTTATTTTACCCCTCTGCAGTACTGCTAAGCACTCAACAAATGCTCCTAACCTGCGGGCAGTACTGCTGAGCACTCAAGCAATGTTATTAACCTGTCGGCAGTAATGCTGAGCAGCTTATTGCTTATCAAAAATAGTTTGTAATTTCAAATAATAACCTCGTATACGATATCAAATTGTTTGTAATTTTAAAAATTTACGTCATAATTGATCAAAATTTGTTTTTAATTTTAAAAAATGACCTCGTATACGATGTCAAGCTGTTTGGAATTTTAAAAATTAACGTCATAATTGATCACAAATTGTTTGTAATTTAAAAAAATGACGTCGTATACGATGTCAAACTGTTTGTAATTTTAAAAACTAACGTCATAATTGATCACAAATTGTTTGTAATTTAAAAAAATGACGTCGTATACGATGTCAAACTGTTTGTAATTTTAAAAACTAACGTCATAATTGATCACAAATTGTTTGTAATTTAAAAAAATGACGTCGTATACGATGTCAAACTGTTTGTAATTTTAAAAATTAACGTCATAATTGATCAGAAATTGTTTGTAATTTAAAAAAATGACCTCGTATACGATGTCAAACTGTTTGTAATTTTAAAAATTAACGTCATAATTGATCACAAATTGTTTGTAATTTAAAAAAATGACGTCGTATACGATGTCAAACTGTTTGTAATTTTAAAAATTAACGTCATAATTGATCACAAATTGTTTGTAATTTAAAAAAATGACGTCGTATACGATGTCAAACTGTTTGTAATTTTAAAAATTAACGTCATAATTGATCACAAATTGTTTGTAATTTAAAAAATGACCTCGTATACGATGTCAAACTGTTTGTAATCTAAAAATATGACGTCGTATACGATGTCAAACTGTTTGTAATTTTAAAAATTACCGTCATAATTGATCACAAATTGTTTGTAATTTAAAAAAATGACCTCGTATACGATGTCAAACTGTTTGTATTTTTAAAAATTACCGTCATAATTGATAAAAATATGTTTGTAATTTAAAAATTAACGTCATATTTGATCACAAATTGTTTGTAATTTTAAAAAAATGACGTCGTATACGATGTCAAAATGCTTGTAATTTTGAAAATTAACGTCATAATTGATCACAAATTGTTTGTAATTTTAAAAAATGACCTCGTATACGATGTCAAACTGTTTGTAATTTTAAAAATTAACGTCATAATTGATAAAAAATTGTTTGTAATCTAAAAATATGACGTCGTATACGATGTCAAACTGTTTGTAATTTTAAAAATTAACGTCATAATTGATCACAAATTGTTTGTAATTTTAAAAAAATGACGTCGTATACGATGTCAAACTGTTTGTAATTTTAAAAATTAACGTCATAATTGATCACAAATTGTTTGTAATTTTAAAAAATGACCTCGTATACGATGTCAAACTGTTTGTAATTTTAAAAACTACCGTCATAATTGATAAAAAATTGTTTGTAATTTAAAAATTAACGTCATGCTTGATCAATAATTGTTTGTAATTTAAGAAAATAACGTCGTATACGATGTCAAACTGTTTGTAATTTTAAAAATTAACGTCATAATTGATCACAAATTGTTTGTAATCTAAAAATATGACGTCGTATACGATGTCAAACTGTTTGTAATTTTAAAAATTAACGTCATAATTGATCAAAAATTGTTTGTAATTTAAAAAAATGACGTCGTATACGATGTCAAACTGTTTGTAATTTTAAAAATTAACGTCATAATTGATCACAAATTGTTTGTAATTTAAAAAAATGACGTCGTATACGATGTCAAACTGTTTGTAATTTTAAAAATTAACGTCATAATTGATCACAAATTGTTTGTAATTTAAAAAAATGACGTCGTATACGATGTCAAACTGTTTGTAATTTTAAAAATTAACGTCATAATTGATCACAAATTGTTTGTAATTTAAAAATATGACGTCGTATACGATGTCAAACTGTTTGTAATTTTAAAAATTAACGTCATAATTGATCACAAATTGTTTGTAATTTAAAAAATGACCTCGTATACGATGTCAAACTGTTTGTAATTTTAAAAATTACCGTCATAATTGATCACAAATTGTTTGTAATTTTAAAAAAATGACGTCGTATACGATGTCAAACTGTTTGTAATTTTAAAAATTAAATTTTAAAAATTACCGTCATAATTGATAAAAAATTGTTTGTAATTTAAAAAAATGACGTCGTATACGATGTCAAACTGTTTGTAATTTTAAAAATTAACGTCATAATTGATCACAAATTGTTTGTAATTTAAAAATATGACGTCGTATACGATGTCAAACTGTTTGTAATTTTAAAAATTAACGTCATAATTGATCACAAATTGTTTGTAATTTAAAAAAAATGACGTCGTATACGATGTCAAACTGTTTGTAATTTTAAAAATTAACGTCATAATTGATTTAAAAATGTTTGTAGTTTTTAAAAAATGACGTCGTATACGATGTCAAACTGTTTGTAATTTTAAAAATTAACGTCATAATTGATCACAAACTGTTTGTAATTTTAAAAATTACCGTCATAATTGATAAAAAATTGTTTGTAATTTAAAAAAATGACGTCGTATACGATGTCAAACTGTTTGTAATTTTAAAAATTACCGTCATAATTGATAAAAAATTGTTTGTAATTTAAAAAAATGACGTCGTATACGATGTCAAACTGTTTGTAATTTTAAAATTTAACGTCATAATTGATCACAAACTGTTTGTAATTTAAAAAAATGACGTCGTATACGATGTCAAACTGTTTGTAATTTTAAAAATTAACGTCATAATTGATCACAAATTGTTTGTAATTTAAAAAAATGACGTCGTATACGATGTCAAACTGTTTGTAATTTTAAAAATTAACGTCATAATTGATCACAAATTGTTTGTAATTTAAAAAAATGACGTCGTATACGATGTCAAACTGTTTGTAATTTTAAAAATTAACGTCATAATTGATAAAAATATGTTTGTAATTTAAAAATATGACGTCGTATACGATGTCAAACTGTTTGTAAAATTAAAAGTTAACCTCATAATTGATCTAAAAATGGTTGTGATTTTAAAAAAATGACGTCGTATACGATGTCAAACTGTTTGTAATTTTATAAATTAACGCCATAATTGATCAAAAAATGTTTGTAATTTAAAAAAAATGACCTCGTATACGATGTCAAACTGTTTGTAAATTAAAAAATTACCGTCATGATTTAACACAAAAGGAGATTTTTGGGTTTATTGAGTTTACAGAGTTTATTGCGTTTGTTGAGTTTATTGAGTTTATTGTGTTTATTGAGTTTTTGTGTTTATTGAGTTTTTTGTGTTTATTGAATTTCTTGTGTTTATTGAGATTTTTGTGTTTATTGAGTATTTTGTGTTTATTGAGTATTTTGTGTTTATTGAGTTTTTTGTTTATTGAGTTTATATTGTTTATTGTTTTTATCTTGTGTATCGAGTTTTTCGGGTTTATTGTGATTATTGAAGTTATTGTGTGTTATTGAGTTTCCAAAGGTGCTTGTGATTTTAAAAATTAACGTCATAATTGATCACAAATTGTTTGTAATTTTAAAAAATGACCTCGAATACGATGTCAAACTGTTTGTAATTTTTAAAAAATGTCATAGTTGATCTAAAAATGGTTGTGGTTTTATAAATTAACGTCATAATTGATCAAAAAATGTTTGTAATTTAAAAAATGACCTCGGATACGATGTCAAACTGTTTGTAAATTTAAAAGTTAACGTCATAATTGATCTAAAAATGGTTGTAATTTTAAAAAAATACTTCGTATACGATGTCAAACTGTTTGTAATTTTAAAAATTAACGTCATAGTTGATCAAAAAATGTTTGTAATTTTAAAAATTGACCTCGCATACGATGTCAAACTGTTTGTAAATTTAAAAATCAACGTCATAATTGATCAAAAAATGTTTGTAATTTAAAAAACGACCTCGTATACCATGTCAAACTGTTTGTAATTTTTAAAAAATGTCATAATTGATCTAAAAATGGTAGTGGTTTTAAAAATTAACGTCATAAATGATGAAAAAATGTTTGTAATTTCAAAAATTAACGTCATAATTGATCAAAAAATGTTTGTAATTTTAAAAAATTATCTAGTATACGATGTCAAACTGTTTGTAATTTTAAAAATTGACCTCGTATACGATGTCAAACTGTTTGTAATTTTAAAAATTAACGTCATAATTCATCAAAAAATGTTTGTAATTTAAAAAATGACCTCGTATACGATGTCAAGCTGTTTGTAAATTTAAAAGTTAACGTCATAATTGATCTAAAAATGGTTGTGATTTTAAAAATCAACGTCATATTTGATCAAAAAATGTTTGTAAGTTAAAAAATGACTTCGTATACGATGTCAAACTGTTTGGAATTTCAAACATTAACGTCAAAATTGATCAAAAATTGTTTGTAATTTTAAAAAGTAACGTCATCATAATTAATCTAAAATTGTTTGTAATTTTAAAAAGTAACGTCATCATAATTAATCTAAAATTGTTTGTAATTTCAAAAACTAACGTCATAATTGATCAAAAAATGTTTGTAATTTTAAAAAAATATCTAGTATACAATGTCAAACTGTTTGTAATTTTAAAAATTGACCTCGTATACGATGTCAAACTGTTTGTAATTTTAAAAATTGACCTCGTATACGATGTCAAACTGTTTGTAATTTTAAAAATTAACGTCATAATTCATCAGAAAATGTTTGTAATTTAAAAAATGACCTCGTATACGATGTCAAACTGGTTGTAAATTTAAAAAACAACGTCATATTTGATCTAAAAATTGTTGTGATTTTAAAAATTAACGTCATAATTGATCACAAATTGTCAGTAATTTTTAAACATAACGTCACAATTGATCAAAAACTGTTTGTAATTAAAAAAATGACCTCGTATACGACGTCAAACTGTTTGTAATTTTAAAAAATGACCTCGTATACGATGTCAAACTGTTTGTAATTTAAAAAATTGACCTCGTATACGATGTCAAACTGTTTGTAATTTTAAAAATTTACGTCATATTTGATCTAAAAATGTTTGTGATTTAAAAATTAACGACACAATTGATCAAAAAATGCTTGTCATTTTTAAAAATGACCTCGTATACGATGTCAAACTGTTTGTAATTTTAAAAAATGACCTCGTGTACGATGTCAAACTGTTTGTAATTTTAAAAATTAACGTCATAATTCATCAAAAAATGTTTGTAATTTAAAAAAATGACCTCGTATACGATGTCAAACTGTTTGTAAATTTAAAAATTACCGTCATGATTTAACACAAAAGGAGATTTTTGGGTTTATTGAGTTTACAGAGTTTATTGCGTTTGTTGAGTTTATTGTGTTTATTGAGTTTATTGTGTTTATTGAGTTTTTGTGTTTATTGAGTTTTTTGTGTTTATTGAGTTTCTTGTGTTTATTGAGTTTTTTGTGTTTATTGAGTATTTTGTGTTTATTGAGTATTTTGTGTTTATTGAGTTTTTTGTTTATTGAGTTTATATTGTTTATTGTGTTTATCTTGTGTATCGAGTTTGTGGTGTTTGTGGAAATAATCAAAGGCCTGGACTTGGCTTGTTATTTCCTGAATACCGAATAGTTAAGGTTTTATTAAGTAACTTTAAATGTACAGAGTAGGTAGGTAATTTTGTATGCTTCTAGGTTGAGGGTTTAGAGCAGAGTCCTGAGATCTGCTCTGGATGCTGAAGATGAGCATGTGGATAGGAGGCATGCTCATCCAATGTGACTGGTTTGAAACATGGACATTCGGATTGTTGACGTGAGACGATTTCTATGGCCAAGCCTTTAGAAAGGCTTTGCCAGACACCACAGAGTTTTTCGGGTTTATTGTGATTATTGAGGTTATTGTGTGTTATTGAGTTTCCAAAGGTGCTTGTGATTTTAAAAAGTAACGTAATAATTGATCAAAAATTGTTTGTAGTTTTAAAAAGTAAGGTCATAGTTGATCAAAAAATGTTTGTATTTTTACAAATTAACGTCATAATTGATCTAAAAATGGTTGTGATTTTAAGAATTAACGTCATATGTGGTCAAAATATGTTTGCAATCTATAGAGTGCATCGTTATGACCTAATGAGTTAGTGTACCAAATTCAGATGACTTTGATTCAGATAAGCCTGTGTCGTGTTCACGGACAGACAGACATATATGAGTCAATACTGGCTTCACTATTCTCAGCAACTTGGAATACTTCAAAACAATTTTTCGAAAAAGCTAAAAATAAAACCAATGGAAAAAGCTCACAGCTATGTAACTGTATCGCAATGGCCGATGAAAAATCTAAAAATAAAATTATGCCCCAGACAAAGTGTGGCCGTATCACAAAAATTACGCTAAACATAAAAGCAATTTAAAATTAAGGATCCTCCAGAATATACGGGGGAACTGGTATGTCCAAGCCAAATTTAGATTAATTTAAGTCATGCTTTTATAACATTTTGACATTCAAATTATCCATCAGTTGTAAATCTTAAAGACAAAACTTTCATCTTTTAAATGCCTCATATGCCATCAAATCAAAGTAATGAACAGATTAATGATCACTTCAAATAAGTAGCTGAGGCAATCGGGTATCTGTCTGTCTGATTCCTCCTCCTTCCACCCTATTACCCCAGGGTGATGACAAATCAGGCTCAAATCAATAAGGTTATATCTCATAACTCAAGGAATCACTGTACCAAATTTGGTGCAAGTCTGACAAGTTCTATGGTCAGGGGGTTACCACCCTCTGCTACCCAAGGGGAATGACTGATCTGGCTGAAACCAAATATAGTTGTCTCTCATGAAACAGTGAAGCATTATACCAAATTAGGTGTGATTTTGACATTGTTGGTGTAATTTTTGTGATACCACGCTTTATCTGGGGCATAATTTTATTTTAGGATTTTTCATCGGCCATTGCGATGTTATATAGCTGAGATCTTTTTCCATTTGTCTTTGTGTTCGATGTGTTTATTGAGGTTATTGTGCTTATTGTGTTTATTGAGTTTATTGTGTTTATTGAGTATATTGTGTTTATTAAGATTATTGTGTTTATTGAGTTTTTGTACTCCTGTGTAACAGGAGTACATGCAGCGTAGAAAAATTAAATAAGTACAAAACGGCGCCGTATGCAACTTGGGAACATTAAATAAGTACATAACGGCGCCGTATGAAATTTAGAAACATTAAAGGAATACAAAACGGCGCCGTATGCAGCTAAGGAAAATTAATAGAGTACAAAACGGCGCCGTAGGCTGCTTAGGAAAATTAAATGAGCACAAGACGGGGCCGTATGCAGAATAATAATATTAAATGTGTACAAAACGGCGTCGTATGCAGCTTAGGAAAATTAAATGAGTACAAAACGGCGCGTAAGCAGCTTAGGAACATTAAATGTGTACAAAGCGGCGCCGTATGCAGCTTAGAAAAATTAATGAGTACAAAACGGGGCCGTATGCAGCTTAGGAACAGTAAATGTGTACAAAACGGCGCCGTATGCAACTTAGAAAAATTAATGACTACATAACGGCGCCGTATGCAGCTGAGGAAAATTAATAGAGTACAAAACGGGGCCGTATGCAGGTTAGGAACAGTAAATGAGTACAAAACGGCGCCGTAGGCTGCTTAGGAAAATTAAATGAGCACAAGACGGGGCCGTATGCAGAATAATAATATTAAATGAGTACAAAACGGCGCCGTAAACAGTTGAGGAAAATTAAATGAGTACAAAACGGCGCCGTAAACAGTTTAGGAAAGTTTAATGAGTACAAAACGGCGCCGTAAGGAGCTCAAAAAAACTAATCGAGTACAAAACGGCGCCGTATGCAGCTTAGGAACAATAAATGTGTACAAAACGGCGCCGTAGGCTGTTTAGAAAAATTAAATGTGTACAAAACGGCGCCGTATGCAGCTTAGGAACAATAAATGTGTACAAAACGGCGCCGTAGGCTGCTTAGAAAAATTAATGAGTACAAAACGGCGCCGTATGCAGCTTAGAAAAATTAATGAGTACAAAACGGCGCCGTAAACAGTTTAAGAAAATTAAATGAGTACAAAACGGCGCCGTAAACAGTTTAGGAAAGTTTAATGAGTACAAAACGGCGCCGTAAGGAGCTCAAAAAAACTAATCGAGTACAAAACGGCGCCGTATGCAGCTTAGGAACAATAAATGTGTACAAAACGGCGCCGTAGGCTGCTTAGAAAAATTAAATGAGTACAAAACGGCGCCGTAGGCTGCTTAGGAAAATTAAATGTGTACAAAGCGGCGCCGTAGGCTGCTTAGGAAAATTAAATGAGTACAAAACGGCGCCGTATGCAGCTTAGGAACATTAAATGTGTAGAAAACGGCGACGTAGGCTGGTTGAAAAAATTAAATGAGTACATAACGGCGACGTAGGCTGGTTGAAAAAATTAAATGAATACAAAACGGCGCCGTAAACAGTTTTGGAAAATTAAATGAGTACAAAACGGCGCCGTAAGCAGCTCAAGAAAACTAATCGAGTACAAAACGGCGCCGTATGCAGCTTAGGAACATTAAATGTGTACAAAGCGGCGCCGTATGCAGCTTAGAAAAATTAATGAGTACAAAACGGCGCCGTATGCAGCTTAGAAAAATTAATGAGTACAAAACCGCGCCTTAAACAGTTTAGGAAAATTAAATGTGGTGCAAACGGCGCCGTAAACAGTTTAGGAAAGTTTAATAAGTAAAATACGGCGCCGTAAGGACCTCAAAAAAACTAATCGAGTACAAAACGGGGCCGTATGCAGCTTAGGAACATTAAATGTGTACAAAACGGCGCCATAGGCTGCTTAGAAAAATTAAATGAGTAAAAAACGGGGCCGTATGCAGCTTAGGAACAGTACATGAGTACAAAACGGCGCCGTAGGCTGCTTAGGAAAATTAAATGAGTACAAGACGGGGCCGTATGCAGATTAGGAATATTAAATGTGTACAAAGCGGCGCCGTAAACAGTTTAGGAAAATTTAATGAGTAAAATACGGCGCCGTAAGGACCTCAAAAAAACTAATCGGGTACAAAACGGGGCCGTATGCAGCTTAGGAACATTAAATGTGTACAAAACGGCGCCGTAGGCTGCTTAGAAAAATTAAATGAGTACAAAACGGCGCCGTAGGCTGCTTAGGAAAATTAAATGAGTACAAAGCGGCGCCGTAGGCTGGTTGAAAAAATTAAATGAGTACAAAACGGCGCCGTAGGCCGCTTAGGAAAATTAAATGAGTACAAAACGGCGCGTAAGCAGTTTAGGAAAATTAAATGAGTACAAAACGGCGCCGTAAGCAGCTCAAGAAAACTAATCGAGTACAAAACGGCGCCGTATGCAGCTTAGGAACAATAAATGTGTACAAAACGGCGCCGTAGGCTGCTTAGAAAAATTAAATGAGTACAAAACGGCGCCGTAGGCTGCTTAGGAAAATTAAATGTGTACAAAGCGGCGCCGTAGGCTGCTTAGGAAAATTAAATGAGTACAAAACGGCGCCGTATGCAGCTTAGGAACATTAAATGTGTAGAAAACGTCGACGTAGGCTGGTTGAAAAAATTAAATGAGTACATAACGGCGACGTAGGCTGGTTGAAAAAATTAAATGAGTACAAAACGGCGCCGTAGGCCGCTTAGGAAAATTAAATGAGTACAAAACGGCGCCGTAAGCAGCTCAGGAAAACTAATCGAGTACAAAACGGCGCCGTATGCAGCTTAGGAACATTAAATGTGTACAAAGCGGCGCCGTATGCAGCTTAGAAAAATTAATGAGTACAAAACGGCGCCGTATGCAGCTTAGAAAAATTAATGAGTACAAAACCGCGCCTTAAACAGTTTAGGAAAATTAAATGTGGTGCAAACGGCGCCGTAAACAGTTTAGGAAAGTTTAATAAGTAAAATACGGCGCCGTAAGGACCTCAAAAAAACTAATCGAGTACAAAACGGGGCCGTATGCAGCTTAGGAACATTAAATGAGTACAAAACGGCGCCGTAGGCTGCTTAGGAAAATTAAATGAGTACAAAGCGGCGCCGTAGGCTGGTTGAAAAAATTAAATGAGTACAAAACGGCGCCGTAGGCCGCTTAGGAAAATTAAATGAGTACAAAACGGCGCGTAAGCAGTTTAGGAAAATTAAATGAGTACAAAACGGCGCCTTAAGCAGCTCAAGAAAACTAATCGAGTACAAAACGGCGCCGTATGCAGCTTAAGAACATTAAATGTGTACAAAGCGGCGCCGTAGTCTGCTTAGGAAAATTAAATGAGTACAAAACGGCGCCGTAGGCTGCTTAGGAAAATTAAATGAGTACAAAACGGCGCCGTAAGCAGCTCAAGAAAACTAATCGAGTACAAAACGGCGCCGTATGCAGCTTAGGAACAATAAATGTGTACAAAACGGCGCCGTAGGCTGCTTAGAAAAATTAAATGAGTACAAAACGGCGCCGTAGGCTGCTTAGGAAAATTAAATGTGTACAAAGCGGCGCCGTAGGCTGCTTAGGAAAATTAAATGAGTACAAAACGGCGCCGTATGCAGCTTAGGAACATTAAATGTGTAGAAAACGGCGCCATAGGCTGCTTAGAAAAATTAAATGAGTAAAAAACGGGGCCGTATGCAGCTTAGGAACAGTACATGAGTACAAAACGGCGCCGTAGGCTGCTTAGGAAAATTAAATGAGTACAAGACGGGGCCGTATGCAGATTAGGAATATTAAATGTGTACAAAGCGGCGCCGTAAACAGTTTAGGAAAATTTAATGAGTAAAATACGGCGCCGTAAGGACCTCAAAAAAACTAATCGGGTACAAAACGGGGCCGTATGCAGCTTAGGAACATTAAATGTGTACAAAACGGCGCCGTAGGCTGCTTAGAAAAATTAAATGAGTACAAAACGGCGCCGTAGGCTGCTTAGGAAAATTAAATGAGTACAAAGCGGCGCCGTAGGCTGGTTGAAAAAATTAAATGAGTACAAAACGGCGCCGTAGGCCGCTTAGGAAAATTAAATGAGTACAAAACGGCGCGTAAGCAGTTTAGGAAAATTAAATGAGTACAAAACGGCGCCGTAAGCAGCTCAAGAAAACTAATCGAGTACAAAACGGCGCCGTATGCAGCTTAGGAACAATAAATGTGTACAAAACGGCGCCGTAGGCTGCTTAGAAAAATTAAATGAGTACAAAACGGCGCCGTAGGCTGCTTAGGAAAATTAAATGTGTACAAAGCGGCGCCGTAGGCCGCTTAGGAAAATTAAATGAGTACAAAACGGCGCGTAAGCAGTTTAGG
Source organism: Entomobrya proxima (assembly GCA_029691765.1). Classification (NCBI taxonomy): domain Eukaryota; kingdom Metazoa; phylum Arthropoda; class Collembola; order Entomobryomorpha; family Entomobryidae; genus Entomobrya; species Entomobrya proxima. The sequence goes on along the minus strand of JAIQCH010000012.1, from coordinate 101,383 downwards.
AAAATTAAATGAGTACAAAACGGCGCCGTAAGCAGCTCAAGAAAACTAATCGAGTACAAAACGGGGCCGTATGCAGCTTAGGAACAGTAAATGTGTACAAAACGGCGCCGTATGCAACTTAGAAAAATTAATGACTACATAACGGCGCCGTATGCAGCTGAGGAAAATTAATAGAGTACAAAACGGGGCCGTATGCAGGTTAGGAACAGTAAATGAGTACAAAACGGCGCCGTAGGCTGCTTAGGAAAATTAAATGAGCACAAGACGGGGCCGTATGCAGAATAATAATATTAAATGAGTACAAAACGGCGCCGTAAACAGTTGAGGAAAATTAAATGAGTACAAAACGGCGCCGTAAACAGTTTAGGAAAGTTTAATGAGTACAAAACGGCGCCGTAAGGAGCTCAAAAAAACTAATCGAGTACAAAACGGCGCCGTATGCAGCTTAGGAACAATAAATGTGTACAAAACGGCGCCGTAGGCTGTTTAGAAAAATTAAATGTGTACAAAACGGCGCCGTATGCAGCTTAGGAACAATAAATGTGTACAAAACGGCGCCGTAGGCTGCTTAGAAAAATTAATGAGTACAAAACGGCGCCGTATGCAGCTTAGAAAAATTAATGAGTACAAAACGGCGCCGTAAACAGTTTAAGAAAATTAAATGAGTACAAAACGGCGCCGTAAACAGTTTAGGAAAGTTTATTGAGTACAAAACGGCGCCGTAAGGAGCTCAAAAAAACTAATCGAGTACAAAACGGCGCCGTATGCAGCTTAGGAACAATAAATGTGTACAAAACGGCGCCGTAGGCTGCTTAGAAAAATTAAATGAGTACAAAACGGCGCCGTAGGCTGCTTAGGAAAATTAAATGTGTACAAAGCGGCGCCGTAGGCTGCTTAGGAAAATTAAATGAGTACAAAACGGCGCCGTATGCAGCTTAGGAACATTAAATGTGTAGAAAACGGCGACGTAGGCTGGTTGAAAAAATTAAATGAGTACATAACGGCGACGTAGGCTGGTTGAAAAAATTAAATGAATACAAAACGGCGCCGTAAACAGTTTTGGAAAATTAAATGAGTACAAAACGGCGCCGTAAGCAGCTCAAGAAAACTAATCGAGTACAAAACGGCGCCGTATGCAGCTTAGGAACATTAAATGTGTACAAAGCGGCGCCGTATGCAGCTTAGAAAAATTAATGAGTACAAAACGGCGCCGTATGCAGCTTAGAAAAATTAATGAGTACAAAACCGCGCCTTAAACAGTTTAGGAAAATTAAATGTGGTGCAAACGGCGCCGTAAACAGTTTAGGAAAGTTTAATAAGTAAAATACGGCGCCGTAAGGACCTCAAAAAAACTAATCGAGTACAAAACGGGGCCGTATGCAGCTTAGGAACATTAAATGTGTACAAAACGGCGCCATAGGCTGCTTAGAAAAATTAAATGAGTAAAAAACGGGGCCGTATGCAGCTTAGGAACAGTACATGAGTACAAAACGGCGCCGTAGGCTGCTTAGGAAAATTAAATGAGTACAAGACGGGGCCGTATGCAGATTAGGAATATTAAATGTGTACAAAGCGGCGCCGTAAACAGTTTAGGAAAATTTAATGAGTAAAATACGGCGCCGTAAGGACCTCAAAAAAACTAATCGGGTACAAAACGGGGCCGTATGCAGCTTAGGAACATTAAATGTGTACAAAACGGCGCCGTAGGCTGCTTAGAAAAATTAAATGAGTACAAAACGGCGCCGTAGGCTGCTTAGGAAAATTAAATGAGTACAAAGCGGCGCCGTAGGCTGGTTGAAAAAATTAAATGAGTACAAAACGGCGCCGTAGGCCGCTTAGGAAAATTAAATGAGTACAAAACGGCGCGTAAGCAGTTTAGGAAAATTAAATGAGTACAAAACGGCGCCGTAAGCAGCTCAAGAAAACTAATCGAGTACAAAACGGCGCCGTATGCAGCTTAGGAACAATAAATGTGTACAAAACGGCGCCGTAGGCTGCTTAGAAAAATTAAATGAGTACAAAACGGCGCCGTAGGCTGCTTAGGAAAATTAAATGTGTACAAAGCGGCGCCGTAGGCTGCTTAGGAAAATTAAATGAGTACAAAACGGCGCCGTATGCAGCTTAGGAACATTAAATGTGTAGAAAACGTCGACGTAGGCTGGTTGAAAAAATTAAATGAGTACATAACGGCGACGTAGGCTGGTTGAAAAAATTAAATGAGTACAAAACGGCGCCGTAGGCCGCTTAGGAAAATTAAATGAGTACAAAACGGCGCCGTAAGCAGCTCAGGAAAACTAATCGAGTACAAAACGGCGCCGTATGCAGCTTAGGAACATTAAATGTGTACAAAGCGGCGCCGTATGCAGCTTAGAAAAATTAATGAGTACAAAACGGCGCCGTATGCAGCTTAGAAAAATTAATGAGTACAAAACCGCGCCTTAAACAGTTTAGGAAAATTAAATGTGGTGCAAACGGCGCCGTAAACAGTTTAGGAAAGTTTAATAAGTAAAATACGGCGCCGTAAGGACCTCAAAAAAACTAATCGAGTACAAAACGGGGCCGTATGCAGCTTAGGAACATTAAATGAGTACAAAACGGCGCCGTAGGCTGCTTAGGAAAATTAAATGAGTACAAAGCGGCGCCGTAGGCTGGTTGAAAAAATTAAATGAGTACAAAACGGCGCCGTAGGCCGCTTAGGAAAATTAAATGAGTACAAAACGGCGCGTAAGCAGTTTAGGAAAATTAAATGAGTACAAAACGGCGCCTTAAGCAGCTCAAGAAAACTAATCGAGTACAAAACGGCGCCGTATGCAGCTTAAGAACATTAAATGTGTACAAAGCGGCGCCGTAGTCTGCTTAGGAAAATTAAATGAGTACAAAACGGCGCCGTAGGCTGCTTAGGAAAATTAAATGAGTACAAAACGGCGCCGTAAGCAGCTCAAGAAAACTAATCGAGTACAAAACGGCGCCGTATGCAGCTTAGGAACAATAAATGTGTACAAAACGGCGCCGTAGGCTGCTTAGAAAAATTAAATGAGTACAAAACGGCGCCGTAGGCTGCTTAGGAAAATTAAATGTGTACAAAGCGGCGCCGTAGGCTGCTTAGGAAAATTAAATGAGTACAAAACGGCGCCGTATGCAGCTTAGGAACATTAAATGTGTAGAAAACGTCGACGTAGGCTGGTTGAAAAAATTAAATGAGTACATAACGGCGACGTAGGCTGGTTGAAAAAATTAAATGAGTACAAAACGGCGCCGTAAGCAGCTCAAGAAAACTAATCGAGTACAAAACGGCGCCGTAGGCTGCTTAGAAAAATTAAATGAGTACAAAACGGCGCCGTATGCAGCTTAGGAACAATAAATGTGTACAAAACGGCGCCGTATGCAGCTTAGAAAAATTAATGAGTACAAAACCGCGCCTTAAACAGTTTAGGAAAATTAAATGTGGTGCAAACGGCGCCGTAGGCTGCTTAGGAAAATTAAATGAGTACAAAACGGCGCCGTAGGCTGCTTAAGAAAATTAAATGTGTACAAAGCGGCGCCGTAGGCTGCTTAGGAAAATTAAATGAGTACAAAACGGCGCCGTATGCAGCTTAGGAACATTAAATGTGTAGAAAACGTCGACGTAGGCTGGTTGAAAAAATTAAATGAGTACATAACGGCGACGTAGGCTGGTTGAAAAAATTAAATGAGTACAAAACGGCGCCGTAGGCCGCTTAGGAAAATTAAATGAGTAAAAAACGGGGCCGTATGCAGCTTAGGAACAATAAATGTGTACAAAACGGCGCCGTAGGCTGCTTAGAGAAATTAAATGAGTACAAAACGGCGCCGTAGGCTGCTTAGGAAAATTAAATGTGTACAAAGCGGCGCCGTAGGCTGCTTAGGAAAATTAAATGAGTACAAAACGGCGCCGTATGCAGCTTAGGAACATTAAATGTGTAGAAAACGTCGACGTAGGCTGGTTGAAAAAATTAAATGAGTACATAACGGCGACGTAGGCTGGTTGAAAAAATTAAATGAGTACAAAACGGCGCCGTAAGCAGCTCAAGAAAACTAATCGAGTACAAAACGGCGCCGTAGGCTGCTTAGAAACATTAAATGAGTACAAAACGGCGCCGTATGCAGCTTAGGAACAATAAATGTGTACAAAACGGCGCCGTATGCAGCTTAGAAAAATTAATGAGTACAAAACCGCGCCTTAAACAGTTTAGGAAAATTAAATGTGGTGCAAACGGCGCCGTAGGCTGCTTAGGAAAATTAAATGAGTACAAAACGGCGCCGTAGGCTGCTTAAGAAAATTAAATGTGTACAAAGCGGCGCCGTAGGCTGCTTAGGAAAATTAAATGAGTACAAAACGGCGCCGTATGCAGCTTAGGAACATTAAATGTGTAGAAAACGTCGACGTAGGCTGGTTGAAAAAATTAAATGAGTACATAACGGCGACGTAGGCTGGTTGAAAAAATTAAATGAGTACAAAACGGCGCCGTAGGCCGCTTAGGAAAATTAAATGAGTACAAAACGGCGCCGTAAGCAGCTCAAGAAAACTAATCGAGTACAAAACGGCGCCGTATGCAGCTTAGGAACATTAAATGTGTACAAAGCGGCGCCGTATGCAGCTTAGAAAAATTAAATGAGTACAAAACGGCGCCGTATGCAGCTTAGAAAAATTAATGAGTACAAAACCGCGCCTTAAACAGTTTAGGAAAATTAAATGTGGTGCAAACGGCGCCGTAAACAGTTTAGGAAAGTTTAATAAGTAAAATACGGCGCCGTAAGGACCTCAAAAAAACTAATCGAGTACAAAACGGGGCCGTATGCAGCTTAGGAACATTAAATGTGTACAAAACGGCGCCGTAGGCTGCTTAGAAAAATTAAATGAGTACAAAACGGCGCCGTAGGCTGCTTAGGAAAATTAAATGAGTACAAAGCGGCGCCGTAGGCTGGTTGAAAAAATTAAATGAGTACAAAACGGCGCCGTAGGCCGCTTAGGAAAATTAAATGAGTACAAAACGGCGCCGTAGGCTGCTTAGGAAAATTAAATGAGTACAAAGCGGCGCCGTAGGCTGCTTAGAAAAATTAAATGAGTACAAAACGGCGCCGTAGGCTGCTTAGGAAAATTAAATGAGTACAAAGCGGCGCCGTAGGCTGGTTGAAAAAATTAAATGAGTACAAAACGGCGCCGTAGACCGCTTAGGAAAATTAAATGAGTACAAAACGGCACGTAAGCAGTTTAGGAAAATTAAATGAGTACAAAACGGCGCCGTAAGCAGCTCAAGAAAACTAATCGAGTACAAAACGGCGCCGTATGCAGCTTAGGAACATTAAATGTGTACAAAGCGGCGCCGTAGGCTGCTTAGGAAAATTAAATGAGTACAAAACGGCGCCGTAGGCTGCTTAGGAAAATTAAATGAGTACAAAACGGCGCCGTAAGCAGCTCAAGAAAACTAATCGAGTACAAAACGGCGCCGTATGCAGCTTAGGAACAATTAATGAGTACAAAACGGCGCCGTATGCAGCTTAGAAAAATTAATGAGTACAAAACGGCGCCGTAAACAGTTTAAGAAAATTAAATGAGTACAAAACGGCGCCGTAAACAGTTTAGGAAAGTTTAATGAGTACAAAACGGCGCCGTAAGGAGCTCAAAAAAACTAATCGAGTACAAAACGGCGCCGTATGCAGCTTAGGAACAATAAATGTGTACAAAACGGCGCCGTAGGCTGCTTAGAAAAATTAAATGAGTACAAAACGGCGCCGTAGGCTGCTTAGGAAAATTAAATGTGTACAAAGCGGCGCCGTAGGCTGCTTAGGAAAATTAAATGAGTACAAAACGGCGCCGTATGCAGCTTAGGAACATTAAATGTGTAGAAAACGGCGACGTAGGCTGGTTGAAAAAATTAAATGAGTACATAACGGCGACGTAGGCTGGTTGAAAAAATTAAATGAATACAAAACGGCGCCGTAAACAGTTTTGGAAAATTAAATGAGTACAAAACGGCGCCGTAAGCAGCTCAAGAAAACTAATCGAGTACAAAACGGCGCCGTATGCAGCTTAGGAACATTAAATGTGTACAAAGCGGCGCCGTATGCAGCTTAGAAAAATTAATGAGTACAAAACGGCGCCGTATGCAGCTTAGAAAAATTAATGAGTACAAAACCGCGCCTTAAACAGTTTAGGAAAATTAAATGTGGTGCAAACGGCGCCGTAAACAGTTTAGGAAAGTTTAATAAGTAAAATACGGCGCCGTAAGGACCTCAAAAAAACTAATCGAGTACAAAACGGGGCCGTATGCAGCTTAGGAACATTAAATGTGTACAAAACGGCGCCATAGGCTGCTTAGAAAAATTAAATGAGTAAAAAACGGGGCCGTATGCAGCTTAGGAACAGTACATGAGTACAAAACGGCGCCGTAGGCTGCTTAGGAAAATTAAATGAGTACAAGACGGGGCCGTATGCAGATTAGGAATATTAAATGTGTACAAAGCGGCGCCGTAAACAGTTTAGGAAAATTTAATGAGTAAAATACGGCGCCGTAAGGACCTCAAAAAAACTAATCGGGTACAAAACGGGGCCGTATGCAGCTTAGGAACATTAAATGTGTACAAAACGGCGCCGTAGGCTGCTTAGAAAAATTAAATGAGTACAAAACGGCGCCGTAGGCTGCTTAGGAAAATTAAATGAGTACAAAGCGGCGCCGTAGGCTGGTTGAAAAAATTAAATGAGTACAAAACGGCGCCGTAGGCCGCTTAGGAAAATTAAATGAGTACAAAACGGCGCGTAAGCAGTTTAGGAAAATTAAATGAGTACAAAACGGCGCCGTAAGCAGCTCAAGAAAACTAATCGAGTACAAAACGGCGCCGTATGCAGCTTAGGAACAATAAATGTGTACAAAACGGCGCCGTAGGCTGCTTAGAAAAATTAAATGAGTACAAAACGGCGCCGTAGGCTGCTTAGGAAAATTAAATGTGTACAAAGCGGCGCCGTAGGCTGCTTAGGAAAATTAAATGAGTACAAAACGGCGCCGTATGCAGCTTAGGAACATTAAATGTGTAGAAAACGTCGACGTAGGCTGGTTGAAAAAATTAAATGAGTACATAACGGCGACGTAGGCTGGTTGAAAAAATTAAATGAGTACAAAACGGCGCCGTAGGCCGCTTAGGAAAATTAAATGAGTACAAAACGGCGCCGTAAGCAGCTCAGGAAAACTAATCGAGTACAAAACGGCGCCGTATGCAGCTTAGGAACATTAAATGTGTACAAAGCGGCGCCGTATGCAGCTTAGAAAAATTAATGAGTACAAAACGGCGCCGTATGCAGCTTAGAAAAATTAATGAGTACAAAACCGCGCCTTAAACAGTTTAGGAAAATTAAATGTGGTGCAAACGGCGCCGTAAACAGTTTAGGAAAGTTTAATAAGTAAAATACGGCGCCGTAAGGACCTCAAAAAAACTAATCGAGTACAAAACGGGGCCGTATGCAGCTTAGGAACATTAAATGAGTACAAAACGGCGCCGTAGGCTGCTTAGGAAAATTAAATGAGTACAAAGCGGCGCCGTAGGCTGGTTGAAAAAATTAAATGAGTACAAAACGGCGCCGTAGGCCGCTTAGGAAAATTAAATGAGTACAAAACGGCGCGTAAGCAGTTTAGGAAAATTAAATGAGTACAAAACGGCGCCTTAAGCAGCTCAAGAAAACTAATCGAGTACAAAACGGCGCCGTATGCAGCTTAAGAACATTAAATGTGTACAAAGCGGCGCCGTAGTCTGCTTAGGAAAATTAAATGAGTACAAAACGGCGCCGTAGGCTGCTTAGGAAAATTAAATGAGTACAAAACGGCGCCGTAAGCAGCTCAAGAAAACTAATCGAGTACAAAACGGCGCCGTATGCAGCTTAGGAACAATAAATGTGTACAAAACGGCGCCGTAGGCTGCTTAGAAAAATTAAATGAGTACAAAACGGCGCCGTAGGCTGCTTAGGAAAATTAAATGTGTACAAAGCGGCGCCGTAGGCTGCTTAGGAAAATTAAATGAGTACAAAACGGCGCCGTATGCAGCTTAGGAACATTAAATGTGTAGAAAACGGCGCCATAGGCTGCTTAGAAAAATTAAATGAGTAAAAAACGGGGCCGTATGCAGCTTAGGAACAGTACATGAGTACAAAACGGCGCCGTAGGCTGCTTAGGAAAATTAAATGAGTACAAGACGGGGCCGTATGCAGATTAGGAATATTAAATGTGTACAAAGCGGCGCCGTAAACAGTTTAGGAAAATTTAATGAGTAAAATACGGCGCCGTAAGGACCTCAAAAAAACTAATCGGGTACAAAACGGGGCCGTATGCAGCTTAGGAACATTAAATGTGTACAAAACGGCGCCGTAGGCTGCTTAGAAAAATTAAATGAGTACAAAACGGCGCCGTAGGCTGCTTAGGAAAATTAAATGAGTACAAAGCGGCGCCGTAGGCTGGTTGAAAAATTAAATGAGTACAAAACGGCGCCGTAGGCCGCTTAGGAAAATTAAATGAGTACAAAACGGCGCGTAAGCAGTTTAGGAAAATTAAATGAGTACAAAACGGCGCCGTAAGCAGCTCAAGAAAACTAATCGAGTACAAAACGGCGCCGTATGCAGCTTAGGAACAATAAATGTGTACAAAACGGCGCCGTAGGCTGCTTAGAAAAATTAAATGAGTACAAAACGGCGCCGTAGGCTGCTTAGGAAAATTAAATGTGTACAAAGCGGCGCCGTAGGCTGGTTGAAAAAATTAAATGAGTACAAAACGGCGCCGTAGGCCGCTTAGGAAAATTAAATGAGTACAAAACGGCGCGTAAGCAGTTTAGGAAAATTAAATGAGTACAAAACGGCGCCGTAAGCAGCTCAAGAAAACTAATCGAGTACAAAACGGGGCCGTATGCAGCTTAGGAACAGTAAATGTGTACAAAACGGCGCCGTATGCAACTTAGAAAAATTAATGACTACATAACGGCGCCGTATGCAGCTGAGGAAAATTAATAGAGTACAAAACGGGGCCGTATGCAGGTTAGGAACAGTAAATGAGTACAAAACGGCGCCGTAGGCTGCTTAGGAAAATTAAATGAGCACAAGACGGGGCCGTATGCAGAATAATAATATTAAATGAGTACAAAACGGCGCCGTAAACAGTTGAGGAAAATTAAATGAGTACAAAACGGCGCCGTAAACAGTTTAGGAAAGTTTAATGAGTACAAAACGGCGCCGTAAGGAGCTCAAAAAAACTAATCGAGTACAAAACGGCGCCGTATGCAGCTTAGGAACAATAAATGTGTACAAAACGGCGCCGTAGGCTGTTTAGAAAAATTAAATGTGTACAAAACGGCGCCGTATGCAGCTTAGGAACAATAAATGTGTACAAAACGGCGCCGTAGGCTGCTTAGAAAAATTAATGAGTACAAAACGGCGCCGTATGCAGCTTAGAAAAATTAATGAGTACAAAACGGCGCCGTAAACAGTTTAAGAAAATTAAATGAGTACAAAACGGCGCCGTAAACAGTTTAGGAAAGTTTAATGAGTACAAAACGGCGCCGTAAGGAGCTCAAAAAAACTAATCGAGTACAAAACGGCGCCGTATGCAGCTTAGGAACAATAAATGTGTACAAAACGGCGCCGTAGGCTGCTTAGAAAAATTAAATGAGTACAAAACGGCGCCGTAGGCTGCTTAGGAAAATTAAATGTGTACAAAGCGGCGCCGTAGGCTGCTTAGGAAAATTAAATGAGTACAAAACGGCGCCGTATGCAGCTTAGGAACATTAAATGTGTAGAAAACGGCGACGTAGGCTGGTTGAAAAAATTAAATGAGTACATAACGGCGACGTAGGCTGGTTGAAAAAATTAAATGAATACAAAACGGCGCCGTAAACAGTTTTGGAAAATTAAATGAGTACAAAACGGCGCCGTAAGCAGCTCAAGAAAACTAATCGAGTACAAAACGGCGCCGTATGCAGCTTAGGAACATTAAATGTGTACAAAGCGGCGCCGTATGCAGCTTAGAAAAATTAATGAGTACAAAACGGCGCCGTATGCAGCTTAGAAAAATTAATGAGTACAAAACCGCGCCTTAAACAGTTTAGGAAAATTAAATGTGGTGCAAACGGCGCCGTAAACAGTTTAGGAAAGTTTAATAAGTAAAATACGGCGCCGTAAGGACCTCAAAAAAACTAATCGAGTACAAAACGGGGCCGTATGCAGCTTAGGAACATTAAATGTGTACAAAACGGCGCCATAGGCTGCTTAGAAAAATTAAATGAGTAAAAAACGGGGCCGTATGCAGCTTAGGAACAGTACATGAGTACAAAACGGCGCCGTAGGCTGCTTAGGAAAATTAAATGAGTACAAGACGGGGCCGTATGCAGATTAGGAATATTAAATGTGTACAAAGCGGCGCCGTAAACAGTTTAGGAAAATTTAATGAGTAAAATACGGCGCCGTAAGGACCTCAAAAAAACTAATCGGGTACAAAACGGGGCCGTATGCAGCTTAGGAACATTAAATGTGTACAAAACGGCGCCGTAGGCTGCTTAGAAAAATTAAATGAGTACAAAACGGCGCCGTAGGCTGCTTAGGAAAATTAAATGAGTACAAAGCGGCGCCGTAGGCTGGTTGAAAAAATTAAATGAGTACAAAACGGCGCCGTAGGCCGCTTAGGAAAATTAAATGAGTACAAAACGGCGCGTAAGCAGTTTAGGAAAATTAAATGAGTACAAAACGGCGCCGTAAGCAGCTCAAGAAAACTAATCGAGTACAAAACGGCGCCGTATGCAGCTTAGGAACAATAAATGTGTACAAAACGGCGCCGTAGGCTGCTTAGAAAAATTAAATGAGTACAAAACGGCGCCGTAGGCTGCTTAGGAAAATTAAATGTGTACAAAGCGGCGCCGTAGGCTGCTTAGGAAAATTAAATGAGTACAAAACGGCGCCGTATGCAGCTTAGGAACATTAAATGTGTAGAAAACGTCGACGTATGCAGCTTAGGAACATTAAATGTGTACAAAGCGGCGCCGTATGCAGCTTAGAAAAATTAATGAGTACAAAACGGCGCCGTATGCAGCTTAGAAAAATTAATGAGTACAAAACCGCGCCTTAAACAGTTTAGGAAAATTAAATGTGGTGCAAACGGCGCCGTAAACAGTTTAGGAAAGTTTAATAAGTAAAATACGGCGCCGTAAGGACCTCAAAAAAACTAATCGAGTACAAAACGGGGCCGTATGCAGCTTAGGAACATTAAATGAGTACAAAACGGCGCCGTAGGCTGCTTAGGAAAATTAAATGAGTACAAAGCGGCGCCGTAGGCTGGTTGAAAAAATTAAATGAGTACAAAACGGCGCCGTAGGCCGCTTAGGAAAATTAAATGAGTACAAAACGGCGCGTAAGCAGTTTAGGAAAATTAAATGAGTACAAAACGGCGCCTTAAGCAGCTCAAGAAAACTAATCGAGTACAAAACGGCGCCGTATGCAGCTTAAGAACATTAAATGTGTACAAAGCGGCGCCGTAGTCTGCTTAGGAAAATTAAATGAGTACAAAACGGCGCCGTAGGCTGCTTAGGAAAATTAAATGAGTACAAAACGGCGCCGTAAGCAGCTCAAGAAAACTAATCGAGTACAAAACGGCGCCGTATGCAGCTTAGGAACAATAAATGTGTACAAAACGGCGCCGTAGGCTGCTTAGAAAAATTAAATGAGTACAAAACGGCGCCGTAGGCTGCTTAGGAAAATTAAATGTGTACAAAGCGGCGCCGTAGGCTGCTTAGGAAAATTAAATGAGTACAAAACGGCGCCGTATGCAGCTTAGGAACATTAAATGTGTAGAAAACGTCGACGTAGGCTGGTTGAAAAAATTAAATGAGTACATAACGGCGACGTAGGCTGGTTGAAAAAATTAAATGAGTACAAAACGGCGCCGTAGGCCGCTTAGGAAAATTAAATGAGTACAAAACGGCGCCGTAAGCAGCTCAAGAAAACTAATCGAGTACAAAACGGCGCCGTATGCAGCTTAGGAACATTAAATGTGTACAAAGCGGCGCCGTATGCAGCTTAGAAAAATTAATGAGTACAAAACGGCGCCGTATGCAGCTTAGAAAAATTAATGAGTACAAAACCGCGCCTTAAACAGTTTAGGAAAATTAAATGTGGTGCAAACGGCGCCGTAAACAGTTTAGGAAAGTTTAATAAGTAAAATACGGCGCCGTAAGGACCTCAAAAAAACTAATCGAGTACAAAACGGGGCCGTATGCAGCTTAGGAACATTAAATGTGTACAAAACGGCGCCGTAGGCTGCTTAGAAAAATTAAATGAGTACAAAACGGCGCCGTAGGCTGCTTAGGAAAATTAAATGAGTACAAAACGGCGCCGTAAGCAGCTCAAGAAAACTAATCGAGTACAAAACGGCGCCGTATGCAGCTTAGGAACAATAAATGTGTACAAAACGGCGCCGTAGGCTGCTTAGAGAAATTAAATGAGTACAAAACGGCGCCGTAGGCTGCTTAGGAAAATTAAATGTGTACAAAGCGGCGCCGTAGGCTGCTTAGGAAAATTAAATGAGTACAAAACGGCGCCGTATGCAGCTTAGGAACATTAAATGTGTAGAAAACGTCGACGTAGGCTGGTTGAAAAAATTAAATGAGTACATAACGGCGACGTAGGCTGGTTGAAAAAATTAAATGAGTACAAAACGGCGCCGTAAGCAGCTCAAGAAAACTAATCGAGTACAAAACGGCGCCGTATGCAGCTTAGGAACATTAAATGTGTACAAAGCGGCGCCGCATGCAGCTTAGAAAAATTAATGAGTACAAAACGGCGCCGTATGCAGCTTAGAAAAATTAATGAGTACAAAACCGCGCCTTAAACAGTTTAGGAAAATTAAATGTGGTGCAAACGGCGCCGTAAACAGTTTAGGAAAGTTTAATAAGTAAAATACGGCGCCGTAAGGACCTCAAAAAAACTAATCGAGTACAAAACGGGGCCGTATGCAGCTTAGGAACATTAAATGTGTACAAAACGGCGCCATAGGCTGCTTAGAAAAATTAAATGAGTAAAAAACGGGGCCGTATGCAGCTTAGGAACAATAAATGTGTACAAAACGGCGCCGTAGGCTGCTTAGAGAAATTAAATGAGTACAAAACGGCGCCGTAGGCTGCTTAGGAAAATTAAATGTGTACAAAGCGGCGCCGTAGGCTGCTTAGGAAAATTAAATGAGTACAAAACGGCGCCGTATGCAGCTTAGGAACATTAAATGTGTAGAAAACGTCGACGTAGGCTGGTTGAAAAAATTAAATGAGTACATAACGGCGACGTAGGCTGGTTGAAAAAATTAAATGAGTACAAAACGGCGCCGTAAGCAGCTCAAGAAAACTAATCGAGTACAAAACGGCGCCGTAGGCTGCTTAGAAAAATTAAATGAGTACAAAACGGCGCCGTATGCAGCTTAGGAACAATAAATGTGTACAAAACGGCGCCGTATGCAGCTTAGAAAAATTAATGAGTACAAAACCGCGCCTTAAACAGTTTAGGAAAATTAAATGTGGTGCAAACGGCGCCGTAGGCTGCTTAGGAAAATTAAATGAGTACAAAACGGCGCCGTAGGCTGCTTAAGAAAATTAAATGTGTACAAAGCGGCGCCGTAGGCTGCTTAGGAAAATTAAATGAGTACAAAACGGCGCCGTATGCAGCTTAGGAACATTAAATGTGTAGAAAACGTCGACGTAGGCTGGTTGAAAAAATTAAATGAGTACATAACGGCGACGTAGGCTGGTTGAAAAAATTAAATGAGTACAAAACGGCGCCGTAGGCCGCTTAGGAAAATTAAATGAGTACAAAACGGCGCCGTAAGCAGCTCAAGAAAACTAATCGAGTACAAAACGGCGCCGTATGCAGCTTAGGAACATTAAATGTGTACAAAGCGGCGCCGTATGCAGCTTAGAAAAATTAATGAGTACAAAACGGCGCCGTATGCAGCTTAGAAAAATTAATGAGTACAAAACCGCGCCTTAAACAGTTTAGGAAAATTAAATGTGGTGCAAACGGCGCCGTAAACAGTTTAGGAAAGTTTAATAAGTAAAATACGGCGCCGTAAGGACCTCAAAAAAACTAATCGAGTACAAAACGGGGCCGTATGCAGCTTAGGAACATTAAATGTGTACAAAACGGCGCCGTAGGCTGCTTAGAAAAATTAAATGAGTACAAAACGGCGCCGTAGGCTGCTTAGGAAAATTAAATGAGTACAAAGCGGCGCCGTAGGCTGGTTGAAAAAATTAAATGAGTACAAAACGGCGCCGTAGGCCGCTTAGGAAAATTAAATGAGTACAAAACGGCGCCGTAGGCTGCTTAGGAAAATTAAATGAGTACAAAGCGGCGCCGTAGGCTGCTTAGAAAAATTAAATGAGTACAAAACGGCGCCGTAGGCTGCTTAGGAAAATTAAATGAGTACAAAGCGGCGCCGTAGGCTGGTTGAAAAAATTAAATGAGTACAAAACGGCGCCGTAGACCGCTTAGGAAAATTAAATGAGTACAAAACGGCACGTAAGCAGTTTAGGAAAATTAAATGAGTACAAAACGGCGCCGTAAGCAGCTCAAGAAAACTAATCGAGTACAAAACGGCGCCGTATGCAGCTTAGGAACATTAAATGTGTACAAAGCGGCGCCGTAGGCTGCTTAGGAAAATTAAATGAGTACAAAACGGCGCCGTAGGCTGCTTAGGAAAATTAAATGAGTACAAAACGGCGCCGTAAGCAGCTCAAGAAAACTAATCGAGTACAAAACGGCGCCGTATGCAGCTTAGGAACAATAAATGTGTACAAAACGGCGCCGTAGGCTGCTTAGAAAAATTAAATGAGTACAAAACGGCGCCGTAGGCTGCTTAGGAAAATTAAATGTGTACAAAGCGGCGCCGTAGGCTGCTTAGGAAAATTAAATGAGTACAAAACGGCGCCGTATGCAGCTTAGGAACATTAAATGTGTAGAAAACGTCGACGTAGGCTGGTTGAAAAAATTAAATGAGTACAAAACGGCGCCGTAGGCCGCTTAGGAAGATTAAATGAGTACAAAACGGCGCCGTAAGCAGCTCAAGAAAACTAATCGAGTACAAAACGGCGCCGTATGCAGCTTAGGAACATTAAATGTGTACAAAGCGGCGCCGTATGCAGCTTAGAAAAATTAATGAGTACAAAACGGCGCCGTATGCAGCTTAGAAAAATTAATGAGTACAAAACCGCGCCTTAAACAGTTTAGGAAAATTAAATGTGGTGCAAACGGCGCCGTAAACAGTTTAGGAAAGTTTAATAAGTAAAATACGGCGCCGTAAGGACCTCAAAAAAACTAATCGAGTACAAAACGGGGCCGTATGCAGCTTAGGAACATTAAATGTGTACAAAACGGCGCCGTAGGCTGCTTAGAAAAATTAAATGAGTACAAAACGGCGCCGTAGGCTGCTTAGGAAAATTAAATGAGTACAAAGCGGCGCCGTAGGCTGGTTGAAAAAATTAAATGAGTACAAAACGGCGCCGTAGGCCGCTTAGGAAAATTAAATGAGTACAAAACGGCACGTAAGCAGTTTAGGAAAATTAAATGAGTACAAAACGGCGCCGTAAGCAGCTCAAGAAAACTAATCGAGTACAAAACGGCGCCGTATGCAGCTTAGGAACATTAAATGTGTACAAAGCGGCGCCGTAGGCTGCTTAGGAAAATTAAATGAGTACAAAACGGCGCCGTAGGCTGCTTAGGAAAATTAAATGAGTACAAAACGGCGCCGTAAGCAGCTCAAGAAAACTAATCGAGTACAAAACGGCGCCGTATGCAGCTTAGGAACAATAAATGTGTACAAAACGGCGCCGTAGGCTGCTTAGAAAAATTAAATGAGTACAAAACGGCGCCGTAGGCTGCTTAGGAAAATTAAATGTGTACAAAGCGGCGCCGTAGGCTGCTTAGGAAAATTAAATGAGTACAAAACGGCGCCGTATGCAGCTTAGGAACATTAAATGTGTAGAAAACGTCGACGTAGGCTGGTTGAAAAAATTAAATGAGTACAAAACGGCGCCGTAGGCCGCTTAGGAAGATTAAATGAGTACAAAACGGCGCCGTAAGCAGCTCAAGAAAACTAATCGAGTACAAAACGGCGCCGTATGCAGCTTAGGAACATTAAATGTGTACAAAGCGGCGCCGTATGCAGCTTAGAAAAATTAATGAGTACAAAACGGCGCCGTATGCAGCTTAGAAAAATTAATGAGTACAAAACCGCGCCTTAAACAGTTTAGGAAAATTAAATGTGGTGCAAACGGCGCCGTAAACAGTTTAGGAAAGTTTAATAAGTAAAATACGGCGCCGTAAGGACCTCAAAAAAACTAATCGAGTACAAAACGGGGCCGTATGCAGCTTAGGAACATTAAATGTGTACAAAACGGCGCCATAGGCTGCTTAGAAAAATTAAATGAGTAAAAAACGGGGCCGTATGCAGCTTAGGAACAGTACATGAGTACAAAACGGCGCCGTAGGCTGCTTAGGAAAATTAAATGAGTACAAGACGGGGCCGTATGCAGATTAGGAATATTAAATGTGTACAAAGCGGCGCCGTAAACAGTTTAGGAAAATTTAATGAGTAAAATACGGCGCCGTAAGGACCTCAAAAAAACTAATCGAGTACAAAACGGGGCCATATGCAGCTTAGGAACATTAAATGTGTACAAAACGGCGCCGTAGGCTGCTTAGAAAAATTAAATGAGTACAAAACGGCGCCGTAGGCTGCTTAGGAAAATTAAATGAGTACAAAGCGGCGCCGTAGGCTGCTTAGAAAAATTAAATGAGTACAAAACGGCGCCGTAGGCTGCTTAGGAAAATTAAATGAGTACAAAGCGGCGCCGTAGGCTGGTTGAAAAAATTAAATGAGTACAAAACGGCGCCGTAGACCGCTTAGGAAAATTAAATGAGTACAAAACGGCACGTAAGCAGTTTAGGAAAATTAAATGAGTACAAAACGGCGCCGTAAGCAGCTCAAGAAAACTAATCGAGTACAAAACGGCGCCGTATGCAGCTTAGGAACATTAAATGTGTACAAAGCGGCGCCGTAGGCTGCTTAGGAAAATTAAATGAGTACAAAACGGCGCCGTAGGCTGCTTAGGAAAATTAAATGAGTACAAAACGGCGCCGTAGGCTGCTTAGGAAAATTAAATGTGTACAAAGCGGCGCCGTAGGCTGCTTAGGAAAATTAAATGAGTACAAAACGGCGCCGTAGGCTGCTTAGGAAAATTAAATGAGTACAAAACGGCGCCGTAAGCAGCTCAAGAAAACTAATCGAGTACAAAACGGCGCCGTAGGCTGCTTAGGAAAATTAAATGAGTACAAAACGGCGCGTAAGCAGTTTAGGAAAATTAAATGAGTACAAAACGGCGCCGTATGCAGCTTAGGAACATTAAATGTGTACAAAGCGGCGCCGTAGGCTGCTTAGAAAAATTAAATGAGTAAAAAACGGGGCCGTATGCAGCTTAGGAACAGTACATGAGTACAAAACGGCGCCGTAGGCTGCTTAGGAAAATTAAATGAGTACAAGACGGGGCCGTATGCAGATTAGGAATATTAAATGTGTACAAAGCGGCGCCGTAAACAGTTTAGGAAAATTTAATGAGTAAAATACGGCGCCGTAAGGACCTCAAAAAAACTAATCGGGTACAAAACGGGGCCGTATGCAGCTTAGGAACATTAAATGTGTACAAAACGGCGCCGTAGGCTGCTTAGAAAAATTAAATGAGTACAAAACGGCGCCGTAGGCTGCTTAGGAAAATTAAATGAGTACAAAGCGGCGCCGTAGGCTGGTTGAAAAAATTAAATGAGTACAAAACGGCGCCGTAGGCCGCTTAGGAAAATTAAATGAGTACAAAACGGCGCGTAAGCAGTTTAGGAAAATTAAATGAGTACAAAACGGCGCCGTAAGCAGCTCAAGAAAACTAATCGAGTACAAAACGGCGCCGTATGCAGCTTAGGAACAATAAATGTGTACAAAACGGCGCCGTAGGCTGCTTAGAAAAATTAAATGAGTACAAAACGGCGCCGTAGGCTGCTTAGGAAAATTAAATGTGTACAAAGCGGCGCCGTAGGCTGCTTAGGAAAATTAAATGAGTACAAAACGGCGCCGTATGCAGCTTAGGAACATTAAATGTGTAGAAAACGTCGACGTAGGCTGGTTGAAAAAATTAAATGAGTACATAACGGCGACGTAGGCTGGTTGAAAAAATTAAATGAGTACAAAACGGCGCCGTAGGCCGCTTAGGAAAATTAAATGAGTACAAAACGGCGCCGTAAGCAGCTCAGGAAAACTAATCGAGTACAAAACGGCGCCGTATGCAGCTTAGGAACATTAAATGTGTACAAAGCGGCGCCGTATGCAGCTTAGAAAAATTAATGAGTACAAAACGGCGCCGTATGCAGCTTAGAAAAATTAATGAGTACAAAACCGCGCCTTAAACAGTTTAGGAAAATTAAATGTGGTGCAAACGGCGCCGTAAACAGTTTAGGAAAGTTTAATAAGTAAAATACGGCGCCGTAAGGACCTCAAAAAAACTAATCGAGTACAAAACGGGGCCGTATGCAGCTTAGGAACATTAAATGAGTACAAAACGGCGCCGTAGGCTGCTTAGGAAAATTAAATGAGTACAAAGCGGCGCCGTAGGCTGGTTGAAAAAATTAAATGAGTACAAAACGGCGCCGTAGGCTGCTTAGGAAAATTAAATGAGTACAAAGCGGCGCCGTAGGCTGGTTGAAAAAATTAAATGAGTACAAAACGGCGCCGTAGGCCGCTTAGGAAAATTAAATGAGTACAAAACGGCGCGTAAGCAGTTTAGGAAAATTAAATGAGTACAAAACGGCGCCTTAAGCAGCTCAAGAAAACTAATCGAGTACAAAACGGCGCCGTATGCAGCTTAAGAACATTAAATGTGTACAAAGCGGCGCCGTAGTCTGCTTAGGAAAATTAAATGAGTACAAAACGGCGCCGTAGGCTGCTTAGGAAAATTAAATGAGTACAAAACGGCGCCGTAAGCAGCTCAAGAAAACTAATCGAGTACAAAACGGCGCCGTATGCAGCTTAGGAACAATAAATGTGTACAAAACGGCGCCGTAGGCTGCTTAGAAAAATTAAATGAGTACAAAACGGCGCCGTAGGCTGCTTAGGAAAATTAAATGTGTACAAAGCGGCGCCGTAGGCTGCTTAGGAAAATTAAATGAGTACAAAACGGCGCCGTATGCAGCTTAGGAACATTAAATGTGTAGAAAACGGCGCCATAGGCTGCTTAGAAAAATTAAATGAGTAAAAAACGGGGCCGTATGCAGCTTAGGAACAGTACATGAGTACAAAACGGCGCCGTAGGCTGCTTAGGAAAATTAAATGAGTACAAGACGGCGCCGTATGCAGATTAGGAATATTAAATGTGTACAAAGCGGCGCCGTAAACAGTTTAGGAAAATTTAATGAGTAAAATACGGCGCCGTAAGGACCTCAAAAAAACTAATCGGGTACAAAACGGGGCCGTATGCAGCTTAGGAACATTAAATGTGTACAAAACGGCGCCGTAGGCTGCTTAGAAAAATTAAATGAGTACAAAACGGCGCCGTAGGCTGCTTAGGAAAATTAAATGAGTACAAAGCGGCGCCGTAGGCTGGTTGAAAAAATTAAATGAGTACAAAACGGCGCCGTAGGCCGCTTAGGAAAATTAAATGAGTACAAAACGGCGCGTAAGCAGTTTAGGAAAATTAAATGAGTACAAAACGGCGCCGTAAGCAGCTCAAGAAAACTAATCGAGTACAAAACGGCGCCGTATGCAGCTTAGGAACATTAAATGTGTACAAAGCGGCGCCGTAGGCTGCTTAGGAAAATTAAATGAGTACAAAACGGCGCCGTAGGCTGCTTAGGAAAATTAAATGAGTACAAAACGGCGCCGTAAGCAGCTCAAGAAAACTAATCGAGTACAAAACGGCGCCGTATGCAGCTTAGGAACAATAAATGTGTACAAAACGGCGCCGTAGGCTGCTTAGAAAAATTAAATGAGTACAAAACGGCGCCGTAGGCTGCTTAGGAAAATTAAATGTGTACAAAGCGGCGCCGTAGGCTGCTTAGGAAAATTAAATGAGTACAAAACGGCGCCGTATGCAGCTTAGGAACATTAAATGTGTAGAAAACGTCGACGTAGGCTGGTTGAAAAAATTAAATGAGTACATAGCGGCGACGTAGGCTGGTTGAAAAAATTAAATGAGTACAAAACGGCGCCGTAGGCCGCTTAGGAAAATTAAATGAGTACAAAACGGCGCCGTAAGCAGCTCAAGAAAACTAATCGAGTACAAAACGGCGCCGTATGCAGCTTAGGAACATTAAATGTGTACAAAGCGGCGCCGTATGCAGCTTAGAAAAATTAATGAGTACAAAACGGCGCCGTATGCAGCTTAGAAAAATTAATGAGTACAAAACCGCGCCTTAAACAGTTTAGGAAAATTAAATGTGGTGCAAACGGCGCAGTAAACAGTTTAGGAAAGTTTAATAAGTAAAATACGGCGCCGTAAGGACCTCAAAAAAACTAATCGAGTACAAAACGGGGCCGTATGCAGCTTAGGAACATTAAATGTGTACAAAACGGCGCCATAGGCTGCTTAGAAAAATTAAATGAGTAAAAAACGGGGCCGTATGCAGCTTAGGAACAGTACATGAGTACAAAACGGCGCCGTAGGCTGCTTAGGAAAATTAAATGAGTACAAAACGGCGCCGTAGGCTGCTTAGGAAAATTAAATGAGTACAAAACGGCGCCGTAAGCAGCTCAAGAAAACTAATCGAGTACAAAACGGCGCCGTATGTAGCTTAGGAACAATAAATGTGTACAAAACGGCGCCGTAGGCTGCTTAGAAAAATTAAATGAGTACAAAACGGCGCCGTAGGCTGCTTAGGAAAATTAAATGTGTACAAAGCGGCGCCGTAGGCTGCTTAGGAAAATTAAATGAGTACAAAACGGCGCCGTATGCAGCTTAGGAACATTAAATGTGTAGAAAACGTCGACGTAGGCTGGTTGAAAAAATTAAATGAGTACATAACGGCGACGTAGGCTGGTTGAAAAAATTAAATGAGTACAAAACGGCGCCGTAGGCCGCTTAGGAAAATTAAATGAGTACAAAACGGCGCCGTAAGCAGCTCAAGAAAACTAATCGAGTACAAAACGGCGCCGTATGCAGCTTAGGAACATTAAATGTGTACAAAGCGGCGCCGTATGCAGCTTAGAAAAATTAATGAGTACAAAACGGCGCCGTATGCAGCTTAGAAAAATTAATGAGTACAAAACCGCGCCTTAAACAGTTTAGGAAAATTAAATGTGGTGCAAACGGCGCAGTAAACAGTTTAGGAAAGTTTAATAAGTAAAATACGGCGCCGTAAGGACCTCAAAAAAACTAATCGAGTACAAAACGGGGCCGTATGCAGCTTAGGAACATTAAATGTGTACAAAACGGCGCCATAGGCTGCTTAGAAAAATTAAATGAGTAAAAAACGGGGCCGTATGCAGCTTAGGAACAGTACATGAGTACAAAACGGCGCCGTAGGCTGCTTAGGAAAATTAAATGAGTACAAGACGGGGCCGTATGCAGATTAGGAATATTAAATGTGTACAAAGCGGCGCCGTAAACAGTTTAGGAAAATTTAATGAGTAAAATACGGCGCCGTAAGGACTTCAAAAAAACTAATCGAGTACAAAACGGGGCCGTATGCAGCTTAGGAACATTAAATGTGTACAAAACGGCGCCGTAGGCTGCTTAGAAAAATTAAATGAGTACAAAACGGCGCCGTAGGCTGCTTAGGAAAATTAAATGAGTACAAAACGGCGCCGTAAGCAGCTCAAGAAAACTAATCGAGTACAAAACGGCGCCGTATGCAGCTTAGGAACAATAAATGTGTACAAAACGGCGCCGTAGGCTGCTTAGAAAAATTAAATGAGTACAAAACGGCGCCGTAGGCTGCTTAGGAAAATTAAATGTGTACAAAGCGGCGCCGTAGGCTGCTTAGGAAAATTAAATGAGTACAAAACGGCGCCGTATGCAGCTTAGGAACATTAAATGTGTAGAAAACGTCGACGTAGGCTGGTTGAAAAAATTAAATGAGTACATAACGGCGACGTAGGCTGGTTGAAAAAATTAAATGAGTACAAAACGGCGCCGTAGGCCGCTTAGGAAAATTAAATGAGTACAAAACGGCGCCGTAAGCAGCTCAAGAAAACTAATCGAGTACAAAACGGCGCCGTATGCAGCTTAGGAACATTAAATGTGTACAAAGCGGCGCCGTATGCAGCTTAGAAAAATTAATGAGTACAAAACGGCGCCGTATGCAGCTTAGAAAAATTAATGAGTACAAAACCGCGCCTTAAACAGTTTAGGAAAATTAAATGTGGTGCAAACGGCGCCGTAAACAGTTTAGGAAAGTTTAATAAGTAAAATACGGCGCCGTAAGGACCTCAAAAAAACTAATCGAGTACAAAACGGGGCCGTATGCAGCTTAGGAACATTAAATGTGTACAAAACGGCGCCATAGGCTGCTTAGAAAAATTAAATGAGTAAAAAACGGGGCCGTATGCAGCTTAGGAACAGTACATGAGTACAAAACGGCGCCGTAGGCTGCTTAGGAAAATTAAATGAGTACAAGACGGGGCCGTATGCAGATTAGGAATATTAAATGTGTACAAAGCGGCGCCGTAAACAGTTTAGGAAAATTTAATGAGTAAAATACGGCGCCGTAAGGACTTCAAAAAAACTAATCGAGTACAAAACGGGGCCGTATGCAGCTTAGGAACATTAAATGTGTACAAAACGGCGCCGTAGGCTGCTTAGAAAAATTAAATGAGTACAAAACGGCGCCGTAGGCTGCTTAGGAAAATTAAATGAGTACAAAACGGCGCCGTAAGCAGCTCAAGAAAACTAATCGAGTACAAAACGGCGCCGTATGCAGCTTAGGAACAATAAATGTGTACAAAACGGCGCCGTAGGCTGCTTAGAAAAATTAAATGAGTACAAAACGGCGCCGTAGGCTGCTTAGGAAAATTAAATGTGTACAAAGCGGCGCCGTAGGCTGCTTAGGAAAATTAAATGAGTACAAAACGGCGCCGTATGCAGCTTAGGAACATTAAATGTGTAGAAAACGTCGACGTAGGCTGGTTGAAAAAATTAAATGAGTACATAACGGCGACGTAGGCTGGTTGAAAAAATTAAATGAGTACAAAACGGCGCCGTAGGCCGCTTAGGAAAATTAAATGAGTACAAAACGGCGCCGTAAGCAGCTCAAGAAAACTAATCGAGTACAAAACGGCGCCGTATGCAGCTTAGGAACATTAAATGTGTACAAAGCGGCGCCGTAGGCTGCTTAGGAAAATTAAATGAGTACAAAACGGCGCCGTAGGCTGCTTAGGAAAATTAAATGAGTACAAAACGCCGCCGTAAGCAGCTCAAGAAAACTAATCGAGTACAAAACGGCGCCGTATGTAGCTTAGGAACAATAAATGTGTACAAAACGGCGCCGTAGGCTGCTTAGAAAAATTAAATGAGTACAAAACGGCGCCGTAGGCTGCTTAGGAAAATTAAATGTGTACAAAGCGGCGCCGTAGGCTGCTTAGGAAAATTAAATGAGTACAAAACGGCGCCGTATGCAGCTTAGGAACATTAAATATGTAGAAAACGTCGACGTAGGCTGGTTGAAAAAATTAAATGAGTACATAACGGCGACGTAGGCTGCTTAGGAAAATTAAATGTGTACAAAGCGGCGCCGTAGGCTGCTTAGGAAAATTAAATGAGTACAAAACGGCGCCGTATGCAGCTTAGGAACATTAAATATGTAGAAAACGTCGACGTAGGCTGGTTGAAAAAATTAAATGAGTACATAACGGCGACGTAGGCTGGTTGAAAAAATTAAATGAGTACAAAACGGCGCCGTAGGCCGCTTAGGAAAATTAAATGAGTACAAAACGGCGCCGTATGTAGCTTAGGAACAATAAATGTGTACAAAACGGCGCCGTAGGCTGCTTAGAAAAATTAAATGAGTACAAAACGGCGCCGTAGGCTGCTTAGGAAAATTAAATGTGTACAAAGCGGCGCCGTAGGCTGCTTAGGAAAATTAAATGAGTACAAAACGGCGCCGTATGCAGCTTAGGAACATTAAATATGTAGAAAACGTCGACGTAGGCTGGTTGAAAAAATTAAATGAGTACAAAACGGCGCCGTAGGCTGCTTAGGAAAATTAAATGTGTACAAAGCGGCGCCGTAGGCTGCTTAGGAAAATTAAATGAGTACAAAACGGCGCCGTATGCAGCTTAGGAACATTAAATATGTAGAAAACGTCGACGTAGGCTGGTTGAAAAAATTAAATGAGTACATAACGGCGACGTAGGCTGGTTGAAAAAATTAAATGAGTACAAAACGGCGCCGTAGGCCGCTTAGGAAAATTAAATGAGTACAAAACGGCGCCGTAAGCAGCTCAAGAAAACTAATCGAGTACAAAACGGCGCCGTATGCAGCTTAGGAACATTAAATGTGTACAAAGCGGCGCCGTAAACAGTTTAGGAAAATTTAGTGAGTAAAATACGGCGCCGTAGGCTGCTTAGAAAAATTAAATGAGTACAAAACGGCGCCGTAGGCTGCTTAGGAAAATTAAATGTGTACAAAGCGGCGCCGTAGGCTGCTTAGGAAAATTAAATGAGTACAAAACGGCGCCGTATGCAGCTTAGGAACATTAAATGTGTACAAAGCGGCGCCGTAAACAGTTTAGGAAAATTTAATGAGTAAAATACGGCGCCGTAGGCTGCTTAGAAAAATTAAATGAGTACAAAACGGCGCCGTAGGCTGCTTAGGAAAATTAAATGTGTACAAAGCGGAGCCGTAGGCTGCTTAGGAAAATTAAATGAGTACAAAACGGCGCCGTATGCAGCTTAGGAACAATAAATGTGTACAAAACGGCGCCGTAGGCTGCTTAGAAAAATTAAATGAGTACAAAACGGCGCCGTAGGCTGCTTAGGAAAATTAAATGTGTACAAAGCGGCGCCGTAGGCTGCTTAGGAAAATTAAATGAGTACAAAACGGCGCCGTATGCAGCTTAGGAACATTAAATATGTAGAAAACGTCGACGTAGGCTGGTTGAAAAAATTAAATGAGTACATAACGGCGACGTAGGCTGCTTAGGAAAATTAAATGTGTACAAAGCGGCGCCGTAGGCTGCTTAGGAAAATTAAATGAGTACAAAACGGCGCCGTATGCAGCTTAGGAACATTAAATATGTAGAAAACGTCGACGTAGGCTGGTTGAAAAAATTAAATGAGTACATAACGGCGACGTAGGCTGGTTGAAAAAATTAAATGAGTACAAAACGGCGCCGTAGGCCGCTTAGGAAAATTAAATGAGTACAAAACGGCGCCGTATGTAGCTTAGGAACAATAAATGTGTACAAAACGGCGCCGTAGGCTGCTTAGAAAAATTAAATGAGTACAAAACGGCGCCGTAGGCTGCTTAGGAAAATTAAATGTGTACAAAGCGGCGTCGTAGGCTGCTTAGGAAAATTAAATATGTAGAAAACGTCGACGTAGGCTGGTTGAAAAAATTAAATGAGTACATAACGGCGACGTAGGCTGGTTGAAAAAATTAAATGAGTACAAAACGGCGCCGTAGGCCGCTTAGGAAAATTAAATGAGTACAAAACGGCGCCGTAAGCAGCTCAAGAAAACTAATCGAGTACAAAACGGCGCCGTATGCAGCTTAGGAACATTAAATGTGTACAAAGCGGCGCCGTAAACAGTTTAGGAAAATTTA
Source organism: Entomobrya proxima (assembly GCA_029691765.1). Lineage (NCBI taxonomy): Eukaryota > Metazoa > Arthropoda > Collembola > Entomobryomorpha > Entomobryidae > Entomobrya > Entomobrya proxima. Next base: position 75,562 of record JAIQCH010000012.1, on the reverse strand, counting down.
ATGAGTAAAAACGGCGCCGTAGGCTGCTTAGAAAAATTAAATGAGTACAAAACGGCGCCGTAGGCTGCTTAGGAAAATTAAATGTGTACAAAGCGGCGCCGTAGGCTGCTTAGGAAAATTAAATGAGTACAAAACGGCGCCGTATGCAGCTTAGGAACATTAAATGTGTACAAAGCGGCGCCGTAAACAGTTTAGGAAAATTTAATGAGTAAAATACGGCGCCGTAGGCTGCTTAGAAAAATTAAATGAGTACAAAACGGCGCCGTAGGCTGCTTAGGAAAATTAAATGTGTACAAAGCGGCGCCGTAGGCTGCTTAGGAAAATTAAATGAGTACAAAACGGCGCCGTATGCAGCTTAGGAACATTAAATGTGTAGAAAACGTCGACGTAGGCTGGTTGAAAAAATTAAATGAGTACATAACGGCGACGTAGGCTGGTTGAAAAAATTAAATGAGTACAAAACGGCGCCGTAGGCCGCTTAGGAAAATTAAATGAGTACAAAACGGCGCCGTAAGCAGCTCAAGAAAACTAATCGAGTACAAAACGGCGCCGTATGCAGCTTAGGAACATTAAATGTGTACAAAGCGGCGCCGTATGCAGCTTAGAAAAATTAATGAGTACAAAACGGCGCCGTATGCAGCTTAGAAAAATTAATGAGTACAAAACCGCGCCTTAAACAGTTTAGGAAAATTAAATGTGGTGCAAACGGCGCCGTAAACAGTTTAGGAAAGTTTAATAAGTAAAATACGGCGCCGTAAGGACCTCAAAAAAACTAATCGAGTACAAAACGGGGCCGTATGCAGCTTAGGAACATTAAATGTGTACAAAACGGCGCCGTAGGCTGCTTAGAAATATTAAATGAGTACAAAACGGCGCCGTAGGCTGCTTAGGAAAATTAAATGAGTACAAAGCGGCGCCGTAGGCTGGTTGAAAAAATTAAATGAGTACAAAACGGCGCCGTAGGCCGCTTAGGAAAATTAAATGAGTACAAAACGGCGCGTAAGGAGTTAAGGAAAATTAAATGAGTACAAAACGGCGCCGTAAGCAGCTCAAGAAAACTAATCGAGTACAAAACGGCGCCGTATGCAGCTTAGGAACATTAAATGTGTACAAAGCGGCGCCGTAGGCTGCTTAGGAAAATTATATGAGTACAAAACGGCGCCGTAAGCAGCTCAAGAAAACTAATCGAGTACAAAACGGCGCCGTATGCAGCTTAGGAACATTAAATGTGTACAAAGCGGCGCCGTATGCAGCTTAGAAAAATTAATGAGTACAAAACGGCGCCGTATGCAGCTTAGAAAAATTAATGAGTACAAAACCGCGCCTTAAACAGTTTAGGAAAATTAAATGTGGTGCAAACGGCGCCGTAAACAGTTTAGGAAAGTTTAATAAGTAAAATACGGCGCCGTAAGGACCTCAAAAAAACTAATCGAGTACAAAACGGGGCCGTATGCAGCTTAGGAACATTAAATGTGTACAAAACGGCGCCATAGGCTGCTTAGAAAAATTAAATGAGTAAAAAACGGGGCCGTATGCAGCTTAGGAACAGTACATGAGTACAAAACGGCGCCGTAGGCTGCTTAGGAAAATTAAATGAGTACAAGACGGGGCCGTATGCAGATTAGGAATATTAAATGTGTACAAAGCGGCGCCGTAAACAGTTTAGGAAAATTTAATGAGTAAAATACGGCGCCGTAAGGACCTCAAAAAAACTAATCGAGTACAAAACGGGGCCGTATGCAGCTTAGGAACATTAAATGTGTACAAAACGGCGCCGTAGGCTGCTTAGAAAAATTAAATGAGTACAAAACGGCGCCGTAGGCTGCTTAGGAAAATTAAATGAGTACAAAGCGGCGCCGTAGGCTGGTTGAAAAAATTAAATGAGTACAAAACGGCGCCGTAGGCCGCTTAGGAAAATTAAATGAGTACAAAACGGCGCGTAAGCAGTTTAGGAAAATTAAATGAGTACAAAACGGCGCCGTAAGCAGCTCAAGAAAACTAATCGAGTACAAAACGGCGCCGTATGCAGCTTAGGAACATTAAATGTGTACAAAGCGGCGCCGTAGGCTGCTTAGGAAAATTAAATGAGTACAAAACGGCGCCGTAGGCTGCTTAGGAAAATTAAATGAGTACAAAACGGCGCCGTAAGCAGCTCAAGAAAACTAATCGAGTACAAAACGGCGCCGTATGTAGCTTAGGAACAATAAATGTGTACAAAACGGCGCCGTAGGCTGCTTAGAAAAATTAAATGAGTACAAAACGGCGCCGTAGGCTGCTTAGGAAAATTAAATGTGTACAAAGCGGCGCCGTAGGCTGCTTAGGAAAATTAAATGAGTACAAAACGGCGCGTAAGCAGTTTAGGAAAATTAAATGAGTACAAAACGGCGCCGTATGCAGCTTAGGAACATTAAATGTGTACAAAGCGGCGCCGTAGGCTGCTTAGGAAAATTAAATGAGTACAAAACGTGGCCGTATGCAGCTTAGGAACATTAATTGTGTACAAAACGGCGCCGTAAGCAGCTTAGAAAAATTAATATTAATTTAGTTAATTTTTAAAATCACAAACATTTCCTTTATCATAACTGACGTCGTCATTTTATCATTGGTAAATAGTGACATTGGTAACTAGTGACTTTGGTAACTAGTGATTTGGTAACCAGTGACTTTGGTGACTAGTGACTAGAAAATTGACGTTAATTTATAAAATCACAAACATTTTTTGATCATAATTGACGTTAATTTTTAAACTCACGAGCATTTTTTGATCATAATTGACGTTAGTTTTTAAAATCACAAACATTTTTTGATCATAATTGACGATTATTTTTAAAATCACGAGCATCTTTCGGTGACTTAGGTAACTAGTGACTTTGGTAACTAGTGACTTTGGTAACCAGTGACTTTGGTAAACAGTGACTTTGGTGACTAGTGACTTAAAAATTGACGTTAGTTTTAAAATCACAAGCATTTTAAAAACATAATTGACGTTAATTTTTAAAATCACAAACATTTTTTTTATCATAACTGACGTTAGTTTTTAACATCACGAGCATTTTTTGATCATAATTGACGTTAGTTTTTAAAATCACAAACATTTTCTTATCAAAATTGACGTTAATTTTTAAAATCACAAACATTTTTTGATCATATTTGACGTTAATTTTTAAAATAAAGAAATCATTTTTTTGATCAGAAATCATTTCAGAAATTACCTATTTCAGAAATCAATTCAGAAATTACCTATTTCAGAAATCATTTCAGAAATTACCTATTTCAGAAATCATTTCAGAAATTACCTATTTCAGAAATCATTTCAGAAATTACCTATTTCAGAAATCATTTCAGAAATTACCTATTTCAGAAATCATTTCAGAAATTACCTATTTCAGAAATCATTTCAGAAATCATTTCAGAAATTACGTTTTTCAGAAATCATTTCAGAAATTATCTATTTAGGAAACCATTTCAGAAATTACCTATTTCAGAAATCATTTCAGAAATTACTTAATTCAGAAATCTTTTAAGAAATTACCTATTTCAGAAATCATTTCAGAAATTACCTATTTCAGAAATCATTTCAGAAATTACTTATTTCAGAAATCATTTCAGAAATTACCTATTTCAGAAATCATTTCAGAAATCATTTCAGAAATCATTTCAGAAATTACCTATTTCAGAAATCATTTCAGAAATTACCTATTTCAGAAATCATTTCAGAAATTACCTGTTTCAGAAACCATTTCAGAAATTACTTATTTCAGAAATCCATTCAGAAATTACTTATTTCAGAAATCCATTCAGAAATTACGTATTTCAGAAATCATTTCAGAAATTACCTATTTCAGAAATCATTTCAGAAATTACCTATTTCAGAAATCATTTCAGAAATCATTTCAGAAATTACCTATTTCAGAAATCATTTCAGAAATTACCTATTTCTGAAATCATTTAAGAAATTACCTATTTCAGAAATCATTTCAGAAATTACTTAATTCAGAAATCATTTCAGAAATTATCTATTTAGGAAACCATTTCAGAAATTACCTAAATATTTCAGAAATCATTTAAGAAATTACCTATTTCAGAAATCATTTCAGAAATTACCTATTTCAGAAATCATTTCAGAAATTACTTATTTCAGAAATTACTTATTTCAGAAATCATTTCAGAAATTACCTATTTCAGAAATCATTTCAGAAATCCATTCAGAAATTACGTATTTCAGACATCATGTCAGAAATTATCTATTTAAATGATCATTTCAGAAATTCCCTATTTCAAAAATTACCTATTTCAGAAATTATCTATTTCAGAAATCCATTCAGAAATTACGTATTTCAGAAATCATTTCAGAAATTACCTATTTCAGAAATCATTTCAGAAATTACCTATTTCAGAAATCATTTCAGAAATCATTTCAGAAATTACCTATTTCAGAAATCATTTCAGAAATTACCTATTTCTGAAATCATTTAAGAAATTACCTATTTCAGAAATCATTTCAGAAATTACTTAATTCAGAAATCATTTCAGAAATTATCTATTTAGGAAACCATTTCAGAAATTACCTAAAGGGTTAGTATTTGTTATGGAGACATATATGCAAATAGGGATAATATGCAAATGAAGGCAAGAGATAAAAAATTGAATGCATCGTTAGATAGCTCATCCTTTGGCCATTACATGACGCATTTTTCGGGTTTCCAAAATAAGCGCATCATCATGAAATTCCGGGAGAATGAAACGTTTGTAAAACTGTCTATATCCCGCTTCGAAAATGTTGCCAATAGGTCAAAGATCAAAGCAATGAAACGCTTTGTAGAAGATGGTAAGCGCCAGGTTGGTATACATAAAATAATTTGGGGATATCAAACTACAAAAACATCAGGGCATAAGTTCTCTGAAGAACGTATTGCAACCGTGGCTCCCTTAGAAATCTTGAAGACGACTTCAAAGTTGTTCGACGAGGAGCCTTCCACCTCAATTAGTGCTGCAGCCAACAAACTCAACTTTAGTTCAGAAGCGCTAGGTCAAATTAAAGCTCAGAAATTGGGCATCAAAGCCTGCACTAAGCCGGAAGCACGAACCTGCAGTCAAGGTTTAGGAGCAGCGAGCAAAATCTAGACACCGATTTGTTTACAAAAATAACTTTCTAAGACTTTGACCAAAATCAAAACATGCTCCTAATATTCAACTGGCAGGAGGTATCGAAACTTTTTGGGATTTATGTAAGGCAGGGTAGTCCAATCTACAAAACCCACACAGTTTACCCCAAGGTTTCAATACTATTTGGAAAAGTATCACCACTAAAGTGGAAGCATAATCGGGAAAATCGGGATATGGGGTTCTAGCATACGCCGAACGAGAACTTTACTGCACTGGATACAAAGGCACCAAAGAATCTTGATTTATGTTAATATTGTTAACTATTAGTTGTACTAAGTATTAAAAAATATTGTAGCTCAATAAATCTTATATGCTCCGAAATATCACAATTCCAAAAATGTCTCCATAACAAATACTAACCCTTTATTTCAGAAATCATTTCAGAAATTACCTATTTCAGAAATCATTTCAGAAATTACCTATTTCAGAAATCATTTCAGAAATTACCCATTTCAGAAATCCTTTCAGAAGTTACCTATTTCAGAAATCATTTCAGAAATTACCTATTTTAGAAATTACCTACATGCTTCGAACTTGTCAAATTTGGAAATTCCCAGATTTGTTGGAACAAGTTGACCAACGCTTGCAATCATGTTTGACTTCAATTTTAAACACATCTATGACTCCACAACAATTGACTCAAGCGACCCTTCCCATCTCCAAAGGTGGACTAGGAATTAGAAAACTATCTGACATTTGCCTACCGGCTTTTCTTAGCTCAGCTTATGGTGCCCATAACATTATCTCTCGCATTCTGCCAAAATTGGATGATAATGTTAATGTGCATCTTCAAGCTGAGGCTTTGGAAAAATGGAATACTGTGAATGGCGATTCGGTTCCTGAATGTAAGGTGTTTCAAAAATTATGGGACGAAATTAACACGGAAAGGATCATAAAAAACCAACTAAATTTCGACAATGACAAAGACATCGCGCGTTTTAAAGCTCTACCATGTAAAGAATCGGGAGCTTGGCTGCACGCTGTACCATCCAAGAATATTGGCACTACAATGAATAATCGAGATTTCCAAATTTGTGTTTCCCTTCGTTTAGGATGTACAACAGTAAAAGCTCATAAATGTCACTGTGGAACTATAGTATCTGAAGACGGCACACATGGACTTCATTGCCAAAAGAGCAAAGGACGATTTTCTCGACACTCTGAATTAAATCAAATAATTTACAGAGCCCTTTCGTCTATACACGTTTCTTCACATCTTGAACCAACAGGACTTTCTAGGGATGATGGTAAGAGACCGGATGGTGTGACTCTGGTACCTTGGTCAAAAGGTCAACGTCTGGTTTGGGACGCTACGTGTGTGGACACGTTTGCAGCTTCTTACCTACCTTCAACTGCAGAGAAAGCTGGTTCAGCAGCGGAACTAGCATGCAAAAATAAGCACTCTAAATACTCCCAAATAAAATCTTCCAATTACATTTTCGTGGGACTGGCGTTTGAGACTATGGGACCTTGGTGTACTGAAGCAAAACAATTCATAGATTCAATTGGAGCAGTTCTAATTTCAGACTCTGGTGACCCTAGGGCAAAAAATTATCTATATCAAAGAATATCCCTTGCAATCCAACGTGGAAATGCAGCTAGTGTGTTAGGAACTTTACCAAATTCCCTCCCCATGGAAGAAATATATAGTTTATAGAATGTGAATTGTATTTGTTAACTGTTTTACTTTTGAAAATTCTGTCTACCAATAAAATACTTTTAATTTTAGAAATTACCATTTTCAGAAATTATCTATTTCAGAAATCATTTCAGAAATTACCTATTTCAGAAATCATTTCAAAAATTACGTTTTTCAGAAATCATTTCAGAAAGTATCTATTTAGGAAACCAGTTCAGAAATTACCTATTTCAGAAATCATTTCAGAAATTATTTAATTCAGAAATCATTTTAGAAATTACTTATTTCAGAAATCATTTCAGAAAATTCGTTTTTCAGAAATCATTTCAGAAATTACTTATTTCAGAAATCATTTCAGAAATTACTTATTTCAGAAATCATTTCAAAAAACATTTCAGAAATTACCTATTTCAGAAATCATTTCAGAAATTATCTATTTAGGAACCCATTTCAGAAATTACCTATTTCAGAAATCATTTCAGAAATTACTTAATTCAGAAATCATTTTAGAAATTACCTATTTCAGAAATCACTTCAGAAATCATTTCAGAAATTACGTTTTTCAGAAATCATTTCAGAAATTACTTATTTCAGAAATCATTTCAGAAATTAATTATTTCAGAAATCATTTCAGAAATTACCTATTTCAGAAATCATTTCAGAAATCATTTCAGAAATCATTTCAGAAATCATTTCAGAAATCATTTCAGAAATCATTTCAGAAATCATTTCAGAAATCATTTCAGAAAGCATTTCAGAAATTACCTATTTCAGAAATCATTTCAGAAATCATTTCAGAAATCATTTTAGAAATCATTTCAGAAAGCATTTCAGAAATTACCTATTTTAGAAATTACCTATTTCAGAAATTATCTATTTCAGAAATCATTTCAGAAATCATTTCAGAAATTACCTATTTCAGAAATCATTTCAGAAATTACCCATTTCAGAAATCATTTCAGAAATTACCCATTTCAGAAATCATTTCAGAAATTACTTATTTCAGAAATCATTTCAGAAATTACCTATTTTAGAAATTACCTACATGCTTCGAACTTGTCAAATTTGGAAATTCCCAGATTTGTTGGAACAAGTTGACCAACGCTTGCAATCATGTTTGACTTCAATTTTAAACACATCTATGACTCCACAACAATTGACTCAAGCGACCCTTCCCATCTCCAAAGGTGGACTAGGAATTAGAAAACTATCTGACATTTGCCTACCGGCTTTTCTTAGCTCAGCTTATGGTGCCCATAACATTATCTCTCGCATTCTGCCAAAATTGGATGATAATGTTAATGTGCATCTTCAAGCTGAGGCTTTGGAAAAATGGAATACTGTGAATGGCGATTCGGTTCCTGAATGTAAGGTGTTTCAAAAATTATGGGACGAAATTAACACGGAAAGGATCATAAAAAACCAACTAAATTTCGACAATGACAAAGACATCGCGCGTTTTAAAGCTCTACCATGTAAAGAATCGGGAGCTTGGCTGCACGCTGTACCATCCAAGAATATTGGCACTACAATGAATAATCGAGATTTCCAAATTTGTGTTTCCCTTCGTTTAGGATGTACAACAGTAAAAGCTCATAAATGTCACTGTGGAACTATAGTATCTGAAGACGGCACACATGGACTTCATTGCCAAAAGAGCAAAGGACGATTTTCTCGACACTCTGAATTAAATCAAATAATTTACAGAGCCCTTTCGTCTATACACGTTTCTTCACATCTTGAACCAACAGGACTTTCTAGGGATGATGGTAAGAGACCGGATGGTGTGACTCTGGTACCTTGGTCAAAAGGTCAACGTCTGGTTTGGGACGCTACGTGTGTGGACACGTTTGCAGCTTCTTACCTACCTTCAACTGCAGAGAAAGCTGGTTCAGCAGCGGAACTAGCATGCAAAAATAAGCACTCTAAATACTCCCAAATAAAATCTTCCAATTACATTTTCGTGGGACTGGCGTTTGAGACTATGGGACCTTGGTGTACTGAAGCAAAACAATTCATAGATTCAATTGGAGCAGTTCTAATTTCAGACTCTGGTGACCCTAGGGCAAAAAATTATCTATATCAAAGAATATCCCTTGCAATCCAACGTGGAAATGCAGCTAGTGTGTTAGGAACTTTACCAAATTCCCTCCCCATGGAAGAAATATATAGTTTATAGAATGTGAATTGTATTTGTTAACTGTTTTACTTTTGAAAATTCTGTCTACCAATAAAATACTTTTAATTTTAGAAATTACCATTTTCAGAAATTATCTATTTCAGAAATCATTTCAGAAATTACCTATTTCAGAAATCATTTCAAAAATTACGTTTTTCAGAAATCATTTCAGAAAGTATCTATTTAGGAAACCAGTTCAGAAATTACCTATTTCAGAAATCATTTCAGAAATTATTTAATTCAGAAATCATTTTAGAAATTACTTATTTCAGAAATCATTTCAGAAAATTCGTTTTTCAGAAATCATTTCAGAAATTACTTATTTCAGAAATCATTTCAGAAATTACTTATTTCAGAAATCATTTCAAAAAACATTTCAGAAATTACCTATTTCAGAAATCATTTCAGAAATTATCTATTTAGGAACCCATTTCAGAAATTACCTATTTCAGAAATCATTTCAGAAATTACTTAATTCAGAAATCATTTTAGAAATTACCTATTTCAGAAATCACTTCAGAAATCATTTCAGAAATTACGTTTTTCAGAAATCATTTCAGAAATTACTTATTTCAGAAATCATTTCAGAAATTAATTATTTCAGAAATCATTTCAGAAATTACCTATTTCAGAAATCATTTCAGAAATCATTTCAGAAATCATTTCAGAAATCATTTCAGAAATCATTTCAGAAATCATTTCAGAAATCATTTCAGAAATCATTTCAGAAAGCATTTCAGAAATTACCTATTTCAGAAATCATTTCAGAAATCATTTCAGAAATCATTTTAGAAATCATTTCAGAAAGCATTTCAGAAATTACCTATTTTAGAAATTACCTATTTCAGAAATTATCTATTTCAGAAATCATTTCAGAAATCATTTCAGAAATTACCTATTTCAGAAATCATTTCAGAAATTACCCATTTCAGAAATCATTTCAGAAATTACCCATTTCAGAAATCATTTCAGAAATTACTTATTTCAGAAATCATTTCAGAAATTACCTATTTTAGAAATTACCTACATGCTTCGAACTTGTCAAATTTGGAAATTCCCAGATTTGTTGGAACAAGTTGACCAACGCTTGCAATCATGTTTGACTTCAATTTTAAACACATCTATGACTCCACAACAATTGACTCAAGCGACCCTTCCCATCTCCAAAGGTGGACTAGGAATTAGAAAACTATCTGACATTTGCCTACCGGCTTTTCTTAGCTCAGCTTATGGTGCCCATAACATTATCTCTCGCATTCTGCCAAAATTGGATGATAATGTTAATGTGCATCTTCAAGCTGAGGCTTTGGAAAAATGGAATACTGTGAATGGCGATTCGGTTCCTGAATGTAAGGTGTTTCAAAAATTATGGGACGAAATTAACACGGAAAGGATCATAAAAAACCAACTAAATTTCGACAATGACAAAGACATCGCGCGTTTTAAAGCTCTACCATGTAAAGAATCGGGAGCTTGGCTGCACGCTGTACCATCCAAGAATATTGGCACTACAATGAATAATCGAGATTTCCAAATTTGTGTTTCCCTTCGTTTAGGATGTACAACAGTAAAAGCTCATAAATGTCACTGTGGAACTATAGTATCTGAAGACGGCACACATGGACTTCATTGCCAAAAGAGCAAAGGACGATTTTCTCGACACTCTGAATTAAATCAAATAATTTACAGAGCCCTTTCGTCTATACACGTTTCTTCACATCTTGAACCAACAGGACTTTCTAGGGATGATGGTAAGAGACCGGATGGTGTGACTCTGGTACCTTGGTCAAAAGGTCAACGTCTGGTTTGGGACGCTACGTGTGTGGACACGTTTGCAGCTTCTTACCTACCTTCAACTGCAGAGAAAGCTGGTTCAGCAGCGGAACTAGCATGCAAAAATAAGCACTCTAAATACTCCCAAATAAAATCTTCCAATTACATTTTCGTGGGACTGGCGTTTGAGACTATGGGACCTTGGTGTACTGAAGCAAAACAATTCATAGATTCAATTGGAGCAGTTCTAATTTCAGACTCTGGTGACCCTAGGGCAAAAAATTATCTATATCAAAGAATATCCCTTGCAATCCAACGTGGAAATGCAGCTAGTGTGTTAGGAACTTTACCAAATTCCCTCCCCATGGAAGAAATATATAGTTTATAGAATGTGAATTGTATTTGTTAACTGTTTTACTTTTGAAAATTCTGTCTACCAATAAAATACTTTTAATTTTAGAAATTACCATTTTCAGAAATTATCTATTTCAGAAATCATTTCAGAAATTACCTATTTCAGAAATCATTTCAAAAATTACGTTTTTCAGAAATCATTTCAGAAAGTATCTATTTAGGAAACCAGTTCAGAAATTACCTATTTCAGAAATCATTTCAGAAATTATTTAATTCAGAAATCATTTTAGAAATTACTTATTTCAGAAATCATTTCAGAAAATTCGTTTTTCAGAAATCATTTCAGAAATTACTTATTTCAGAAATCATTTCAGAAATTACTTATTTCAGAAATCATTTCAAAAAACATTTCAGAAATTACCTATTTCAGAAATCATTTCAGAAATTATCTATTTAGGAACCCATTTCAGAAATTACCTATTTCAGAAATCATTTCAGAAATTACTTAATTCAGAAATCATTTTAGAAATTACCTATTTCAGAAATCACTTCAGAAATCATTTCAGAAATTACGTTTTTCAGAAATCATTTCAGAAATTACTTATTTCAGAAATCATTTCAGAAATTAATTATTTCAGAAATCATTTCAGAAATTACCTATTTCAGAAATCATTTCAGAAATCATTTCAGAAATCATTTCAGAAATCATTTCAGAAATCATTTCAGAAATCATTTCAGAAATCATTTCAGAAATCATTTCAGAAAGCATTTCAGAAATTACCTATTTCAGAAATCATTTCAGAAATCATTTCAGAAATCATTTTAGAAATCATTTCAGAAAGCATTTCAGAAATTACCTATTTTAGAAATTACCTATTTCAGAAATTATCTATTTCAGAAATCATTTCAGAAATCATTTCAGAAATTACTTATTTCAGAAATCATTTCAGAAATTACCCATTTCAGAAATCATTTCAGAAATTACCTATTTCAGAAATCATTTCAGAAATTACTTATTTCAGAAATCATTTTAGAAATTACCTATTTCAGAAATCATTTCAGAAATCATTTCAGAAATTACGTTTTTCAGAAATCATTTCAAAAATTACGTTTTGCAGAAATCATTTCAGAAATTATCTATTTAGGAAACCATTTCAGAAATTACCTATTTCAGAAATCATTTCAGAAATTACTTATTTCAGAAATCATTTCAGAAATTATCTATTTCAGAAATCATTTCAGAAATCATTTCAGAAATTACCTATTTCAGAAATCATTTCAGAAATTACCCATTTCAGAAATCATTTCAGAAATTACCTATTTCAGAAATCATTTCAGAAATTACTTAATTCAGAAATCATTTTAGAAATTACCTATTTCAGAAATCATTTCAGAAATTACGTTTTTCAGAAATCATTTCAAAAATTACGTTTTTCAGAAATCATTTCAGAAATTACTTATTTCAGGAATCATTTCAGAAATTACCTATTTCAGAAATCATTTCAGAAATCATTTCAGAAATCATTTCAGAAAGCATTTCAGAAATTACCTATTTCAGAAATCATTTCAGAAATCCTTTCAGAAATTACCTATTTCAGAAATTACCTATTTCAGAAATTACCTATTTCAGAAATTACCTATTTCAGAAATCAGTTCAGAAATTACTTAATTCAGAAATCATTTAAGAAATTACCTATTTCAGAAATCATTTCAGAAATTACTTAATTCAGAAATCATTTCAGAAATTACCTATTTCAGAAATCATTTCAGAAATTACGTTTTTCAGAAATCATTTCAGAAGTTATCTATTTCAGAAACCATTTCAGAAATTACCTATTTCAGAAATCATTTCAGAAATTACCTATTTCAGAAATCATTTCAGAAATCATTTCAGAAAGCATTATTATGTAGCATATTCTCCTGTAGCTACTCCTATAGATACGGTTGCCCATTATGTAGAGATAATGTAACAACATGGGAGCGATGACAGGAATGGAAATTATAAACCACAACTGAAGATTCATAACTGATTCTGGCACAAGAAACTGAAAATTGGAGGACGGTGTTGGCGGCTCCGATTTCATTTTGGCACAAGAGTTTGTTTGTTATGAAGTGGGCGTTAATTCACTATCTGCGTAATCCTTTAACCGAATAGTTTCAAGGCACCATTGTAACGGGTGAAGTAATTTGCTTTTAATTCCCCGTTGTGTTCTTTATTAGGATGCAGAAATAATAACGCTTTGTAGGGATTTATTAGAGTAAATTTGAAATATTTATTGTCTACACTATCGTTAACGAAAAAGTAGATAGATTTTATTTATAATTTATAATTGATAGCTGAAATATTGCAGTTCAGGGGAAGACTGAAAAAGCCCCTGCACTTGCCTTCACAAGCTGTGAAGAAGATGTGTCATTTGTTTTATGTAGGAGAGCTGAGATTTTTCAGCCCTCATTCCTTTTCCACAAAATGCATGCATAGGTCACATGGTAGAAGGCATGTTGAAGTTGGTGCGCTTGGCTTGGAAGGCTTTACGTCATGAGTGGGGTTATATTATAAGCTGTCAAAAAGTGTGCGATTTAAAAAAATTTCAACTTATAAGCTGTCAAAAAGTGTTCGATTTAGAAAACTTGAAACTTATAAGCTTTCAAAAAGTTTGCGATTTAAAAAACTTGCAACTTATAAGCTGTCAAAAAGTGTGCAATTTTAAAAAATGCAACTTATAAGCTGTCAAAAAGTGTGCGATTTAAAAAATTGCAACTTATAAGCTGTCAAAATGTGTGAGATTTAAAAAAAATGCAACTTATAAGCTGTCAAAAAGTGTGAGAGTTAAAAAAATTGCAACTTATAAGCAGTCAAAAAGTCTGCGATTTAAAAATATTGTAACTTATAAGCTGTCAAAAAGTGTGAGATTTAAAAAAACTGAAACTAATAAGCTGTCAGAAAGTGTGCGATTTAAAAAACTTGCAACTAATAAGCTGTAAAAAAGTGTGCGATTTAAAAAAAAATTGCAACTTATAAGCTGTCAAAAAGTGTGCGATTTTTAAAAAAATTCAACTTATAAGCTGTCAAAAAGTGTGCGATTTAAAAAACTTGCAACTTATATGCTGTCAAAAAGTGTGCGATTTAAAAAACTTGCAACTTATAAGCTGTCAAAAAGTGTGCGATTTAAAAAAATTGCAACTTATAAGCTGTCAAAAAGTGTGCGATTTTTAAAAAAATTCAACTTATAAGCTGTCAAAAAGTGTGCGATTTAAAAAACTTGCAACTTATAAGCTGTCAAAAAGTGTGCCATTTAAAAAAATTGAAACTAATAAGCTGTCAAAAAGTGTGCGATTTAGAAAACTTGAAACTTATAAGCTGTCAGAAAGTGTGCGATTTAAAAAAATTTCTACTTATAAGCTGTCAAAAAGTGTGCGATTTAAAAAATTGCAACTTATAAGCTGTTAAAAAGTGTGCGATTTAGAAAAAATTAAAACTAATAAGCTGTAAAAAAGTGTGCGATTTAAAAAAAATTGCAACTTATAAGCTGTCAAAAAGTGTGCGATTTTTAAATAAATTCAACTTATAAGCTGTCAAAAAGTGTGCGATTTAAAAAACTTGCAACTGATAAGCTGTCAAAAAGTGTGCGATTTAAAAAAATTGAAACTAATAAGCTGTCAAAAAGTGTGCGATTTAGAAAACTTGAAACTTATAAGCTGTCAGAAAGTGTGCGATTTAAAAAAAATTCTACTTATAAGCTGTCAAAAAGTGTGAGATTTAAAAAATTGCAACTTATACGCTGTTAAAAAGTGTGCGATTTAGAAAAAATTAAAACTAATAAGCTGTAAAAAAGTGTGCGATTTAAAAAAAATTGCAACTTATAAGCTGTCAAAAAGTGTGCGATTTTTAAAAAAATTCAACTTATAAGCTGTCAAAAAGTGTGCGATTTAAAAAACTTGCAACTTATAAGCTGTCAAAAAGTGTGCGATTTAAAAAACTTGCAACTTATAAGCTGTCAAAAAATGTGCGATTTAAAAAACTTGCAACTTATAAGCTGTCAAAAAGTGTGCGATTTAAAAAACTTGAAACTTATAAGCTGTCAAAAAGTGTGCGATTTAAAAAACTTGCAACTTATAAGCTGTCAAAAAGTGTGCGATTTAAAAAATTGCAATTTATAAGCTGTTAAAAAGTGTGCGATTTAGAAAAAATTAAAACTAATAAGCTGTAAAAAAGTGTGCGATTTAAAAAAAATTGCAACTTATAAGCTGTCAAAAAGTGTGCGATTTTTAAAAAAATTCAACTTATAAGCTGTCAAAAAGTGTGCGATTTAAAAAACTTGCAACTTATAAGCTGTCAAAAAGTGTGCGATTTAAAAAACTTGCAACTTATAAGCTGTCAAAAAATGTGCGATTTAAAAAACTTGCAACTTATAAGCTGTCAAAAAGTGTGCGATTTAAAAAACTTGAAACTTATAAGCTGTCAAAAAGTGTGCGATTTAAAAAACTTGCAACTTATAAGCTGTCAAAAAGTGTGCGATTTAAAAAATTGCAATTTATAAGCTGTTAAAAAGTGTGCGATTTAGAAAAAATTAAAACTAATAAGCTGTCAAAAAGTGTGCGATTTAAAAAACTTGAAACTTATAAGCTGTCAAAAAGTGTGCGATTTAAAAACTTGCAACTTATAAGCTGTCAAAAAGTGTGCGATTTAGAAAAAATTAAAACTAATAAGCTGTAAAAAAGTGTGCGATTTAGAAAAAATTAAAACTAATAAGCTGTAAAAAAGTGTGCGATTTAAAAAACTTGCAACATATAAGCGGTCAAAAAGTGTGCGATTTAAAAAACTTGCAACTTATAAGCTGTCAAAAAGTGTGCGATTTAAAAAACTTGAAACTTATAAGCTGTCAAAAAGTGTGCGATTTAAAAAACTTCCAACTTATAAGCTGTCAAAAAGTGTGCGATTTAAAAAATTGCAACTTATAAGCTGTCAAAATGAGTGCGATTTAGAAAACTTGAAACTTATAAGCTGTCAAAAGGTGTGCGATTAAGAAAACTTGAAACTTATAAGCTGTCCAAAAGTGTGCGATTTAGAAAACTTGAAACTAATAAGCTGTAAAAAAGTGTGCAATTTAATAAATTGCAACTTATAAGCTGTTAAAAAGTGTGCGATTTAGAAAAAATTGAAACTAATAAGCTGTAAAAAAGTGTGCGATTTAAAAAACTTGCAACTTATAAGCTGTCAAAAAGTGTGCGATTTAAAAAAATTGAAACTAATAAGCTGTCAAAAAGTGTGCGATTTAGAAAACTTGAAACTTATAAGCTGTCAGAAAGTGTGCGATTTAAAAAAATTTCTACTTATAAGCTGTCAAAAAGTGTGCGATTTAAAAAATTGCAACTTATACGCTGTTAAAAAGTGTGCGATTTAGAAAAAATTAAAACTAATAAGCTGTAAAAAAGTGTGCGATTTAAAAAAAATTGCAACTTATAAGCTGTCAAAAAGTGTGCGATTTTTAAAAAAATTCAACTTATAAGCTGTCAAAAAGTGTGCGATTTAAAAAACTTGCAACTTATAAGCTGTCAAAAAGTGTGCGATTTAAAAAACTTGCAACTTATAAGCTGTCAAAAAGTGTGCGATTTAAAAAACTTGAAACTTATAAGCTGTCAAAAAGTGTGCGATTTAAAAAACTTCCAACTTAGAAGCTGTCAAAAAGTGTGCGATTTAAAAAATTGCAATTTATAAGCTGTTAAAAAGTGTGCGATTTAGAAAATTGCAACTTATAAGCTGTTAAAAAGTGTGCGATTTAAAAAAAAATTGCAACTTATAAGCTGTCAAAAAGTGTGCGATTTAAAAAAAAATTGCAACTTATAAGCTGTCAAAAAGTGTGCGATTTAAAAAACTTGCAACTTATAAGCTGTCAGAAAGTGTGCGATTAAGAAAACTTGCAACTTATCAACTGTCAAAAAGTGTGTGATTTTAAAAAATGGGTTTCGCTGAGAAATGGGTTTCGCCAAAAAATGGGTTTCGCCAAAATATGGGTTTCGCTGAGAAGTGGGTTTCGCCGAGAAGTGGGTTTCGCCAAAAAAAAGGTTTCGCTGAGAAATGGGTTTCGCCAAAAAATTGGGTTTCGCTGAGAAAAGGGTTTCGCCAAAAATTGGGTTTCGCTGAGAAATGGATTTCGCCAAAAAATGGGTTTCGCCAAAAAATTGGGTTTCGCTGAGAAATGGGTTTCGCCAAAAAATGGGTTTCGCTGAGAAAAGGATTTCGCCAAAAAAAGGTTTCGCTGAGAAATGGGTTTCGCCAAAAATTGGGTTTCGCTGAGAAATGGATTTCGCCAAAAAATGGGTTTCGCCAAAAAATTGGGCTTCGCTGAGAAAAGGGTTTCGCTAAAAATTGGGTTTCGCTGAGAAATGGATTTCGCAAAAAAATGGGTTTCGCCAAAAAATGGGTTTCGCCAAAAAATGGGTTTCGCCAAAAAATGGTTATAATCTGGAACTTATAAGTTGACAAAAAGTGTGCGATTTAAAAAACTTGAAACTTATAAGCTGTCAAAAAGTGTGGGATTTAAAAATATTTCAACTTATAAGCTGTCAAAAAGAGTGCGATTTTAAAAAATGGGTTTCGCTGAGAAAAGTGTGCGACTTAATAAAATTGCAACTTATAAGCTGTCAAAAAGTGTGCGATTTAGAAAACTTGAAACTTATAAGCTGTCAGAAAGTGTGCGATTTAAAGAAATTGCAGATTATAAGCTGTCAAAAAGTGTGCGATTTAGAAAACTTGAAACTTATAAGCTGTCAAAAAATGTGCGATTTAAAAAACTTGCAACTTATAAGCTGTCAAAAAGTGTGCGATTTAAAAAACTTGAAACTTATAAGCTGTCAAAAAGTGTGCGATTTAAAAAACTTGCAACTTATAAGCTGTCAAAAAGTGTGCGATTTAAAAAATTGCAATTTATAAGCTGTTAAAAAGTGTGCGATTTAGAAAAAATTAAAACTAATAAGCTGTAAAAAAGTGTGCGATTTAAAAAAAACTTGCAACTTATAAGCTGTCAAAAAGTGTGCGATTTTTTAAAAAATTCAACTTATAAGCTGTCAAAAAGTGTGCGATTTAAAAAACTTGCAACTTATAAGCTGTCAAAAAGTGTGCGATTTAAAAACTTGCAACTTATAAGCTGTCAAAAAGTGTGCGATTTAAAAAACTTCCAACTTATAAGCTGTCAAAAAGTGTGCGATTTAAAAAATTGCAACTTATAAGCTGTCAAAATGAGTGCGATTTAGAAAACTTGAAACTTATAAGCTGTCAAAAGGTGTGCGATTAAGAAAACTTGAAACTTATAAGCTGTCCAAAAGTGTGCGATTTAGAAAACTTGCAACTTATAAGCTGTCAAAAAGTGTGCGATTTAAAAAATTGCAACTTATAAGCTGTCAAAAAGTGTGCGATTTAAAAAAATGCAACTTATAAGCTGTCAAAAAGTGTGCGAATTAAAAAACTAGAAACTGATAAGCTGTGAAAAAGAGTGCGATTTAAAAAATTGCAACTTATAGGCTGTAAAAAAGTGTGCGATTTAAAAAACTTGAAACTTATAAGCTGTCAAAAAGTGTGCGATTTAAAAAAATTGCAACTTATAAGCTGTCAAAAAGTGTGCGATTTTTAAAAAAATTGCAACTTATAAGCTGTCAAAAAGTGTGCGATTTAGAAAACTTGAAACTTATAAGCCGTCTAAAAGTGTGGGATTTTAAACATAATGCAACATATAAGCTGTCAAAAAGTGTGCGATTTAGAAAAATAGCAACTTATAAGCTGTCAAAAAGTGTGCGATTTAAAAAAAATTGCAACTTATAAGCTGTCAAAAAGTGTGCGATATTTAAAAACTGCTACTTATAAGCTGTCAAAAAGTGTGCGATTTAGAAAACTTGAAACTTATAAGCTGTCAGAAAGTGTGCGATTTAAAAAACTTGCAACTTATAAGCTGTCAAAAAGTGTGCGATTAAGAAAACTTGCAACTTATCAACTGTCAAAAAGTGTGCGATTTTAAAAAATGGGTTTCGCTGAGAAATGGGTTTCGCCAAAAAATGGGTTTCGCCAAAATATGGGTTTCGCTGAGAAGTGGGTTTCGCCGAGAAGTGGGTTTCGCCAAAAAAAAGGTTTCGCTGAGAAATGGATTTCGCCAAAAAATGGGTTTCGCCAAAAAATTGGGCTTCGCTGAGAAAAGGGTTTCGCTAAAAATTGGGTTTCGCTGAGAAATGGATTTCGCAAAAAAAATGGGTTTCGCCAAAAAATGGGTTTCGCCAAAAAATGGGTTTCGCCAAAAAATGGTTATAATCTGGAACTTATAAGTTGACAAAAAGTGTGCGATTTAAAAAACTTGAAACTTATAAGCTGTCAAAAAGTGTGGGATTTAAAAATATTTCAACTTATAAGCTGTCAAAAAGAGTGCGATTTTAAAAAATGGGTTTCGCTGAGAAAAGTGTGCGACTTAATAAAATTGCAACTTATAAGCTGTCAAAAAGTGTGCGATTTAGAAAACTTGAAACTTATAAGCTGTCAGAAAGTGTGCGATTTAAAGAAATTGCAGATTATAAGCTGTCAAAAAGTGTGCGATTTAGAAAACTTGAAACTTATAAGCTGTCAAAAAATGTGCGATTTAAAAAACTTGCAACTTATAAGCTGTCAAAAAGTGTGCGATTTAAAAAACTTGAAACTTATAAGCTGTCAAAAAGTGTGCGATTTAAAAAACTTGCAACTTATAAGCTGTCAAAAAGTGTGCGATTTAAAAAATTGCAACTTATAAGCTGTCAAAAAGTGAGCGATTTAGAAAAATTGAAACTTATAAGCTGTCAAAATGTGTGCGATTTAAAAAAAACTTGCAACTTATAAGCTGTCAAAAAGTGTGCGATTTTTTAAAAAATTCAACTTATAAGCTGTCAAAAAGTGTGCGATTTAAAAAACTTGCAACTTATAAGCTGTCAAAAAGTGTGCGATTTAAAAAATTGCAACTTATAAGCTGTCAAAAAGTGTGCGATTTAGAAAAAATTGAAACTTATAAGCTGTAAAAAGTGTGCGATTTAGAAAAAATTAAAACTAATAAGCTGTCAAAAAGTGTGCGATTTAAAAAACTTGCAACTTATAAGCTGTCAAAAAGTGTGCGATTTAAAAAACTTGCAACTTATAAGCTGTCAAAAAGTGTGCGATTTAAAAAACTTGAAACTTATAAGCTGTCAAAAAGTGTGCGATTTAAAAAACTTCCAACTTATAAGCTGTCAAAAAGTGTGCGATTTAAAAAATTGCAACTTATAAGCTGTCAAAATGAGTGCGATTTAGAAAACTTGAAACTTATAAGCTGTCAAAAGGTGTGCGATTAAGAAAACTTGAAACTTATAAGCTGTCCAAAAGTGTGCGATTTAGAAAACTTGAAACTAATAAGCTGTAAAAAAGTGTGCAATTTAATAAATTGCAACTTATAAGCTGTTAAAAAGTGTGCGATTTAGAAAAAATTGAAACTAATAAGCTGTAAAAAAGTGTGCGATTTAAAAAACTTGCAACTTATAAGCTGTCAAAAAGTGTGCGATTTAAAAAAATTGAAACTAATAAGCTGTCAAAAAGTGTGCGATTTAGAAAACTTGAAACTTATAAGCTGTCAGAAAGTGTGCGATTTAAAAAAATTGCAACTTATAAGCTGTCAAAAAGTGTGCGATTTTTAAAAAAATTGCAACTTATAAGCTGTCAAAAAGTGTGCGATTTAGAAAACTTGAAACTTATAAGCCGTCTAAAAGTGTGGGATTTTAAACATAATGCAACATATAAGCTGTCAAAAAGTGTGCGATTTAGAAAAATAGCAACTTATAAGCTGTCAAAAAGTGTGCGATTTAAAAAAAATTGCAACTTATAAGCTGTCAAAAAGTGTGCGATATTTAAAAACTGCTACTTATAAGCTGTCAAAAAGTGTGCGATTTAGAAAACTTGAAACTTATAAGCTGTCAGAAAGTGTGCGATTTAAAAAACTTGCAACTTATAAGCTGTCAAAAAGTGTGCGATTAAGAAAACTTGCAACTTATCAACTGTCAAAAAGTGTGCGATTTTAAAAAATGGGTTTCGCTGAGAAATGGGTTTCGCCAAAAAATGGGTTTCGCCAAAATATGGGTTTCGCTGAGAAGTGGGTTTCGCCGAGAAGTGGGTTTCGCCAAAAAAAAGGTTTCGCTGAGAAATGGGTTTCGCCAAAAAATTGGGTTTCGCTGAGAAAAGGGTTTCGCCAAAAATTGGGTTTCGCTGAGAAATGGATTTCGCCAAAAAATGGGTTTCGCCAAAAAATTAGGTTTCGCTGAGAAATAGGTTTCGCCAAAAAATGGGTTTCGCTGAGAAAAGGATTTCGCCAAAAAAAGGTTTCGCTGAGAAATGGGTTTCGCCAAAAATTGGGTTTCGCTGAGAAATGGATTTCGCCAAAAAATGGGTTTCGCCAAAAAATTGGGCTTCGCTGAGAAAAGGGTTTCGCCAAAAATTGGGTTTCGCTGAGAAATGGATTTCGCAAAAAAATGGGTTTCGCCAAAAAATGGGTTTCGCCAAAAAATGGGTTTCGCCAAAAAATGGGTTTCGCCAAAAAATGGGTTTCGCCAAAAAATGGTTATAATCTGGAACTTATAAGTTGACAAAAAGTGTGCGATTTAAAAAACTTGAAACTTATAAGCTGTCAAAAAGTGTGGGATTTAAAAATATTTCAACTTATAAGCTGTCAAAAAGAGTGCGATTTTAAAAAATGGGTTTCGCTGAGAAAAGTGTGCGATTTAGAAAACTTGAAACTTATAAGCTGTCAGAAAGTGTGCGATTTAAAAAACTTGCAACTTATAAGCTGTCAAAAAGTGTGCGATTTAGAAAACTTGAAACTTATAAGCTGTCAGAAAGTGTGCGATTTAAAAAAATTTCTACTTATAAGCTGTCAAAAAGTGTGCGATTTAGAAAACTTGAAACTTATAAGCTGTCAGAAAGTGTGCGATTTAAAAAACTTGCAACTTATAAGCTGTCAAAAAGTGTGCGATTAAGAAAACTTGCAACTTATCAACTGTCAAAAAGTGTGCGATTTTAAAAAATGGGTTTCGCTGAGAAATGGGTTTCGCCAAAAAATGGGTTTCGCCAAAATATGGGTTTCGCTGAGAAGTGGGTTTCGCCGAGAAGTGGGTTTCGCCAAAAAAAAGGTTTCGCTGAGAAATGGGTTTCGCCAAAAAATTGGGTTTCGCTGAGAAAAGGGTTTCGCCAAAAATTGGGTTTCGCTGAGAAATGGATTTCGCCAAAAAATGGGTTTCGCCAAAAAATTGGGTTTCGCTGAGAAATAGGTTTCGCCAAAAAATGGGTTTCGCTGAGAAAAGGATTTCGCCAAAAAAAGGTTTCGCTGAGAAATGGGTTTCGCCAAAAATTGGGTTTCGCTGAGAAATGGATTTCGCCAAAAAATGGGTTTCGCCAAAAAATTGGGCTTCGCTGAGAAAAGGGTTTCGCCAAAAATTGGGTTTCGCTGAGAAATGGATTTCGCAAAAAAATGGGTTTCGCCAAAAAATGGGTTTCGCCAAAAAATGGGTTTCGCCAAAAAATGGGTTTCGCCAAAAAATGGTTATAATCTGGAACTTATAAGTTGACAAAAAGTGTGCGATTTAAAAAACTTGAAACTTATAAGCTGTCAAAAAGTGTGGGATTTAAAAATATTTCAACTTATAAGCTGTCAAAAAGAGTGCGATTTTAAAAAATGGGTTTCGCTGAGAAAAGTGTGCGATTTAGAAAACTTGAAACTTATAAGCTGTCAGAAAGTGTGCGATTTAAAAAACTTGCAACTTATAAGCTGTCAAAAAGTGTGCGATTTAGAAAACTTGAAACTTATAAGCTGTCAGAAAGTGTGCGATTTAAAAAAATTTCTACTTATAAGCTGTCAAAAAGTGTGCGATTTAAAAAATTGCAACTTATAAGCTGTTAAAAAGTGTGCGATTTAGAAAAAATTGCAACTTATAAGCTGTAAAAAAGTGTGCGATTTAGAAAAAATTGCAACTTATAAGCTGTAAAAAAGTGTGCGATTTAAAAAAAAATTGCAACTTATAAGCTGTCAAAAAGTGTGCGATTTAAAAAACTTGCAACTTATAAGCTGTCAAAAAGTGTGCGATTTAGAAAACTTGAAACTTATAAGCTGTCAGAAAGTGTGCGATTTAAAAAAATTTCTACTTATAAGCTGTCAAAAAGTGTGCGATTTAAAAAATTGCAACTTATAAGCTGTTAAAATGTGTGCGATTTAGAAAAAATTAAAACTAATAAGCTGTTAAAAAGTGTGCGATTTAAAAAAAAATTGCAACTTATAAGCTGTCAAAAAGTGTGCGATTTAAAAAACTTGCAACTTATAAGCTGTCAAAAAGTGTGCGATTTAGAAAACTTGAAACTTATAAGCTGTCAGAAAGTGTGCGATTTAAAAAAATTCAACTTATAAGCTGTCAAAAAGTGTGCGATTTAAAAAATTGCAACTTATAAGCTGTTAAAATGTGTGCGATTTAGAAAAAATTAAAACTAATAAGCTGTTAAAAAGTGTGCGATTTAAAAAAAAATTGCAACTTATAAGCTGTCAAAAAGTGTGCGATTTTTAAAAAAATTCAACTTATAAGCTGTCAAAAAGTGTGCGATTTAAAAAACTTGCAACTTATAAGCTGTCAGAAAGTGTGCGATTTAAAAAACTTGCAACTTATAAGCTGTCAAAAAGTGTGCGATTTAAAAAACTTGCAACTTATAAGCTGTCAAAAAGTGTGCGATTTAAAAAACTTGAAACTTATAAGCTGTCAGAAAGTGTGCGATTTAAAAAAAATTCTACTTATAAGCTGTCAAAAAGTGTTCGATTTAAAAAATTGCAACTTATAAGCTGTTAAAAAGTGTGCGATTTAGAAAACTTGAAACTTATAAGCTGTCAGAAAGTGTGCGATTTAAAAAAATTTCTACTTATAAGCTGTCAAAAAGTGTGCGATTTAAAAAATTGCAACTTATAAGCTGTTAAAATGTGTGCGATTTAGAAAAAATTAAAACTAATAAGCTGTTAAAAAGTGTGCGATTTTTAAAAAAATTCAACTTATAAGCTGTCAAAAAGTGTGCGATTTAAAAAACTTGAAACTTATAAGCTGTCAGAAAGTGTGCGATTTAAAAAAAATTCTACTTATAAGCTGTCAAAAAGTGTTCGATTTAAAAAATTGCAACTTATAAGCTGTTAAAAAGTGTGCGATTTAGAAAACTTGAAACTTATAAGCTGTCAGAAAGTGTGCGATTTAAAAAAATTTCTACTTATAAGCTGTCAAAAAGTGTGCGATTTAAAAAATTGCAACTTATAAGCTGTTAAAATGTGTGCGATTTAGAAAAAATTAAACTTAAGCTGTAAAAGTGTGCGATTTAAAAAATGCACTTATAAGCTGTCAAAAAGTGTGCGATTTAAAAAAATTTCAACTTATAAGCTGTCAAAAAGTGTGGGATTTTTAAAAAAATTCAACTTATAAGCTGTCAAAAAGTGTGCGATTTAAAAAACTTGCAACTTATAAGCTGTCAGAAAGTGTGCGATTTAAAAAATTGCAACTTATAAGCTGTTAAAAAGTGTGCGATTTAGAAAACTTGAAACTTATAAGCTGTCAGAAAGTGTGCGATTTAAAAAAATTTCAACTTATAAGCTGTCAAAAAGTGTGCGATTTAAAAAAATTCAACTTATAAGCTGTCAAAAAGTGTGCGATTTAAAAAACTTGCAACTTATAAGCTGTCAAAAAGTGTGCGATTTAAAAAACTTGCAACTTATAAGCTGTCAAAAAGTGTGCGATTTAAAAAACTTGCAACTTATAAGCTGTCAAAAAGTGTGCGATTTAAAAAACTTGAAACTTATAAGCTGTCAGAAAGTGTGCGATTTAAAAAAAATTCTACTTATAAGCTGTCAAAAAGTGTTCGATTTAAAAAATTGCAACTTATAAGCTGTTAAAAAGTGTGCGATTTAGAAAACTTGAAACTTATAAGCTGTCAGAAAGTGTGCGATTTAAAAAAATTTCTACTTATAAGCTGTCAGAAAGTGTGCGATTTAAAAAAATTTCTACTTATAAGCTGTCAAAAAGTGTGCGAATTAAAAAATTGCAACTTATAAGCTGTTAAAATGTGTGCGATTTAGAAAAAATTAAAACTAATAAGCTGTTAAAAAGTGTGCGATTTTTAAAAAAATTCAACTTATAAGCTGTCAAAAAGTGTGCGATTTTTAAAAAAATTCAACTTATAAGCTGTCAAAAAGTGTGCGATTTAAAAAACTTGAAACTTATAAGCTGTCAGAAAGTGTGCGATTTAAAAAAAATTCTACTTATAAGCTGTCAAAAAGTGTTCGATTTAAAAAATTGCAACTTATAAGCTGTTAAAAAGTGTGCGATTTAGAAAACTTGAAACTTATAAGCTGTCAGAAAGTGTGCGATTTAAAAAAATTTCTACTTATAAGCTGTCAGAAAGTGTGCGATTTAAAAAAATTTCTACTTATAAGCTGTCAAAAAGTGTGCGAATTAAAAAATTGCAACTTATAAGCTGTTAAAATGTGTGCGATTTAGAAAAAATTAAAACTAATAAGCTGTTAAAAAGTGTGCGATTTTTAAAAAAATTCAACTTATAAGCTGTCAAAAAGTGTGCGATTTTTAAAAAAATTCAACTTATAAGCTGTCAAAAAGTGTGCGATTTAAAAAACTTGAAACTTATAAGCTGTCAGAAAGTGTGCGATTTAAAAAAAATTCTACTTATAAGCTGTCAAAAAGTGTTCGATTTAAAAAATTGCAACTTATAAGCTGTCAAAAAGTGTGCGATTTAAAAAATTGCAACTTATAAGCTGTTAAAATGTGTGCGATTTAGAAAAAATTAAAACTAATAAGCTGTTAAAAAGTGTGCGATTAAAAAAAAATTGCAACTTATAAGCTGTCAAAAAGTGTGCGATTTTTAAAAAAATTCAACTTATAAGCTGTCAAAAAGTGTGCGATTTAAAAAACTTGCAACTTATAAGCTGTCAGAAAGTGTGCGATTTAAAAAACTTGCAACTTATAAGCTGTCAAAAAGTGTGCGATTTAAAAAACTTGCAACTTATAAGCTGTCAAAAAGTGTGCGATTTAAAAAACTTGAAACTTATAAGCTGTCAGAAAGTGTGCGATTTAAAAAAAATTCTACTTATAAGCTGTCAAAAAGTGTTCGATTTAAAAAATTGCAACTTATAAGCTGTTAAAAAGTGTGCGATTTAGAAAACTTGAAACTTATAAGCTGTCAGAAAGTGTGCGATTTAAAAAAATTTCTACTTATAAGCTGTCAAAAAGTGTGCGATTTAAAAAATTGCAACTTATAAGCTGTTAAAATGTGTGCGATTTAGAAAAAATTAAAACTAATAAGCTGTTAAAAAGTGTGCGATTTAAAAAAAAATTGCAACTTATAAGCTGTCAAAAAGTGTGCGATTTTTAAAAAAATTCAACTTATAAGCTGTCAAAAAGTGTGCGATTTAAAAAACTTGAAACTTATAAGCTGTCAGAAAGTGTGCGATTTATAAAAAATTCTACTTATAAGCTGTCAAAAAGTGTTCGATTTAAAAAATTGCAACTTATAAGCTGTTAAAAAGTGTGCGATTTAGAAAACTTGAAACTTATAAGCTGTCAGAAAGTGTGCGATTTAAAAAAATTTCTACTTATAAGCTGTCAAAAAGTGTGCGATTTAAAAAATTGCAACTTATAAGCTGTTAAAATGTGTGCGATTTAGAAAAAATTAAAACTAATAAGCTGTTAAAAAGTGTGCGATTTAAAAAAAAATTGCAACTTATAAGCTGTCAAAAAGTGTGCGATTTAAAAAACTTGCAACTTATAAGCTGTCAGAAAGTGTGCGATTAAGAAAACTTGCAACTTATCAACTGTCAAAAAGTGTGTGATTTTAAAAAATGGGTTTCGCTGAGAAATGGGTTTCGCCAAAAAATGGGTTTCGCCAAAATATGGGTTTCGCTGAGAAGTGGGTTTCGCCGAGAAGTGGGTTTCGCCAAAAAAAAGGTTTCGCTGAGAAATGGGTTTCGCCAAAAAATTGGGTTTCGCTGAGAAAAGGGTTTCGCCAAAAATTGGGTTTCGCTGAGAAATGGATTTCGCCAAAAAATGGGTTTCGCCAAAAAATTGGGTTTCGCTGAGAAATGGGTTTCGCCAAAAAATGGGTTTCGCTGAGAAAAGGATTTCGCCAAAAAAGGTTTCGCTGAGAAATGGGTTTCGCCAAAAATTGGGTTTCGCTGAGAAATGGATTTCGCCAAAAAATGGGTTTCGCCAAAAAATTGGGCTTCGCTGAGAAAAGGGTTTCGCTAAAAATTGGGTTTCGCTGAGAAATGGATTTCGCAAAAAAATGGGTTTCGCCAAAAAATGGGTTTCGCCAAAAAATGGGTTTCGCCAAAAAATGGTTATAATCTGGAACTTATAAGTTGACAAAAAGTGTGCGATTTAAAAAACTTGAAACTTATAAGCTGTCAAAAAGTGTGGGATTTAAAAATATTTCAACTTATAAGCTGTCAAAAAGAGTGCGATTTTAAAAAATGGGTTTCGCTGAGAAAAGTGTGCGATTTAGAAAACTTGAAACTTATAAGCTGTCAGAAAGTGTGCGATTTAAAAAACTTGCAACTTATAAGCTGTCAAAAAGTGTGCGATTTAGAAAACTTGAAACTTATAAGCTGTCAGAAAGTGTGCGATTTAAAAAAATTTCTACTTATAAGCTGTCAAAAAGTGTGCGATTTAAAAAATTGCAACTTATAAGCTGTTAAAAAGTGTGCGATTTAGAAAAAATTGCAACTTATAAGCTGTAAAAAAGTGTGCGATTTAGAAAAAATTGCAACTTATAAGCTGTCAAAAAGTGTGCGATTTAAAAAAAAATTGCAACTTATAAGCTGTCAAAAAGTGTG
Source organism: Entomobrya proxima (assembly GCA_029691765.1). Lineage (NCBI taxonomy): Eukaryota > Metazoa > Arthropoda > Collembola > Entomobryomorpha > Entomobryidae > Entomobrya > Entomobrya proxima. The sequence continues at coordinate 47,559 of JAIQCH010000012.1, read as the reverse complement.
CGATTTAAAAAACTTGCAACTTATAAGCTGTCAAAAAGTGTGCGATTTAGAAAACTTGAAACTTATAAGCTGTCAGAAAGTGTGCGATTTAAAAAAATTTCTACTTATAAGCTGTCAAAAAGTGTGCGATTTAAAAAATTGCAACTTATAAGCTGTTAAAATGTGTGCGATTTAGAAAAAATTAAAACTAATAAGCTGTTAAAAAGTGTGCGATTTAAAAAAAAATTGCAACTTATAAGCTGTCAAAAAGTGTGCGATTTAAAAAACTTGCAACTTATAAGCTGTCAAAAAGTGTGCGATTTAGAAAACTTGAAACTTATAAGCTGTCAGAAAGTGTGCGATTTAAAAAAATTCAACTTATAAGCTGTCAAAAAGTGTGCGATTTAAAAAATTGCAACTTATAAGCTGTTAAAATGTGTGCGATTTAGAAAAAATTAAAACTAATAAGCTGTTAAAAAGTGTGCGATTTAAAAAAAATTGCAACTTATAAGCTGTCAAAAAGTGTGCGATTTTTAAAAAAATTCAACTTATAAGCTGTCAAAAAGTGTGCGATTTAAAAAACTTGCAACTTATAAGCTGTCAGAAAGTGTGCGATTTAAAAAACTTGCAACTTATAAGCTGTCAAAAAGTGTGCGATTTAAAAAACTTGCAACTTATAAGCTGTCAAAAAGTGTGCGATTTAAAAAACTTGAAACTTATAAGCTGTCAGAAAGTGTGCGATTTAAAAAAATTCTACTTATAAGCTGTCAAAAAGTGTTCGATTTAAAAAATTGCAACTTATAAGCTGTTAAAAAGTGTGCGATTTAGAAAACTTGAAACTTATAAGCTGTCAGAAAGTGTGCGATTTAAAAAAATTTCTACTTATAAGCTGTCAAAAAGTGTGCGATTTAAAAAATTGCAACTTATAAGCTGTTAAAATGTGTGCGATTTAGAAAAAATTAAACTAATAAGCTGTTAAAAAGTGTGCGATTTAAAAAAAATTGCAACTTATAAGCTGTCAAAAAGTGTGCGATTTTAAAAAATTTCAACTTATAAGCTGTCAAAAAGTGTGCGATTTAAAAAACTTGAAACTTATAAGCTGTCAGAAAGTGTGCGATTTAAAAAAATTCTACTTATAAGCTGTCAAAAAGTGTTCGATTTAAAAAATTGCAACTTATAAGCTGTTAAAAAGTGTGCGATTTAGAAAACTTGAAACTTATAAGCTGTCAGAAAGTGTGCGATTTAAAAAAATTTCTACTTATAAGCTGTCAAAAAGTGTGCGATTTAAAAAATTGCAACTTATAAGCTGTTAAAATGTGTGCGATTTAGAAAAAATTAAAACTAATAAGCTGTTAAAAAGTGTGCGTTTTAAAAAAAATTGCAACTTATAAGCTGTCAAAAAGGGTGTGATTTTTAAAAAATGCTACTTATAAGCTGATAAAAAGTGTGCGATTTAAAAAAATGCAACTTATAAGCTGTCAAAAAGTGTGCGATTTTAAAAAATTGCAACTTATAAGCTGTCAAAAAGGGTGCGATTGTTAAAAAATGCTACTTATAAGCTGTTAAAAAGTGTGCGATTTAAAAAAATTACAACTTATAAGCTGTCAAAAAGGTTGCGATTTTTAAAAAATTGCAACTTATAAGCTGTCAAAAAGTGTGCGATTTAAAAAACTTGCAACTTATAAGCTGTCAAAAAGTGTGCGATTTAAAAAACTTGCAACTTATAAGCTGTCAAAAAGTGTGCGATTTAAAAAACTTGCAACTTATAAGCTGTCAAAAAGTGTGCGATTTAAAAAACTTGAAACTTATAAGCTGTCAGAAAGTGTGCGATTTAAAAAAATTTCACTTATAAGCTGTCAAAAAGTGTTCGATTTAAAAAATTGCAACTTATAAGCTGTCAAAAAGTGTGCGATTTAGAAAACTTGAAACTTATAAGCTGTCAGAAAGTGTGCGATTTAAAAAAATTTCTACTTATAAGCTGTCAAAAAGTGTGCGATTTAAAAAATTGCAACTTATAAGCTGTTAAAATGTGTGCGATTTAGAAAAATTAAAACTAATAAGCTGTTAAAAAGTGTGCGATTTAAAAAAAATTGCAACTTATAAGCTGTCAAAAAGTGTGCGATTTAAAAAATTGCAACTTATAAGCTGTCAAAAAGTGTGCGATTTAAAAAACTTGCAACTTATAAGCTGTCAGAAAGTGTGCGATTTAAAAAATTGCAACTTATAAGCTGTTAAAAAGTGTGCGATTTAAAAAATTGCAACTTATAAGCTGTTAAAAAGTGTGCGATTTAGAAAAACTTGAAACTTATAAGCTGTCAGAAAGTGTGCGATTTAAAAAAATTGCAACTTATAAGCTGTCAAAAAGTGTGCGATTTAAAAAACTTGCAACTTATAAGCTGTCAAAAAGTGTGCGATTTAAAAAATTGCAACTTATAAGCTGTTAAAATGTGTGCGATTTAGAAAAAATTAAAACTAATAAGCTGTTAAAAAGTGTGCGATTTAAAAAAAAATTGCAACTTAGAAGCTGTCAAAAAGGGTGCGATTTTTAAAAAATTGCAACTTATAAGCTGATAAAATGTGAGTTTTAAAAAACATTGCAACTTATAAGCTGTCAGAAAGTGTGCGATTTAAAAAAAATTCTACTTATAAGCTGTCAAAAAGTGTTCGATTTAAAAAATTGCAACTTATAAGCTGTTAAAAAGTGTGCGATTTAGAAAACTTGAAACTTATAAGCTGTCAGAAAGTGTGCGATTTAAAAAAATTCAACTTATAAGCTGTCAAAAAGTGTGCGATTTAAAAAAATTTCTACTTATAAGCTGTCAAAAAGTGTGCGATTTAAAAAATTGCAACTTATAAGCTGTTAAAATGTGTGCGATTTAGAAAAAATTAAAACTAATAAGCTGTTAAAAAGTGTGCGATTTAAAAAATTGCAACTTATAAGCTGTCAAAAAGTGTGCGATTTTTAAAAAAATTCAACTTATAAGCTGTCAAAAAGTGTGCGATTTAAAAAACTTGAAACTTATAAGCTGTCAGAAAGTGTGCGATTTAAAAAAAATTCTACTTATAAGCTGTCAAAAAGTGTTCGATTTAAAAAATTGCAACTTATAAGCTGTCAAAAAGTGTGCGATTTAAAAAATTGCAACTTATAAGCTGTTAAAATGTGTGCGATTTAGAAAAAATTAAAACTAATAAGCTGTTAAAAAGTGTGCGATTAAAAAAAAATTGCAACTTATAAGCTGTCAAAAAGTGTGCGATTTTAAAAAAATTCAACTTATAAGCTGTCAAAAAGTGTGCGATTTAAAAAACTTGCAACTTATAAGCTGTCAGAAAGTGTGCGATTTAAAAAACTTGCAACTTATAAGCTGTCAAAAAGTGTGCGATTTAAAAAACTTGCAACTTATAAGCTGTCAAAAAGTGTGCGATTTAAAAAACTTGAAACTTATAAGCTGTCAGAAAGTGTGCGATTTAAAAAAATTCTACTTATAAGCTGTCAAAAAGTGTTCGATTTAAAAAATTGCAACTTATAAGCTGTTAAAAAGTGTGCGATTTAGAAAACTTGAAACTTATAAGCTGTCAGAAAGTGTGCGATTTAAAAAAATTTCTACTTATAAGCTGTCAAAAAGTGTGCGATTTAAAAAATTGCAACTTATAAGCTGTTAAAATGTGTGCGATTTAGAAAAAATTAAAACTAATAAGCTGTTAAAAAGTGTGCGATTTAAAAAAAATTGCAACTTATAAGCTGTCAAAAAGTGTGCGATTTATAAAACTTCAACTTATAAGCTGTCAAAAAGTGTGCGATTTAAAAAACTTGAAACTTATAAGCTGTCAGAAAGTGTGCGATTTAAAAAAATTCTACTTATAAGCTGTCAAAAAGTGTTCGATTTAAAAAATTGCAACTTATAAGCTGTTAAAAAGTGTGCGATTTAGAAAACTTGAAACTTATAAGCTGTCAGAAAGTGTGCGATTTAAAAAAATTTCTACTTATAAGCTGTCAAAAAGTGTGCGATTTAAAAAATTGCAACTTATAAGCTGTTAAAATGTGTGCGATTTAGAAAAAATTAAAACTAATAAGCTGTTAAAAAGTGTGCGATTTAAAAAAAATTGCAACTTATAAGCTGTCAAAAAGTGTGCGATTTAAAAAACTTGCAACTTATAAGCTGTCAGAAAGTGTGCGATTAAGAAAACTTGCAACTTATCAACTGTCAAAAAGTGTGCGATTTTAAAAAATGGTTTCGCTGAGAAATGGGTTTCGCCAAAAATGGGTTTCGCCAAAATATGGGTTTCGCTGAGAAGTGGGTTTCGCCGAGAAGTGGGTTTCGCCAAAAAAAAGGTTTCGCTGAGAAATGGGTTTCGCCAAAAAATTGGGTTTCGCTGAGAAAAGGGTTTCGCCAAAAATTGGGTTTCGCTGAGAAATGGATTTCGCCAAAAAATGGGTTTCGCCAAAAAATTGGGTTTCGCTGAGAAATGGGTTTCGCCAAAAAATGGGTTTCGCTGAGAAAAGGATTTCGCCAAAAAAAGGTTTCGCTGAGAAATGGGTTTCGCCAAAAATTGGGTTTCGCTGAGAAATGGATTTCGCCAAAAAATGGGTTTCGCCAAAAAATTGGGCTTCGCTGAGAAAAGGGTTTCGCTAAAAATTGGGTTTCGCTGAGAAATGGATTTCGCAAAAAAATGGGTTTCGCCAAAAAATGGGTTTCGCCAAAAAATGGGTTTCGCCAAAAAATGGTTATAATCTGGAACTTATAAGTTGACAAAAAGTGTGCGATTTAAAAAACTTGAAACTTATAAGCTGTCAAAAAGTGTGCGATTTAAAAATATTTCAACTTATAAGCTGTCAAAAAGAGTGCGATTTTAAAAAATGGGTTTCGCTGAGAAAAGTGTGCGACTTAATAAAATTGCAACTTATAAGCTGTCAAAAAGTGTGCGATTTAGAAAACTTGAAACTTATAAGCTGTCAGAAAGTGTGCGATTTAAAGAAATTGCAACTTATAAGCTGTCAAAAAGTGTGCGATTTAAAAAACTTGCAACTTATAAGCTGTCAAAAAGTGTGCGATTTAAAAAAATTTCTACTTATAAGCTGTCAAAAAGTGTGCGATTTAAAAAATTGCAACTTATAAGCTGTTAAAAAGTGTGCGATTTAGAAAAAATTGCAACTTATAAGCTGTCAAAAAGTGTGCGATTTAAAAAAAAATTGCAACTTATAAGCTGTCAAAAAGTGTGCGATTTAAAAAACTTGCAACTTATAAGCTGTCAAAAAGTGTGCGATTTAAAAAACTTGCAACTTATAAGCTGTCAAAAAGTGTGCGATTTAGAAAACTTGAAACTTATAAGCTGTCAGAAAGTGTGCGATTTAAAAAAATTTCTACTTATAAGCTGTCAAAAAGTGTGCGATTTAAAAAATTGCAACTTATACGCTGTTAAAAAGTGTGCGATTTAAAAAACTTGCAACTTATAAGCTGTCAGAAAGTGTGCGATTAAGAAAACTTGCAACTTATCAACTGTCAAAAAGTGTGTGATTTTAAAAAATGGGTTTCGCTGAGAAATGGGTTTCGCCAAAAAATGGGTTTCGCCAAAATATGGGTTTCGCTGAGAAGTGGGTTTCGCCGAGAAGTGGGTTTCGCCAAAAAAAAGGTTTCGCTGAGAAATGGGTTTCGCCAAAAAATTGGGTTTCGCTGAGAAAAGGGTTTCGCCAAAAATTGGGTTTCGCTGAGAAATGGATTTCGCCAAAAAATGGGTTTCGCCAAAAAATTGGGTTTCGCTGAGAAATGGGTTTCGCCAAAAAATGGGTTTCGCTGAGAAAAGGATTTCGCCAAAAAAAGGTTTCGCTGAGAAATGGGTTTCGCCAAAAATTGGGTTTCGCTGAGAAATGGATTTCGCCAAAAAATGGGTTTCGCCAAAAAATTGGGCTTCGCTGAGAAAAGGGTTTCGCTAAAAATTGGGTTTCGCTGAGAAATGGATTTCGCAAAAAAATGGGTTTCGCCAAAAAATGGGTTTCGCCAAAAAATGGGTTTCGCCAAAAAATGGTTATAATCTGGAACTTATAAGTTGACAAAAAGTGTGCGATTTAAAAAACTTGAAACTTATAAGCTGTCAAAAAGTGTGGGATTTAAAAATATTTCAACTTATAAGCTGTCAAAAAGAGTGCGATTTTAAAAAATGGGTTTCGCTGAAAAAGTGTGCGACTTAATAAAATTGCAACTTATAAGCTGTCAAAAAGTGTGCGATTTAGAAAACTTGAAACTTATAAGCTGTCAGAAAGTGTGCGATTTAAAGAAATTGCAGATTATAAGCTGTCAAAAAGTGTGCGATTTAGAAAACTTGAAACTTATAAGCTGTCAGAAAGTGTGCGATTTAAAAAAATTTCTACTTATAAGCTACCAAAAAGTGTGCGATTTAAAAAATTGCAACTTATAAGCTGTTAAAAAGTGTGCGATTTAGAAAAAATTGCAACTTATAAGCTGTAAAAAAGTGTGCGATTTAAAAAAAAATTGCAACTTATAAGCTGTCAAAAAGTGTGCGATTTAAAAAACTTGCAACTTATAAGCTGTCAAAAAGTGTGCGATTTAAAAAACTTGCAACTTATAAGCTGTCAAAAAGTGTGCGATTTAGAAAACTTGAAACTTATAAGCTGTCAGAAAGTGTGCGATTTAAAAAAATTTCTACTTATAAGCTGTCAAAAAGTGTGCGATTTAAAAAATTGCAACTTATAAGCTGTTAAAATGTGTGCGATTTAGAAAAAATTAAAACTAATAAGCTGTTAAAAAGTGTGCGATTTAAAAAAAAATTGCAACTTATAAGCTGTCAAAAAGTGTGCGATTTAAAAAACTTGCAACTTATAAGCTGTCAGAAAGTGTGCGATTAAGAAAACTTGCAACTTATCAACTGTCAAAAAGTGTGTGATTTTAAAAAATGGGTTTCGCTGAGAAATGGGTTTCGCCAAAAAATGGGTTTCGCCAAAATATGGGTTTCGCTGAGAAGTGGGTTTCGCCGAGAAGTGGGTTTCGCCAAAAAAAAGGTTTCGCTGAGAAATGGGTTTCGCCAAAAAATTGGGTTTCGCTGAGAAAAGGGTTTCGCCAAAAATTGGGTTTCGCTGAGAAATGGATTTCGCCAAAAAATGGGTTTCGCCAAAAAATTGGGTTTCGCTGAGAAATGGGTTTCGCCAAAAAATGGGTTTCGCTGAGAAAAGGATTTCGCCAAAAAAAGGTTTCGCTGAGAAATGGGTTTCGCCAAAAATTGGGTTTCGCTGAGAAATGGATTTCGCCAAAAAATGGGTTTCGCCAAAAAATTGGGCTTCGCTGAGAAAAGGGTTTCGCTAAAAATTGGGTTTCGCTGAGAAATGGATTTCGCAAAAAAATGGGTTTCGCCAAAAAATGGGTTTCGCCAAAAAATGGGTTTCGCCAAAAAATGGTTATAATCTGGAACTTATAAGTTGACAAAAAGTGTGCGATTTAAAAAACTTGAAACTTATAAGCTGTCAAAAAGTGTGGGATTTAAAAATATTTCAACTTATAAGCTGTCAAAAAGAGTGCGATTTTAAAAAATGGGTTTCGCTGAGAAAAGTGTGCGACTTAATAAAATTGCAACTTATAAGCTGTCAAAAAGTGTGCGATTTAGAAAACTTGAAACTTATAAGCTGTCAGAAAGTGTGCGATTTAAAGAAATTGCAGATTATAAGCTGTCAAAAAGTGTGCGATTTAAAAAACTTGCAACTTATAAGCTGTCAGAAAGTGTGCGATTTAAAAAAATTTCTACTTATAAGCTACCAAAAAGTGTGCGATTTAAAAAATTGCAACTTATAAGCTGTTAAAAAGTGTGCGATTTAGAAAAAATTGCAACTTATAAGCTGTAAAAAAGTGTGCGATTTAAAAAAAAATTGCAACTTATAAGCTGTCAAAAAGTGTGCGATTTAAAAAACTTGCAACTTATAAGCTGTCAAAAAGTGTGCGATTTAAAAAACTTGCAACTTATAAGCTGTCAAAAAGTGTGCGATTTAGAAAACTTGAAACTTATAAGCTGTCAGAAAGTGTGCGATTTAAAAAAATTTCTACTTATAAGCTGTCAAAAAGTGTGCGATTTAAAAAATTGCAACTTATACGCTGTTAAAAAGTGTGCGATTTAAAAAACTTGCAACTTATAAGCTGTCAGAAAGTGTGCGATTAAGAAAACTTGCAACTTATCAACTGTCAAAAAGTGTGCGATTTTAAAAAATGGGTTTCGCTGAGAAATGGGTTTCGCCAAAAAATGGGTTTCGCCAAAATATGGGTTTCGCTGAGAAGTGGGTTTCGCCGAGAAGTGGGTTTCGCCAAAAAAAAGTTTCGCTGAGAAATGGGTTTCGCCAAAAAATTGGGTTTCGCTGAGAAAAGGGTTTCGCCAAAAATTGGGTTTCGCTGAGAAATGGATTTCGCCAAAAAATGGGTTTCGCCAAAAAATTGGGTTTCGCTGAGAAATGGGTTTCGCCAAAAAATGGGTTTCGCTGAGAAAGGATTTCGCCAAAAAAAGGTTTCGCTGAGAAATGGGTTTCGCCAAAAATTGGGTTTCGCTGAGAAATGGATTTCGCCAAAAAATGGGTTTCGCCAAAAAATTGGGCTTCGCTGAGAAAAGGGTTTCGCTAAAAATTGGGTTTCGCTGAGAAATGGATTTCGCAAAAAAATGGTTTCGCCAAAAAATGGGTTTCGCCAAAAAATGGGTTTCGCCAAAAAATGGTTATAATCTGGAACTTATAAGCTGTCAAAAAGTGTGCGATTTTAAAAATTACAACTTATAAGCTGTCAAACATTGTGCGATTTTAAAAGAATTGAAACTTATAAGCTATCAAAAAGTGTGTGATTTAAAAAATTGCAACTTATAAGCTGTCAAAAAGTGTGCGATTTACAGAAATTGCAACTTATAAGCTGTCAAAAAGTGTGCGATTTAGAAAACTTGAAACTTATAAGCTGTCAGAAAGTGTGCGATTTAAAAAATTGCAACTTATAAGCTGTCAAAAAGTGTGCGATTTAGAAAACTTGAAACTTATAAGCTGTCAGAAAGTGTGCGATTTAAAAAAATTTCTACTTATAAGCTGTCAAAAAGTGTGCGATTTAAAAAATTGCAACTTATAAGCTGTTAAAAAGTGTGCGATTTAGAAAAAATTGCAACTTATAAGCTGTTAAAAAGTGTGCGATTTAAAAAAAATTGCAACTTATAAGCTGTCAAAAAGTGTGCGATTTAAAAAACTTGCAACTTATAAGCTGTCAAAAAGTGTGCGATTTAAAAAACTTGCAACTTATAAGCTGTCAAAAAGTGTGCGATTTAGAAAACTTGAAACTTATAAGCTGTCAGAAAGTGTGCGATTTAAAAAAATTGAAACTTATAAGCTGTCAAAAAGTGTGCGATTTAAAAAATTGCAACTTATAAGCTGTTAAAAAGTGTGCGATTTAGAAAACTTGAAACTTATAAGCTGTCAGAAAGTGTGCGATTTAAAAAAATTTCTACTTATAAGCTGTCAAAAAGTGTGCGATTTAAAAAATTGCAACTTATAAGCTGTTAAAATGTGTGCGATTTAGAAAAAATTAAAACTAATAAGCTGTTAAAAAGTGTGCGTTTTAAAAAAAATTGCAACTTATAAGCTGTCAAAAAGTGTGCGATTTTTAAAAAAATGCAACTTATAAGCTGTCAAAAAGTGTGCGATTTAAAAAACTTGCAACTTATAAGCTGTCAGAAAGTGTGCGATTAAGAAAACTTGCAACTTATCAACTGTCAAAAAGTGTGTGATTTTAAAAAATGGGTTTCGCTGAGAAATGGGTTTCGCCAAAAAATGGGTTTCGCCAAAATATGGGTTTCGCTGAGAAGTGGGTTTCGCCGAGAAGTGGGTTTCGCCAAAAAAAAGGTTTCGCTGAGAAATGGGTTTCGCCAAAAAATTGGGTTTCGCTGAGAAAAGGGTTTCGCTGAGAAATGGATTTCGCCAAAAAATGGGTTTCGCCAAAAAATTGGGTTTCGCTGAGAAATGGGTTTCGCCAAAAAATGGGTTTCGCTGAGAAAAGGATTTCGCCAAAAAAAGGTTTCGCTGAGAAATGGGTTTCGCCAAAAATTGGGTTTCGCTGAGAAATGGATTTCGCCAAAAAATGGGTTTCGCCAAAAAATGGGTTTCGCCAAAAAATTGGGCTTCGCTGAGAAAAGGGTTTCGCTAAAAATTGGGTTTCGCTGAGAAATGGATTTCGCAAAAAAATGGGTTTCGCCAAAAAATGGGTTTCGCCAAAAAATGGTTATAATCTGGAACTTATAAGTTGACAAAAAGTGTGCGATTTAAAAAACTTGAAACTTATAAGCTGTCAAAAAGTGTGGGATTTAAAAATATTTCAACTTATAAGCTGTCAAAAAGAGTGCGATTTTAAAAAATGGGTTTCGCTGAGAAGTGGGTTTCGCTGAGAAATGGGTTTCGCCAAAAAATGGGTTTCGCCAAAAAATTGGACTTCGCTGAGAAAAGGGTTTCGCCAAAAATTGGGTTTCGCTGAGAAATGGATTTCGCCAAAAAATGGGTTTCGCCAAAAAATGGATTTCGCCAAAAAATGGGTTTCGCCAAAAAATGGATTTCGCCAAAAAATGGGTTTCGCCAAAAAATGGGTTTCGCCAAAAAATGGTTATAATCTGGAACTTATAAGTTGACAAAAAGTGTGCGATTAAGAAAACTTGCAACTTATCAGCTGTCAAAAAGTGTGCGATTTTAAAAAATGCAACTTATAAGCTGTCAAAAAGTGTGCGATTTTTAAAAAATGGGTTTCGCCAAAAAAAGGTTTCGCTGAGAAATGGGTTTCGCCAAAAAATTGGGTTTCGCTGAGAAAGGGGTTTCGCCAAAAATTGGGTTTCGCTGAGAAATGGATTTCGCCAAAAAATGGGTTTCGCCAAAAAATTGGGTTTCGTTGAGAAATGGGTTTCGCCAAAAAATGGGTTTCGCTGAGAAGTGGGTTTCGCCAAAAAAGGTTTCGCTGAGAAATGGGTTTCGCCAAAAATTGGGTTTCGCTGAGAAATGGATTTCGCCAAAAAATGGGTTTCGCCAAAAAATTGGGCTTCGCTGAGAAAAAGGTTTCGCCAAAAATTGGGTTTCGCTGAGAAATGGTTATAATCTGGAACTTATAAGTTGACAAAAAGTGTGCGATTTGAAAAACTTGAAACTTATAAGCTGTCAAAAAGCGTGGGATTTAAAAATATTTCAACTTATAAGCTGTCAAAAAGAGTGCGATTTTAAAAAATGGGTTTCGCCAAAAATTGGGTTTCGCCAAAAAATGGCTTTCGCTGAGAAATGGGTTTCGCCAAAAAATTGGGTTTCGCTGAGAAAGGGGTTTCGCCAAAAATTGGGTTTCGCTGAGAAATGGATTTCGCCAAAAAATGGGTTTCGCCAAAAAATTGGGTTTCGTTGAGAAATGGGTTTCGCCAAAAAATTGGGCTTCGCTGAGAAAAGGGTTTCGCCAAAAATTGGGTTTCGCTGAGAAATGGATTTCGCCAAAAAATGGGTTTCGCCAAAAAATGGATTTCGCCAAAAAATGGGTTTCGCCAAAAAATGGGTTTCGCCAAAAAATGGGTTTCGCCAAAGAATGGTTATAATCTGGAACTTATAAGTTGACAAAAAGTGTGCGATTTAAAAAACTTGAAACTTATAAGCTGTCAAAAAGTGTGGGATTTAAAAATATTTCAACTTATAAGCTGTCAAAAAGAGTGCGATTTTAAAAAAAGGGTTTCGCTGAGAAAAGTGTGCGACTTAATAAAATTGCAACTTATAAGCTGTCAAAAAGTGTGCGATTTAGAAAACTTGAAACTTATAAGCTGTCAGAAAGTGTGCGATTTAAAAAAATTTCTACTTATAAGCTACCAAAAAGTGTGCGATTTAAAAAATTGCAACTTATAAGCTGTTAAAAAGTGTGCGATTTAGAAAAAATTGCAACTTATAAGCTGTAAAAAAGTGTGCGATTTAAAAAAAAATTGCAACTTATAAGCTGTCAAAAAGTGTGCGATTTAAAAAACTTGCAACTTATAAGCTGTCAAAAAGTGTGCGATTTAAAAAACTTGCAACTTATAAGCTGTCAAAAAGTGTGCGATTTAGAAAACTTGAAACTTATAAGCTGTCAGAAAGTGTGCGATTTAAAAAAATTTCTACTTATAAGCTGTCAAAAAGTGTGCGATTTAAAAAATTGCAACTTATAAGCTGTTAAAATGTGTGCGATTTAGAAAAAATTAAAACTAATAAGCTGTTAAAAAGTGTGCGATTTAAAAAAAATTGCAACTTATAAGCTGTCAAAAAGTGTGCGATTTTTAAAAAAATTCAACTTATAAGCTGTCAAAAAGTGTGCGATTTAAAAAACTTGCAACTTATAAGCTGTCAGAAAGTGTGCGATTTAAAAAACTTGCAACTTATAAGCTGTCAAAAAGTGTGCGATTTAAAAAACTTGAAACTTATAAGCTGTCAGAAAGTGTGCGATTTAAAAAAAATTCTACTTATAAGCTGTCAAAAAGTGTTCGATTTAAAAAATTGCAACTTATAAGCTGTTAAAAAGTGTGCGATTTAGAAAAATAGCAACTTATAAGCTGTCAAAAAGTGTGCGATTTAAAAAAATGCAACTTATAAGCTGTCAAAAAGTGTGCGATTTATAAAAATTGCAACTTATAAGCTGCCAAAAAGTGCGCGATTTAGAAAAATAGCAACTTATAAGCTGTCAAAATGTGTGCGATTTAAAAAAATTGCAACTTATAAGCTGTCAAAAAGTGTGCGATTTATAAAAATTGCAACTTATAAGCCGTCTAAAAGTGTGGGATTTTAAACATAATGCAACATATAAGCTGTCAAAAAGTGTGCGATTTTAAAAAATTGCAACTTATAAGCTGTCAAAAAGTGTGCGATTTAGAAAACTTGAAACTTATAAGCCGTCTAAAAGTGTGGGATTTTAAACATAATGCAACATATAAGCTGTCAAAAAGTGTGCGATTTAGAAAAATAGCAACTTATAAGCTGTCAAAAAGTGTGCGATTTAAAAAAAATTGCAACTTATAAGCTGTCAAAAAGTGTGCGATATTTAAAAACTGCTACTTATAAGCTGTCAAAAAGTGTGCGATTTAGAAAACTTGAAACTTATAAGCTGTCAGAAAGTGTGCGATTTAAAAAACTTGCAACTTATAAGCTGTCAAAAAGTGTGCGATTAAGAAAACTTGCAACTTATCAACTGTCAAAAAGTGTGCGATTTTAAAAAATGGGTTTCGCTGAGAAATGGGTTTCGCCAAAAAATGGGTTTCGCCAAAATATGGGTTTCGCTGAGAAGTGGGTTTCGCCGAGAAGTGGGTTTCGCCAAAAAAAAGGTTTCGCTGAGAAATGGGTTTCGCCAAAAAATTGGGTTTCGCTGAGAAAAGGGTTTCGCCAAAAAATGGGTTTCGCTGAGAAAAGTGTGCGATTTAGAAAACTTGAAACTTATAAGCTGTCAGAAAGTGTGCGATTTAAAGAAATTGCAGATTATAAGCTGTCAAAAAGTGTGCGATTTAGAAAACTTGAAACTTATAAGCTGTCAGAAAGTGTGCGATTTAAAAAAATTTCTACTTATAAGCTGTCAAAAAGTGTGCGATTTAAAAAATTGCAACTTATAAGCTGTCAAAAAGTGTGCGATTTAGAAAACTTGAAACTTATAAGCTGTCAAAAAGTGTGCGATTTAGAAAACTTGAAACTTATAAGCTGTCAGAAAGTGTGCGATTTAAAAAAATTGCAACTTATAAGCTGTCAAAAAGTGTGCGATTTAAAAAACTTGCAACTTATAAGCTGTTAAAAAGTGTGCGATTTAGAAAAAATTGCAACTTATAAGCTGTAAAAAAGTGTGCGATTTAAAAAACTTGCAACTTATAAGCTGTCAAAAAGTGTGCGATTTAAAAAACTTGCAACTTATAAGCTGTCAAAAAGTGTGCGATTTAAAAAACTTGCAACTTATAAGCTGTCAAAAAGTGTGCGATTTAGAAAACTTGAAACTTATAAGCTGTCAGAAAGTGTGCGATTTAAAAAAATTTCTACTTATAAGCTGTCAAAAAGTGTGCGATTTAAAAAATTGCAACTTATAAGCTGTTAAAATGTGTGCGATTTAGAAAAAATTAAAACTAATAAGCTGTTAAAAAGTGTGCGATTTAAAAAAAATTGCAACTTATAAGCTGTCAAAAAGTGTGCGATTTTTAAAAAAATTCAACTTATAAGCTGTCAAAAAGTGTGCGATTTAAAAAACTTGCAACTTATAAGCTGTCAGAAAGTGTGCGATTTAAAAAACTTGCAACTTATAAGCTGTCAAAAAGTGTGCTATTTAAAAAACTTGCAACTTATAAGCTGTCAAAAAGTGTGCGATTTAAAAAACTTGAAACTTATAAGCTGTCAGAAAGTGTGCGATTTAAAAAAATTAAAACTAATAAGCTGTCAAAAAGTGTTCGATTTAAAAAATTGCAACTTATAAGCTGTTAAAAAGTGTGCGATTTAGAAAAATTGAAACTTATAAGCTGTCAAAAAGTGTGCGATTTAAAAAATTGCAACTTATAAGCTGTCAAAAAGTGTGCGATTTAAAAAATTGCAACTTATAAGCTGTCAAAAAGTGTGCGATTTTTAAAAAAATTCAACTTATAAGCTGTCAAAAAGTGTGCGATTTAAAAAACTTGAAACTTATAAGCTGTCAGAAAGTGTGCGATTTAAAAAAAATTCTACTTATAAGCTGTCAAAAAGTGTTCGATTTAAAAAATTGCAACTTATAAGCTGTTAAAAAGTGTGCGATTTAGAAAACTTGAAACTTATAAGCTGTCAGAAAGTGTGCGATTTAAAAAAATTTCTACTTATAAGCTGTCAAAAAGTGTGCGATTTAAAAAATTGCAACTTATAAGCTGTTAAAATGTGTGCGATTTAGAAAAAATTAAAACTATAAGCTGTCAAAAGGTGCGGGATTTAAAAAAATTGCAACTTATAAGCTGTCAAAAAGTGTGCGATTTTTAAAAAATTGCAACTTATAAGCTGTCAAAAAGTGTGCGACTTAAAAAAAATTGCAACTTATAAGCTGTCAAAAAGTGTGCGATTAAGAAAACTTGCAACTTATCAACTGTCAAAAAGTGTGCGATTTTAAAAAATGGGTTTCGCTGAGAAATGGGTTTCGCCAAAAATTGGGTTTCGCTGAGAAGTTGGTTTCGCCAAAAAAAAGGTTTCGCTGAGAAATGGGTTTCGCCAAAAAATTGGGTTTCGCTGAGAAATGGGTTTCGCCAAAAAATGGGTTTCGCTGAGAAGTGGGTTTCGCTGAGAAATGGGTTTCGCTGAGAAATGGGTTTCGCCAAAAAATGGGTTTCGCCAAAAAATTGGACTTCGCTGAGAAAAGGGTTTCGCCAAAAATTGGGTTTCGCTGAGAAATGGATTTCGCCAAAAAATGGGTTTCGCCAAAAAATGGATTTCGCCAAAAAATGGGTTTCGCCAAAAAATGGATTTCGCCAAAAAATGGGTTTCGCCAAAAAATGGGTTTCGCCAAAAAATGGTTATAATCTGGAACTTATAAGTTGACAAAAAGTGTGCGATTAAGAAAACTTGCAACTTATCAGCTGTCAAAAAGTGTGCGATTTTAAAAAATGCAACTTATAAGCTGTCAAAAAGTGTGCGATTTTTAAAAAATGGGTTTCGCCAAAAAAAGGTTTCGCTGAGAAATGGGTTTCGCCAAAAAATTGGGTTTCGCTGAGAAAGGGGTTTCGCCAAAAATTGGGTTTCGCTGAGAAATGGATTTCGCCAAAAAATGGGTTTCGCCAAAAAATTGGGTTTCGTTGAGAAATGGGTTTCGCCAAAAAATGGGTTTCGCTGAGAAGTGGGTTTCGCCAAAAAAGGTTTCGCTGAGAAATGGGTTTCGCCAAAAATTGGGTTTCGCTGAGAAATGGATTTCGCCAAAAAATGGGTTTCGCCAAAAAATTGGGCTTCGCTGAGAAAAAGGTTTCGCCAAAAATTGGGTTTCGCTGAGAAATGGTTATAATCTGGAACTTATAAGTTGACAAAAAGTGTGCGATTTGAAAAACTTGAAACTTATAAGCTGTCAAAAAGTGTGCGATTTATAAAAATTGCAACTTATAAGCCGTCTAAAAGTGTGGGATTTTAAAAAATGGGTTTCGCCAAAAATTGGCGTTTCGCAAAAAATGGCTTTCGCTGAGAAATGGCGTTTCGCAAAAAATTGGTTTCGCTGAGAAAGGGGTTTCGCCAAAAATTGGGTTTCTAGAAATGATTCGCAACAATAAGCTGTCAAAAAGTGTGCGATTTAGAAAAATTGCACTTATAAGCTGTCAAAAAGTGTGCGATTTAGAAAAAATTGCAACTTATAAGCTGTCCAAAAAGTGTGCGATTTTAAAAAATGCTACTTATAAGCTGTCAAAAAGTGTGCGATTTAGAAAACTTGAACTTATAAGCTGTCAAAAAGTGTGCGATTTAAAAAACTTGCAACTTATAAGCTGTCAAAAAGTGTGCGATTTAAAAAACTTGCAACTTATAAGCTGTCAAAAAGTGTGCGATTTTAAAAAATGGGTTTCGCTGAGAAATGGGTTTCGCCAAAAAATGGGTTTCGCCAAAATATGGGTTTCGCTGAGAAGTGGGTTTCGCCGAGAAGTGGGTTTCGCCAAAAAAAGGTTTGCTGAGAAATGGTTTCGCCAAAAAATTGGGTTTCGCTGAGAAAAGGGTTTCGCCAAAAAATGGTTTCGCTGAGAAAAGTGTGCGATTTAGAAAACTTGAAACTTATAAGCTGTCAGAAAGTGTGCGATTAAAAAAAAAATTGCAACTTATAAGCTGTCAAAAAGTGTGGGATTTTTAAAAAAATTCAACTTATAAGCTGTCAAAAAGTGTGCGATTTAAAAAAATTTCTACTTATAAGCTGTCAAAAAGTGTGCGATTTAAAAAATTGCAACTTATAAGCTGTCAAAAAGTGTGCGATTTAGAAAACTTGCAACTTATAAGCTGTCAAAAAGTGTGCGATTTAAAAAACTTGCAACTTATAAGCTGTCAAAAAGTGTGCGATTTAAAAAATTGCAACTTATAAGCTGTCAAAAAGTGTGCGATTTAAAAAACTTGCAACTTATAAGCTGTCAAAAAGTGTGCGATTTAAAAAATTGCAACTTATAAGCTGTTAAAATGTGTGCGATTTAGAAAAAATTAAAACTAATAAGCTGTTAAAAAGTGTGCGATTAAAAAAAAAATTGCAACTTATAAGCTGTCAAAAAGTGTGCGATTTTTAAAAAAATTCAACTTATAAGCTGTCAAAAAGTGTGCGATTTAAAAAACTTGCAACTTATAAGCTGTCAGAAAGTGTGCGATTTAAAAAACTTGCAACTTATAAGCTGTCAAAAAGTGTGCGATTTAAAAAACTTGCAACTTATAAGCTGTCAAAAAGTGTGCGATTTAAAAAACTTGCAACTTATAAGCTGTCAGAAAGTGTGCGATTTAAAAAAATTGCAACTTATAAGCTGTCAAAAAGTGTGCGATTTTAAAAAATGGGTTTCGCCAAAAATTGGGTTTCGCCAAAAAATGGCTTTCGCTGAGAAATGGGTTTCGCCAAAAAATTGGGTTTCGCTGAGAAAGGGGTTTCGCCAAAAATGGGTTTCGCTGAGAAATGGATTTCGCCAAAAAATGGGTTTCGCCAAAAAATTGGGTTTCGTTGAGAAATGGGTTTCGCCAAAAATTGGGTTTCGCTGAGAAATGGTTATAATCTGGAACTTATAAGTTGACAAAAAGTGTGCGATTTGAAAAACTTGAAACTTATAAGCTGTCAAAAAGTGTGCGATTTTAAAAAATTGCAACTTATAAGCTGTCAAAAAGTGTGCGATTTTAAAAAATGGGTTTCGCCAAAAATTGGGTTTCGCCAAAAAATGGCTTTCGCTGAGAAATGGGTTTCGCCAAAAAATTGGGTTTCGCTGAGAAAGGGGTTTCGCCAAAAATTGGGTTTCGCTGAGAAATGGATTTCGCCAAAAAATGGGTTTCGCCAAAAAATTGGGTTTCGTTGAGAAATGGGTTTCGCCAAAAAATTGGGCTTCGCTGAGAAAAGGGTTTCGCCAAAAATTGGGTTTCGCTGAGAAATGGATTTCGCCAAAAAATGGGTTTCGCCAAAAAATGGATTTCGCCAAAAAATGGGTTTCGCCAAAAAATGGGTTTCGCCAAAGAATGGTTATAATCTGGAACTTATAAGTTGACAAAAAGTGTGCGATTTAAAAAACTTGAAACTTATAAGCTGTCAAAAAGTGTGCGATTTAAAAAATTGCAACTTATAAGCTGTCAAAAAGTGTGCGATTTAAAAAATTGACTTTCGCTGTCAAAAAGTGTGCGATTTAAAAAACTTGCAACTTATAAGCTGTCAAAAAGTGTGCGATTTAGAAAACTTGAAACTTATAAGCTGTCAGAAAGTGTGCGATTTAAAAAAATTGCTACTTATAAGCTGTCAAAAAGTGTGCGATTTAAAAAATTGCAACTTATAAGCTGTTAAAAAGTGTGCGATTTAGAAAAAATTGCAACTTATAAGCTGTCAAAAAGTGTGCGATTTAAAAAAATTGCAACTTATAAGCTGTCAAAAAGTGTGCGATTTAAAAAACTTGCAACTTATAAGCTGTCAAAAAGTGTGCGATTTAAAAAACTTGCAACTTATAAGCTGTCAAAAAGTGTGCGATTTAAAAAACTTGCAACTTATAAGCTGTCAGAAAGTGTGCGATTTAAAAAAATTGCTACTTATAAGCTGTCAAAAAGTGTGCGATTTAAAAAATTGCAACATATAAGCTGTCAAAAAGTGTGCGATTTAGAAAAATAGCAACTTATAAGCTGTTAAAAAGTGTGCGATTTAAAAAATTGCAACTTATAAGCTGTCAAAAAGTGTGCGATTTAAAAAAATTGCAACTTATAAGCTGTCAAAAAGTGTGCGATTTAAAAAATTGCGCTGAGAAATGGTTTCGCCAAAAAATGGGTTTCGCAAAATATGGTTTCGCTGAAAGTGGTTCGCCGAGAAGTGGGTTTCGAAAAAAAAGTTTCGCTGAGAAATGGTTTCGCAAAAAATTGGGTTTCGTAAAAATTGCAACTTATAAGCTGTCAAAAAGTGTGCGATTTAGAAAACTTGAAACTTATAAGCTGTCAAAAAGTGTGCGATTTAAAAAATTGCAACTTATAAGCTGTCAAAAAGTGTGCGATTTAAAAAATTGCAACTTATAAGCTGTCAAAAAGTGAGCGATTTAAAACAACTGCAACTTATAAGCTGTCGAAAAGTGTGCAATTTAAAAAATTGCAACTTATAAGCTGTCAAAAAGTGTGCGATTTAAAAAAATTGCAACTTATAAGCTGTCAAAAAGTGTGCGATTTAAAAAACTTGCAACTTATAAGCTGTCAAAAAGTGTGCGATTTAAAAAACTTGCAACTTATAAGCTGTCAAAAAGTGTGCGATTTAAAAAACTTGCAACTTATAAGCTGTCAAAAAGTGTGCGATTTAAAAAACTTGCAACTTATAAGCTGTCAAAAAGTGTGCGATTTAAAAAATTGCAACTTATAAGCTGTTAAAATGTGTGCGATTTAGAAAAAATTAAAACTAATAAGCTGTTAAAAAGTGTGCGATTTAAAAAAAAATTGCAACTTATAAGCTGTCAAAAAGTGTGCGATTTTAAAAAAATTCAACTTATAAGCTGTCAAAAAGTGTGCGATTTAAAAAACTTGCAACTTATAAGCTGTCAGAAAGTGTGCGATTTAAAAAACTTGCAACTTATAAGCTGTCAAAAAGTGTGCGATTTAAAAAACTTGCAACTTATAAGCTGTCAAAAAGTGTGCGATTTAAAAAACTTGAAACTTATAAGCTGTCAGAAAGTGTGCGATTTAAAAAAATTCTACTTATAAGCTGTCAAAAAGTGTTCGATTTAAAAAATTGCAACTTATAAGCTGTTAAAAAGTGTGCGATTTAGAAAACTTGAAACTTATAAGCTGTCAGAAAGTGTGCGATTTAAAAAAATTTCTACTTATAAGCTGTCAAAAAGTGTGCGATTTAAAAAATTGCAACTTATAAGCTGTTAAAATGTGTGCGATTTAGAAAAAATTAAAACTAATAAGCTGTTAAAAAGTGTGCGATTTAAAAAAAATTGCAACTTATAAGCTGTCAAAAAGTGTGCGATTTTAAAAAAATTCAACTTATAAGCTGTCAAAAAGTGTGCGATTTAAAAAACTTGAAACTTATAAGCTGTCAGAAAGTGTGCGATTTAAAAAAATTCTACTTATAAGCTGTCAAAAAGTGTGCGATTTAAAAAATTGCAACTTATAAGCTGTTAAAAAGTGTGCGATTTAGAAAACTTGAAACTTATAAGCTGTCAGAAAGTGTGCGATTTAAAAAAATTTCTACTTATAAGCTGTCAAAAAGTGTGCGATTTAAAAAATTGCAACTTATAAGCTGTTAAAATGTGTGCGATTTAGAAAAAATTAAAACTAATAAGCTGTTAAAAAGTGTGCGATTTAAAAAAAAATTGCAACTTATAAGCTGTCAAAAAGTGTGCGATTTAAAAAACTTGCAACTTATAAGCTGTCAGAAAGTGTGCGATTAAGAAAACTTGCAACTTATCAACTGTCAAAAAGTGTGTGATTTTAAAAAATGGGTTTCGCTGAGAAATGGGTTTCGCCAAAAAATGGGTTTCGCCAAAATATGGGTTTCGCTGAGAAGTGGGTTTCGCCGAGAAGTGGGTTTCGCCAAAAAAAAGGTTTCGCTGAGAAATGGGTTTCGCCAAAAAATTGGGTTTCGCTGAGAAAAGGGTTTCGCCAAAAATTGGGTTTCGCTGAGAAATGGATTTCGCCAAAAAATGGGTTTCGCTGAGAAATGGGTTTCGCCAAAAAATGGGTTTCGCTGAGAAAAGGATTTCGCCAAAAAAAGGTTTCGCTGAGAAATGGGTTTCGCCAAAAATTGGGTTTCGCTGAGAAATGGATTTCGCCAAAAAATGGGTTTCGCCAAAAAATTGGGCTTCGCTGAGAAAAGGGTTTCGCTAAAAATTGGGTTTCGCTGAGAAATGGATTTCGCAAAAAAATGGGTTTCGCCAAAAAATGGTTATAATCTGGAACTTATAAGTTGACAAAAAGTGTGCGATTTAAAAAACTTGAAACTTATAAGCTGTCAAAAAGTGTGGGATTTAAAAATATTTCAACTTATAAGCTGTCAAAAAGAGTGCGATTTTAAAAAATGGGTTTCGCTGAGAAAAGTGTGCGACTTAATAAAATTGCAACTTATAAGCTGTCAAAAAGTGTGCGATTTAGAAAACTTGAAACTTATAAGCTGTCAGAAAGTGTGCGATTTAAATAAATTGCAACTTATAAGCTGTCAAAAAGTGTGCGATTTAGAAAACTTGAAACTTATAAGCTGTCAGAAAGTGTGCGATTTAAAAAAATTTCTACTTATAAGCTGTCAAAAAGTGTGCGATTTAAAAAATTGCAACTTATAAGCTGTTAAAAAGTGTGCGATTTAGAAAAAATTGCAACTTATAAGCTGTCAAAAAGTGTGCGATTTAAAAAAAAATTGCAACTTATAAGCTGTCAAAAAGTGTGCGATTTAAAAAACTTGCAACTTATAAGCTGTCAAAAAGTGTGCGATTTAAAAAACTTGCAACTTATAAGCTGTCAAAAAGTGTGCGATTTAGAAAACTTGAAACTTATAAGCTGTCAGAAAGTGTGCGATTTAAAAAAATTTCTACTTATAAGCTGTCAAAAAGTGTGCGATTTAAAAAATTGCAACTTATAAGCTGTTAAAAAGTGTGCGATTTAGAAAAAATTAAAACTAATAAGCTGTAAAAAAGTGTGCGATTTAAAAAAAATTGCAACTTATAAGCTGTCAAAAAGTGTGCGATTTTAAAAAAATTCAACTTATAAGCTGTCAAAAAGTGTGCGATTTAAAAAACTTGCAACTTATAAGCTGTCAAAAAGTGTGCGGTTTAAAAAACTTGCAACTTATAAGCTGTCAAAAAGTGTGCGATTTAAAAAACTTGCAACTTATAAGCTGTCAAAAAGTGTGCGATTTAAAAAACTTGAAACTTATAAGCTGTCAAAAAGTGTGCGATTTAAAAACATTGCAACTTATAAGCTGTCAGGAAGTGTGCGATTTAAAAAATTGCAACTATAAGCTGTTAAAAAGTGTGCGATTTAGAAAAAATTGAAACTTATAAGCTGTCAAACAGTGTGCGATTTAAAAAAATTGCAACTTATAAGTTGTCAAAAAGTGTGCGATTTAGAAAACTTGAAACTTATAAGCTGTCAAAAAGTGTGCGATTTAAAAACATTGCAACTTATAAGCTGTCAAAAAGTGTGCGATTTAAATAAATTGCAACTTATAAGCTGTCAAAAAGTGTGCGATTTAAAAAACTTGCAACTTATAAGCTGTCAAAAAGTGTGCGATTAAAAAATTGCAACTTATCAACTGTCAAAAAGTGTGGATTTTAAAAAATGGGTTTCGCTGAGAAATGGGTTTCGCCAAAAAATGGGTTTCGCCAAAATATGGGTTTCGCTGAGAAGTGGGTTTCGCCGAGAAGTGGGTTTCGCCAAAAAAAGGTTTCGCTGAGAAATGGGTTTCGCCAAAAAATTGGGTTTCGCTGAGAAAAGGGTTTCGCCAAAAATTGGGTTTCGCTGAGAAATGGATTTCGCCAAAAAATGGGTTTCGCCAAAAAATTGGGTTTCGCTGAGAAATGGGTTTCGCCAAAAAATGGGTTTCGCAGAGAAAAGGATTTCGCCAAAAAAGGTTTCGCTGAGAAATGGGTTTCGCCAAAAATTGGGTTTCGCTGAGAAATGGATTTCGCCAAAAAATGGGTTTCGCCAAAAAATTGGGCTTTCGCTGAGAAAAGGGTTTCGCTTAAAAATGGGTTTCGCTGAGAAATGGATTTCGCAAAAAATGGGTTTCGCCAAAAAATGGTTATAATCTGGAACTTATAAGCTGTCAAAAAGTGTGCGATTTAAAAAATGGCTTTCGCTGAAAAAGTGTGCGATTTAATAAAATTGCAACTTATAAGCTGTCAAAAAGTGTGCGATTTAGAAAACTTGAAACTTATAAGCTGTCAGAAAGTGTGCGATTTAAAAAATTGCAACTTATAAGCTGTCAAAAAGTGTGCGATTTAGAAAACTTGAAACTTATAAGCTGTCAGAAAGTGTGCGATTTAAAAAAATTTCTACTTATAAGCTACCAAAAAGTGTGCGATTTAAAAAATTGCAACTTATAAGCTGTTAAAAAGTGTGCGATTTAGAAAAAATTGCAACTTATAAGCTGTAAAAAAGTGTGCGATTTATAAAAATAGCAACTTATAAGCTGTCAAAAAGTGTGCGATTTAAAAAACTTGCAACTTATAAGCTGTCAAAAAGTGTGCGATTTAAAAAACTTGCAACTTATAAGCTGTCAAAAAGTGTGCGATTTAGAAAACTTGAAACTTATAAGCTGTCAGAAAGTGTGCGATTTAAAAAAATTTCTACTTATAAGCTGTCAAAAAGTGTGCGATTTAAAAAATTGCAACTTATAAGCTGTCAAAAAGTGTGCGATTTAGAAAAAATTAAAACTAATAAGCTGTAAAAAAGTGTGCGATTTAAAAAAAATTGCAACTTATAAGCTGTCAAAAAGTGTGCGATTTTTAAAAAAATTCAACTTATAAGCTGTCAAAAAGTGTGCGATTTAAAAAACTTGCAACTTATAAGCTGTCAAAAAGTGTGCGGTTTAAAAAACTTGCAACTTATAAGCTGTCAAAAAGTGTGCGATTTAAAAAACTTGCAACTTATAAGCTGTCAAAAAGTGTGCGATTTAAAAAACTTGAAACTTATAAGCTGTCAAAAAGTGTGCGATTTAAAAAAATTGCAACTTATAAGCTGTCAAAAAGTGTGCGATTTAAAAAATTGCAACTTATAAGCTGTTAAAAAGTGTGCGATTTAGAAAAAATTGAAACTTATAAGCTGTCAAAAAGTGTGCGATTTAAAAAACTTGCAACTTATAAGCTGTCAAAAAGTGTGCGATTTAGAAAAATTGCAACTTATAAGCTGTCAAAAGTGTGCGATTTAAAAAAATTTCTACTTATAAGCTGTCAAAAAGTGTGCGATTTAAAAAATTGCAACTTATAAGCTGTCAAAAAGTGTGCGATTTAAAAAACTTGCAACTTATAAGCTGTCAGAAAGTGTGCGATTAAGAAAACTTGCAACTTATCAACTGTCAAAAAGTGTGCGATTTTAAAAAATGGGTTTCGCTGAGAAATGGGTTTCGCCAAAAAATGGGTTTCGCCAAAATATGGGTTTCGCTGAGAAGTGGGTTTCGCCGAGAAGTGGGTTTCGCCAAAAAAAAGGTTTCGCTGAGAAATGGGTTTCGCCAAAAAATTGGGTTTCGCTGAGAAAAGGGTTTCGCCAAAAATTGGGTTTCGCTGAGAAATGGATTTCGCCAAAAAATGGGTTTCGCCAAAAAATTGGGTTTCGCTGAGAAATGGGTTTCGCCAAAAAATGGGTTTCGCTGAGAAAAGGATTTCGCCAAAAAAAGGTTTCGCTGAGAAATGGGTTTCGCCAAAAATTGGGTTTCGCTGAGAAATGGATTTCGCCAAAAAATGGGTTTCGCCAAAAAATTGGGCTTCGCTGAGAAAAGGGTTTCGCTTAAAATTGGGTTTCGCTGAGAAATGGATTTCGCAAAAAAATGGGTTTCGCCAAAAAATGGTTATAATCTGGAACTTATAAGCTGTCAAAAAGAGTGCGATTTAAAAAAATGGCTTATCGCTGTAAAAAGTGTGCGATTTAAAAAATTGCAACTTATAAGCTGTCAAAAAGTGTGCGATTTAGAAAACTTGAAACTTATAAGCTGTCAGAAAGTGTGCGATTTAAAGAAATTGCAGATTATAAGCTGTCAAAAAGTGTGCGATTTAGAAAACTTGAAACTTATAAGCTGTCAGAAAGTGTGCGATTTAAAAAAATTTCTACTTATAAGCTGTCAAAAAGTGTGCGATTTAAAAAATTGCAACTTATAAGCTGTTAAAAAGTGTGCGATTTAGAAAACTTTCTACTTATAAGCTGTCAAAAAGTGTGCGATTTAAAAAAACTTGCAACTTATAAGCTGTCAAAAAGTGTGCGATTTAAAAAACTTGCAACTTATAAGCTGTCAAAAAGTGTGCGATTTAAAAAACTTGCAACTTATAAGCTGTCAAAAAGTGTGCGATTTAGAAAACTTGAAACTTATAAGCTGTCAGAAAGTGTGCGATTTAAAAAAATTTCTACTTATAAGCTGTCAAAAAGTGTGCGATTTAAAAAATTGCAACTTATAAGCTGTTAAAATGTGTGCGATTTAGAAAAAATTAAAACTAATAAGCTGTTAAAAAGTGTGCGATTTAAAAAAAATTGCAACTTATAAGCTGTCAAAAAGTGTGCGATTTTTAAAAAAATTCAACTTATAAGCTGTCAAAAAGTGTGCGATTTAAAAAACTTGCAACTTATAAGCTGTCAGAAAGTGTGCGATTTAAAAAACTTGCAACTTATAAGCTGTCAAAAAGTGTGCGATTTTAAAAATTGCAACTTATAAGCTGTCAAAAAGTGTGCGATTTAAAAAACTTGAAACTTATAAGCTGTCAGAAAGTGTGCGATTTAAAAAATTTCAACTTATAAGCTGTCAAAAAGTGTGCGATTTAAAAAATTGCAACTTATAAGCTGTTAAAATGTGTGCGATTTAGAAAAAATTAAAACTAATAAGCTGTTAAAAAGTGTGCGATTTAAAAAAAATTGCAACTTATAAGCTGTCAAAAAGTGTGCGATTTTAGAAAAAATTAAAACTTATAAGCTGTCAAAAAGTGTGCGATTTAAAAAACTTGCAACTTATAAGCTGTCAGAAAGTGTGCGATTAAGAAAACTTGCAACTTATCAACTGTCAAAAAGTGTGCGATTTTAAAAAATGGGTTTCGCTGAGAAATGGGTTTCGCCAAAAAATGGGTTTCGCCAAAATATGGGTTTCGCTGAGAAGTGGGTTTCGCCGAGAAGTGGGTTTCGCCAAAAAAAAGGTTTCGCTGAGAAATGGGTTTCGCCAAAAAATTGGGTTTCGCTGAGAAAAGGGTTTCGCCAAAAATTGGGTTTCGCTGAGAAATGGATTTCGCCAAAAAATGGGTTTCGCCAAAAAATTGGGTTTCGCTGAGAAATGGGTTTCGCCAAAAAATGGGTTTCGCTGAGAAAAGGATTTCGCCAAAAAAAGGTTTCGCTGAGAAATGGGTTTCGCCAAAAATTGGGTTTCGCTGAGAAATGGATTTCGCCAAAAAATGGGTTTCGCCAAAAAATGGGTTTCGCTGAGAAAAGGATTTCGCCAAAAAATGGGTTTCGCCAAAAAATTGGGCTTCGCTGAGAAAAGGGTTTCGCTTAAAATTGGGTTTCGCTGAGAAATGGATTTCGCAAAAAAATGGGTTTCGCCAAAAAATGGTTATAATCTGGAACTTATAAGCTGTCAAAAAGAGTGCGATTTTAAAAAATGGGTTTCGCTGAGAAAAGTGTGCGACTTAATAAAATTGCAACTTATAAGCTGTCAAAAAGTGTGCGATTTAGAAAACTTGAAACTTATAAGCTGTCAGAAAGTGTGCGATTTAAAGAAATTGCAGATTATAAGCTGTCAAAAAGTGTGCGATTTAGAAAACTTGAAACTTATAAGCTGTCAGAAAGTGTGCGATTTAAAAAAATTTCTACTTATAAGCTACCAAAAAGTGTGCGATTTAAAAAATTGCAACTTATAAGCTGTTAAAAAGTGTGCGATTTAGAAAAAATTGCAACTTATAAGCTGTAAAAAAGTGTGCGATTTAAAAAAAAATTGCAACTTATAAGCTGTCAAAAAGTGTGCGATTTAAAAAACTTGCAACTTATAAGCTGTCAAAAAGTGTGCGATTTAAAAAACTTGCAACTTATAAGCTGTCAAAAAGTGTGCGATTTAGAAAACTTGAAACTTATAAGCTGTCAGAAAGTGTGCGATTTAAAAAAATTTCTACTTATAAGCTGTCAAAAAGTGTGCGATTTAAAAAATTGCAACTTATACGCTGTTAAAAAGTGTGCGATTTAGAAAAAATTAAAACTAATAAGCTGTAAAAAAGTGTGCGATTTAAAAAAAATTGCAACTTATAAGCTGTCAAAAAGTGTGCGATTTTTAAAAAAATTCAACTTATAAGCTGTCAAAAAGTGTGCGATTTAAAAAACTTGCAACTTATAAGCTGTCAAAAAGTGTGCGATTTAAAAAACTTGCAACTTATAAGCTGTCAAAAAGTGTGCGATTTAAAAAACTTGCAACTTATAAGCTGTCAAAAAGTGTGCGATTTAAAAAACTTGAAACTTATAAGCTGTCAGAAAGTGTGCGATTTAAAGAAATTGCAGATTATAAGCTGTCAAAAAGTGTGCGATTTAGAAAACTTGAAACTTATAAGCTGTCAGAAAGTGTGCGATTTAAAAAAATTTCTACTTATAAGCTACCAAAAAGTGTGCGATTTAAAAAATTGCAACTTATAAGCTGTTAAAAAGTGTGCGATTTAGAAAAAATTGCAACTTATAAGCTGTAAAAAAGTGTGCGATTTAAAAAAAAATTGCAACTTATAAGCTGTCAAAAAGTGTGCGATTTAAAAAACTTGCAACTTATAAGCTGTCAAAAAGTGTGCGATTTAAAAAACTTGCAACTTATAAGCTGTCAAAAAGTGTGCGATTTAGAAAACTTGAAACTTATAAGCTGTCAGAAAGTGTGCGATTTAAAAAAATTTCTACTTATAAGCTGTCAAAAAGTGTGCGATTTAGAAAAAATTAAAACTAATAAGCTGTAAAAAAGTGTGCGATTTAAAAAAAATTGCAACTTATAAGCTGTCAAAAAGTGTGCGATTTTTAAAAAAATTCAACTTATAAGCTGTCAAAAAGTGTGCGATTTAAAAAACTTGCAACTTATAAGCTGTCAAAAAGTGTGCGGTTTAAAAAACTTGCAACTTATAAGCTGTCAAAAAGTGTGCGATTTAAAAAAATTGCAACTTATAAGCTGTCAAAAAGTGTGCGATTTAAAAAAATTGCAACCTATAAGCTGTCAAAAAGTGTGCGATTTAAAAAACTTGCAACTTATAAGCTGTCAAAAAGTGTGCGGTTTAAAAAACTTGCAACTTATAAGCTGTCAAAAAGTGTGCGATTTAAAAAACTTGCAACTTATAAGCTGTCAAAAAGTGTGCGATTTAAAAAACTTGAAACTTATAAGCTGTCAAAAAGTGTGCGATTTAAAAAACTTCCAACTTAGAAGCTGTCAAAAAGTGTGCGATTTAAAAAATTGCAATCTATAAGCTGTTAAAAAGTGTGCGATTTAGAAAAAATTAAAACTAATAAGCTGTAAAAAAGTGTGCGATTTAAAAAACTTGCAACTTATAAGCTGTCAAGAAGTGTGCGATTTAGAAAACTTGAAACTTATAAGCTGTCAGAAAGTGTGCGATTTAAAAAAATTTCTACTTATAAGCTGTCAAAAAGTGTGCGATTTAAAAAATTGCAACTTATACGCTGTTAAAAAGTGTGCGATTTAAAAAACTTGCAACTTATAAGCTGTCAGAAAGTGTGCGATTAAGAAAACTTATCAACTGTCAAAAAGTGTGTGATTTTAAAAAATGGGTTTCGCTGAGAAATGGGTTTCGCCAAAAAATGGGTTTCGCCAAAATATGGGTTTCGCTGAGAAGTGGGTTTCGCCGAGAAGTGGGTTTCGCCAAAAAAAAGGTTTCGCTGAGAAATGGGTTTCGCCAAAAAATTGGGTTTCGCTGAGAAAAGGGTTTCGCCAAAAATTGGGTTTCGCTGAGAAATGGATTTCGCCAAAAAATGGGTTTCGCCAAAAAATTGGGTTTCGCTGAGAAATGGGTTTCGCCAAAAAATGGGTTTCGCTGAGAAAAGGATTTCGCCAAAAAAAGGTTTCGCTGAGAAATGGGTTTCGCCAAAAATTGGGTTTCGCTGAGAAATGGATTTCGCCAAAAAATGGGTTTCGCCAAAAAATTGGGCTTCGCTGAGAAAAGGGTTTCGCTTAAAATTGGGTTTCGCTGAGAAATGGATTTCGCAAAAAAATGGGTTTCGCCAAAAAATGGTTATAATCTGGAACTTATAAGCTGTCAAAAAGTGTGCGATTTAAAAAATTGGAACTTATAAGCTGTCAAAAAGTGTGCGATTTAAAAAATTGCAACTTATACGCTGTTAAAAAGTGTGCGATTTAAAAAACTTGAAACTTATAAGCTGTCAGAAAGTGTGCGATTTAAAAAATTGCAACTTATAAGCTGTCAAAAAGTGTGCGATTTAGAAAACTTGAAACTTATAAGCTGTCAGAAAGTGTGCGATTTAAAAAAATTTCTACTTATAAGCTGTCAAAAAGTGTGCGATTTAAAAAATTGCAACTTATAAGCTGTTAAAAAGTGTGCGATTTAGAAAAAATTGCAACTTATAAGCTGTAAAAAAGTGTGCGATTTAGAAAAAATTGCAACTTATAAGCTGTCAAAAAGTGTGCGATTTAAAAAACTTGCAACTTATAAGCTGTCAAAAAGTGTGCGATTTAAAAAACTTGCAACTTATAAGCTGTCAAAAAGTGTGCGATTTAGAAAACTTGAAACTTATAAGCTGTCAGAAAGTGTGCGATTTAAAAAAATTTCTACTTATAAGCTGTCAAAAAGTGTGCGATTTAAAAAATTGCAACTTATACGCTGTTAAAAAGTGTGCGATTTAGAAAAAATTAAAACTAATAAGCTGTAAAAAAGTGTGCGATTTTTAAAAAAATTCAACTTATAAGCTGTCAAAAAGTGTGCGATTTAAAAAACTTGCAACTTATAAGCTGTCAAAAAGTGTGCGGTTTAAAAAACTTGCAACTTATAAGCTGTCAAAAAGTGTGCGATTTAAAAAACTTGCAACTTATAAGCTGTCAAAAAGTGTGCGATTTAAAAAACTTGAAACTTATAAGCTGTCAAAAAGTGTGCGATTTAAAAAACTTCCAACTTAGAAGCTGTCAAAAAGTGTGCGATTTAAAAAATTGCAATTTATAAGCTGTTAAAAAGTGTGCGATTTAGAAAAAATTAAAACTAATAAGCTGTAAAAAAGTGTGCGAGTTAAAAAAAACTTGCAACTTATAAGCTGTCAAAAAGTGTGCGATTTAAAAAAAAATAGCAACTTATAAGCTGTCAAAAAGTGTGCGATTTAAAAAACTTGCAACTTATAAGCTGTCAGAAAGTGTGCGATTAAGAAAACTTGCAACTTATCAACTGTCAAAAAGTGTGTGATTTTAAAAAATGGGTTTCGCTGAGAAATGGGTTTCGCCAAAAAATGGGTTTCGCCAAAATATGGGTTTCGCTGAGAAGTGGGTTTCGCCGAGAAGTGGGTTTCGCCAAAAAAAAGGTTTCGCTGAGAAATGGGTTTCGCCAAAAAATTGGGTTTCGCTGAGAAAAGGGTTTCGCCAAAAATTGGGTTTCGCTGAGAAATGGATTTCGCCAAAAAATGGGTTTCGCCAAAAAATTGGGTTTCGCTGAGAAATGGGTTTCGCCAAAAAATGGGTTTCGCTGAGAAAAGGATTTCGCCAAAAAAAGGTTTCGCTGAGAAATGGGTTTCGCCAAAAATTGGGTTTCGCTGAGAAATGGATTTCGCCAAAAAATGGGTTTCGCCAAAAAATTGGGCTTCGCTGAGAAAAGGGTTTCGCTAAAAATTGGGTTTCGCTGAGAAATGGATTTCGCAAAAAAATGGGTTTCGCCAAAAAATGGGTTTCGCCAAAAAATGGGTTTCGCCAAAAAATGGTTATAATCTGGAACTTATAAGTTGACAAAAAGTGTGCGATTTAAAAAACTTGAAACTTATAAGCTGTCAAAAAGTGTGGGATTTAAAAATATTTCAACTTATAAGCTGTCAAAAAGAGTGCGATTTTAAAAAATGGGTTTCGCTGAGAAGTGGGTTTCGCTGAGAAATGGGTTTCGCCAAAAAATGGGTTTCGCCAAAAAATTGGACTTCGCTGAGAAAAGGGTTTCGCCAAAAATTGGGTTTCGCTGAGAAATGGATTTCGCCAAAAAATGGGTTTCGCCAAAAAATGGATTTCGCCAAAAAATGGGTTTCGCCAAAAAATGGATTTCGCCAAAAAATGGGTTTCGCCAAAAAATGGGTTTCGCCAAAAAATGGTTATAATCTGGAACTTATAAGTTGACAAAAAGTGTGCGATTAAGAAAACTTGCAACTTATCAGCTGTCAAAAAGTGTGCGATTTTAAAAAATGCAACTTATAAGCTGTCAAAAAGTGTGCGATTTTTAAAAAATGGGTTTCGCCAAAAAAAGGTTTCGCTGAGAAATGGGTTTCGCCAAAAAATTGGGTTTCGCTGAGAAAGGGGTTTCGCCAAAAATTGGGTTTCGCTGAGAAATGGATTTCGCCAAAAAATGGGTTTCGCCAAAAAATTGGGTTTCGTTGAGAAATGGGTTTCGCCAAAAAATGGGTTTCGCTGAGAAGTGGGTTTCGCCAAAAAAGGTTTCGCTGAGAAATGGGTTTCGCCAAAAATTGGGTTTCGCTGAGAAATGGATTTCGCCAAAAAATGGGTTTCGCCAAAAAATTGGGCTTCGCTGAGAAAAAGGTTTCGCCAAAAATTGGGTTTCGCTGAGAAATGGTTATAATCTGGAACTTATAAGTTGACAAAAAGTGTGCGATTTGAAAAACTTGAAACTTATAAGCTGTCAAAAAGCGTGGGATTTAAAAATATTTCAACTTATAAGCTGTCAAAAAGAGTGCGATTTTAAAAAATGGGTTTCGCCAAAAATTGGGTTTCGCCAAAAAATGGCTTTCGCTGAGAAATGGGTTTCGCCAAAAAATTGGGTTTCGCTGAGAAAGGGGTTTCGCCAAAAATTGGGTTTCGCTGAGAAATGGATTTCGCCAAAAAATGGGTTTCGCCAAAAAATTGGGTTTCGTTGAGAAATGGGTTTCGCCAAAAAATTGGGCTTCGCTGAGAAAAGGGTTTCGCCAAAAATTGGGTTTCGCTGAGAAATGGATTTCGCCAAAAAATGGGTTTCGCCAAAAAATGGATTTCGCCAAAAAATGGGTTTCGCCAAAAAATGGGTTTCGCCAAAAAATGGGTTTCGCCAAAGAATGGTTATAATCTGGAACTTATAAGTTGACAAAAAGTGTGCGATTTAAAAAAAAATTGCAACTTATAAGCTGTCAAAAAGTGTGCGATTTAAAAAACTTGCAACTTATAAGCTGTCAAAAAGTGTGCGGTTTAAAAAACTTGCAACTTATAAGCTGTCAAAAAGTGTGCGATTTAAAAAACTTGCAACTTATAAGCTGTCAAAAAGTGTGCGATTTAAAAAACTTGAAACTTATAAGCTGTCAAAAAGTGTGCGATTTAAAAAACTTCCAACTTAGAAGCTGTCAAAAAGTGTGCGATTTAAAAAATTGCAATTTATAAGCTGTTAAAAAGTGTGCGATTTAGAAAAAATTAAAACTAATAAGCTGTAAAAAAGTGTGCGAGTTAAAAAAAACTTGCAACTTATAAGCTGTCAAAAAGTGTGCGATTTAAAAAAAAATAGCAACTTATAAGCTGTCAAAAAGTGTGCGATTTAAAAAACTTGCAACTTATAAGCTGTCAGAAAGTGTGCGATTAAGAAAACTTGCAACTTATCAACTGTCAAAAAGTGTGTGATTTTAAAAAATGGGTTTCGCTGAGAAATGGGTTTCGCCAAAAAATGGGTTTCGCCAAAATATGGGTTTCGCTGAGAAGTGGGTTTCGCCGAGAAGTGGGTTTCGCCAAAAAAAAGGTTTCGCTGAGAAATGGGTTTCGCCAAAAAATTGGGTTTCGCTGAGAAAAGGGTTTCGCCAAAAATTGGGTTTCGCTGAGAAATGGATTTCGCCAAGAAATGGGTTTCGCCAAAAAATTGGGTTTCGCTGAGAAATGGGTTTCGCCAAAAAATGGGTTTCGCTGAGAAAAGGATTTCGCCAAAAAAAGGTTTCGCTGAGAAATGGGTTTCGCCAAAAATTGGGTTTCGCTGAGAAATGGATTTCGCCAAAAAATGGGTTTCGCCAAAAAATTGGGCTTCGCTGAGAAAAGGGTTTCGCTAAAAATTGGGTTTCGCTGAGAAATGGATTTCGCAAAAAAATGGGTTTCGCCAAAAAATGGGTTTCGCCAAAAAATGGGTTTCGCCAAAAAATGGTTATAATCTGGAACTTATAAGTTGACAAAAAGTGTGCGATTTAAAAAACTTGAAACTTATAAGCTGTCAAAAAGTGTGGGATTTAAAAATATTTCAACTTATAAGCTGTCAAAAAGAGTGCGATTTTAAAAAATGGGTTTCGCTGAGAAGTGGGTTTCGCTGAGAAATGGGTTTCGCCAAAAAATGGGTTTCACCAAAAAATTGGACTTCGCTGAGAAAAGGGTTTCGCCAAAAATTGGGTTTCGCTGAGAAATGGATTTCGCCAAAAAATGGGTTTCGCCAAAAAATGGATTTCGCCAAAAAATGGGTTTCGCCAAAAAATGGATTTCGCCAAAAAATGGGTTTCGCCAAAAAATGGGTTTCGCCAAAAAATGGTTATAATCTGGAACTTATAAGTTGACAAAAAGTGTGCGATTAAGAAAACTTGCAACTTATCAGCTGTCAAAAAGTGTGCGATTTTAAAAAAAGCAACTTATAAGCTGTCAAAAAGTGTGCGATTTTTAAAAAATGGGTTTCGCCAAAAAAAGGTTTCGCTGAGAAATGGGTTTCGCCAAAAAATTGGGTTTCGCTGAGAAAGGGGTTTCGCCAAAAATTGGGTTTCGCTGAGAAATGGATTTCGCCAAAAAATGGGTTTCGCCAAAAAATTGGGTTTCGTTGAGAAATGGGTTTCGCCAAAAAATGGGTTTCGCTGAGAAGTGGGTTTCGCCAAAAAAGGTTTCGCTGAGAAATGGGTTTCGCCAAAAATTGGGTTTCGCTGAGAAATGGATTTCGCCAAAAAATGGGTTTCGCCAAAAAATTGGGCTTCGCTGAGAAAAAGGTTTCGCCAAAAATTGGGTTTCGCTGAGAAATGGTTATAATCTGGAACTTATAAGTTGACAAAAAGTGTGCGATTTGAAAAACTTGAAACTTATAAGCTGTCAAAAAGCGTGGGATTTAAAAATATTTCAACTTATAAGCTGTCAAAAAGAGTGCGATTTTAAAAAATGGGTTTCGCCAAAAATTGGGTTTCGCCAAAAAATGGCTTTCGCTGAGAAATGGGTTTCGCCAAAAAATTGGGTTTCGCTGAGAAAGGGGTTTCGCCAAAAATTGGGTTTCGCTGAGAAATGGATTTCGCCAAAAAATGGGTTTCGCCAAAAAATTGGGTTTCGTTGAGAAATGGGTTTCGCCAAAAAATTGGGCTTCGCTGAGAAAAGGGTTTCGCCAAAAATTGGGTTTCGCTGAGAAATGGATTTCGCCAAAAAATGGGTTTCGCCAAAAAATGGATTTCGCCAAAAAATGGGTTTCGCCAAAAAATGGGTTTCGCCAAAAAATGGGTTTCGCCAAAGAATGGTTATAATCTGGAACTTATAAGTTGACAAAAAGTGTGCGATTTAAAAAAAAATTGCAACTTATAAGCTGTCAAAAAGTGTGCGATTTAAAAAACTTGCAACTTATAAGCTGTCAAAAAGTGTGCGATTTAAAAAACTTGCAACTTATAAGCTGTCAAAAAGTGTGCGATTTAAAAAACTTGCAACTTATAAGCTGTCAAAAAGTGTGCGATTTAAAAAACTTGAAACTTATAAGCTGTCAAAAAGTGTGCGATTTAAAAAACTTCCAACTTATAAGCTGTCAAAAAGTGTGCGATTTAAAAAATTGCAACTTATAAGCTGTTAAAAAGTGTGCGATTTAGAAAAAATTAAAACTAATAAGCTGTTAAAAAGTGTGCGATTTAAAAAAAAATTGCAACTTATAAGCTGTCAAAAAGTGTGCGATTTAAAAAAAAATTGCAACTTATAAGCTGTCAAAAAGTGTGCGATTTAAAAAACTTGCAACTTATAAGCTGTCAGAAAGTGTGCGATTAAGAAAACTTGCAACTTATCAACTGTCAAAAAGTGTGTGATTTTAAAAAATGGGTTTCGCTGAGAAATGGGTTTCGCCAAAAAATGGGTTTCGCCAAAATATGGGTTTCGCTGAGAAGTGGGTTTCGCCGAGAAGTGGGTTTCGCCAAAAAAAAGGTTTCGCTGAGAAATGGGTTTCGCCAAAAAATTGGGTTTCGCTGAGAAAAGGGTTTCGCCAAAAATTGGGTTTCGCTGAGAAATGGATTTCGCCAAGAAATGGGTTTCGCCAAAAAATTGGGTTTCGCTGAGAAATGGGTTTCGCCAAAAAATGGGTTTCGCTGAGAAAAGGATTTCGCCAAAAAAAGGTTTCGCTGAGAAATGGGTTTCGCCAAAAATTGGGTTTCGCTGAGAAATGGATTTCGCCAAAAAATGGGTTTCGCCAAAAAATTGGGCTTCGCTGAGAAAAGAGTTTCGCTAAAAATTGGGTTTCGCTGAGAAATGGATTTCGCAAAAAAATGGGTTTCGCCAAAAAATGGGTTTCGCCAAAAAATGGGTTTCGCCAAAAAATGGTTATAATCTGGAACTTATAAGTTGACAAAAAGTGTGCGATTTAAAAAACTTGAAACTTATAAGCTGTCAAAAAGTGTGGGATTTAAAAATATTTCAACTTATAAGCTGTCAAAAAGAGTGCGATTTTAAAAAATGGGTTTCGCTGAGAAGTGGGTTTCGCTGAGAAATGGGTTTCGCCAAAAAATGGGTTTCACCAAAAAATTGGACTTCGCTGAGAAAAGGGTTTCGCCAAAAATTGGGTTTCGCTGAGAAATGGATTTCGCCAAAAAATGGGTTTCGCCAAAAAATGGATTTCGCCAAAAAATGGGTTTCGCCAAAAAATGGATTTCGCCAAAAAATGGCTTTCGCCAAAAAATGGGTTTCGCCAAAAAATGGTTATAATCTGGAACTTATAAGTTGACAAAAAGTGTGCGATTAAGAAAACTTGCAACTTATCAGCTGTCAAAAAGTGTGCGATTTTAAAAAAAGCAACTTATAAGCTGTCAAAAAGTGTGCGATTTTTAAAAAATGGGTTTCGCCAAAAAAAGGTTTCGCTGAGAAATGGGTTTCGCCAAAAAATTGGGTTTCGCTGAGAAAGGGGTTTCGCCAAAAATTGGGTTTCGCTGAGAAATGGATTTCGCCAAAAAATGGGTTTCGCCAAAAAATGGGTTTCGCTGAGAAGTGGGTTTCGCCAAAAAAGGTTTCGCTGAGAAATGGGTTTCGCCAAAAATTGGGTTTCGCTGAGAAATGGATTTCGCCAAAAAATGGGTTTCGCCAAAAAATTGGGCTTCGCTGAGAAAAAGGTTTCGCCAAAAATTGGGTTTCGCTGAGAAATGGTTATAATCTGGAACTTATAAGTTGACAAAAAGTGTGC
This sequence comes from Entomobrya proxima, assembly GCA_029691765.1. Taxonomy (NCBI): domain Eukaryota; kingdom Metazoa; phylum Arthropoda; class Collembola; order Entomobryomorpha; family Entomobryidae; genus Entomobrya; species Entomobrya proxima. The sequence goes on along the minus strand of JAIQCH010000012.1, from coordinate 11,232 downwards.
GATTTGAAAAACTTGAAACTTATAAGCTGTCAAAAAGCGTGGGATTTAAAAATATTTCAACTTATAAGCTGTCAAAAAGAGTGCGATTTTAAAAAATGGGTTTCGCCAAAAATTGGGTTTCGCCAAAAAATGGCTTTCGCTGAGAAATGGGTTTCGCCAAAAAATTGGGTTTCGCTGAGAAAGGGGTTTCGCCAAAAATTGGGTTTCGCTGAGAAATGGATTTCGCCAAAAAATGGGTTTCGCCAAAAAATTGGGTTTCGTTGAGAAATGGGTTTCGCCAAAAAATTGGGCTTCGCTGAGAAAAGGGTTTCGCCAAAAATTGGGTTTCGCTGAGAAATGGATTTCGCCAAAAAATGGGTTTCGCCAAAAAATGGATTTCGCCAAAAAATGGGTTTCGCCAAAAAATGGGTTTCGCCAAAAAATGGGTTTCGCCAAAGAATGGTTATAATCTGGAACTTATAAGTTGACAAAAAGTGTGCGATTTAAAAAAAATTGCAACTTATAAGCTGTCAAAAAGTGTGCGATTTAAAAAACTTGCAACTTATAAGCTGTCAAAAAGTGTGCGATTTAAAAAACTTGCAACTTATAAGCTGTCAAAAAGTGTGCGATTTAAAAAACTTGCAACTTATAAGCTGTCAAAAAGTGTGCGATTTAAAAAACTTGAAACTTATAAGCTGTCAGAAAGTGTGCGATTTAAAAAACTTCAACTTATAAGCTGTCAAAAAGTGTGCGATTTAAAAAATTGCAACTTATAAGCTGTTAAAAAGTGTGCGATTTAGAAAAAATTAAAACTAATAAGCTGTAAAAAGTGTGCGATTTAAAAAACTTGCAACTTATAAGCTGTCAAAAAGTGTGCGATTTAAAAAACTTGCAACTTATAAGCTGTCAAAAAGTGTGCGATTTAAAAAACTTGCAACTTATAAGCTGTCAGAAAGTGTGCGATTAAGAAAACTTGCAACTTATCAACTGTCAAAAAGTGTGTGATTTTAAAAAATGGGTTTCGCTGAGAAATGGGTTTCGCCAAAAAATGGGTTTCGCCAAAATATGGGTTTCGCTGAGAAGTGGGTTTCGCCGAGAAGTGGGTTTCGCCAAAAAAAAGGTTTCGCTGAGAAATGGGTTTCGCCAAAAAATTGGGTTTCGCTGAGAAAAGGGTTTCGCCAAAAATTGGGTTTCGCTGAGAAATGGATTTCGCCAAAAAATGGGTTTCGCCAAAAAATTGGGTTTCGCTGAGAAATGGGTTTCGCCAAAAAATGGGTTTCGCTGAGAAAAGGATTTCGCCAAAAAAAGGTTTCGCTGAGAAATGGGTTTCGCCAAAAATTGGGTTTCGCTGAGAAATGGATTTCGCCAAAAAATGGGTTTCGCCAAAAAATTGGGCTTCGCTGAGAAAAGAGTTTCGCTAAAAATTGGGTTTCGCTGAGAAATGGATTTCGCAAAAAATGGTTTCGCCAAAAAATGGGTTTCGCCAAAAAATGGGTTTCGCCAAAAATGGTTATAATCTGGAACTTATAAGTTGACAAAAAGTGTGCGATTTAAAAAACTTGAAACTTATAAGCTGTCAAAAAGTGTGGGATTTAAAAATATTTCAACTTATAAGCTGTCAAAAAGAGTGCGATTTTAAAAAATGGGTTTCGCTGAGAAGTGGGTTTCGCTGAGAAATGGGTTTCGCCAAAAAATGGGTTTCGCCAAAAAATTGGACTTCGCTGAGAAAAGGGTTTCGCCAAAAATTGGGTTTCGCTGAGAAATGGATTTCGCCAAAAAATGGGTTTCGCCAAAAAATGGATTTCGCCAAAAAATGGGTTTCGCCAAAAAATGGATTTCGCCAAAAAATGGCTTTCGCCAAAAAATGGGTTTCGCCAAAAAATGGTTATAATCTGGAACTTATAAGTTGACAAAAAGTGTGCGATTAAGAAAACTTGCAACTTATCAGCTGTCAAAAAGTGTGCGATTTTAAAAAATGCAACTTATAAGCTGTCAAAAAGTGTGCGATTTTTAAAAAATGGGTTTCGCCAAAAAAAGGTTTCGCTGAGAAATGGGTTTCGCCAAAAAATTGGGTTTCGCTGAGAAAGGGGTTTCGCCAAAAATTGGGTTTCGCTGAGAAATGGATTTCGCCAAAAAATGGGTTTCGCCAAAAAATTGGGTTTCGTTGAGAAATGGGTTTCGCCAAAAAATGGGTTTCGCTGAGAAGTGGGTTTCGCCAAAAAAGGTTTCGCTGAGAAATGGGTTTCGCCAAAAATTGGGTTTCGCTGAGAAATGGATTTCGCCAAAAAATGGGTTTCGCCAAAAAATTGGGCTTCGCTGAGAAAAAGGTTTCGCCAAAAATTGGGTTTCGCTGAGAAATGGTTATAATCTGGAACTTATAAGTTGACAAAAAGTGTGCGATTTGAAAAACTTGAAACTTATAAGCTGTCAAAAAGCGTGGGATTTAAAAATATTTCAACTTATAAGCTGTCAAAAAGAGTGCGATTTTAAAAAATGGGTTTCGCCAAAAATTGGGTTTCGCCAAAAAATGGCTTTCGCTGAGAAATGGGTTTCGCCAAAAAATTGGGTTTCGCTGAGAAAGGGGTTTCGCCAAAAATTGGGTTTCGCTGAGAAATGGATTTCGCCAAAAAATGGGTTTCGCCAAAAAATTGGGTTTCGTTGAGAAATGGGTTTCGCCAAAAAATTGGGCTTCGCTGAGAAAAGGGTTTCGCCAAAAATTGGGTTTCGCTGAGAAATGGATTTCGCCAAAAAATGGGTTTCGCCAAAAAATGGATTTCGCCAAAAAATGGGTTTCGCCAAAAAATGGGTTTCGCCAAAAAATGGGTTTCGCCAAAGAATGGTTATAATCTGGAACTTATAAGTTGACAAAAAGTGTGCGATTTAGAAAAAATTGCAACTTATAAGCTGTCAAAAAGTGTGCGATTTAAAAAACTTGCAACTTATAAGCTGTCAAAAAGTGTGCGATTTAAAAAACTTGCAACTTATAAGCTGTCAAAAAGTGTGCGATTTAGAAAACTTGAAACTTATAAGCTGTCAGAAAGTGTGCGATTTAAAAAAATTTCTACTTATAAGCTGTCAAAAAGTGTGCGATTTAAAAAATTGCAACTTATAAGCTGTTAAAATGTGTGCGATTTAGAAAAAATTAAAACTAATAAGCTGTTAAAAAGTGTGCGATTTAAAAAAAAATTGCAACTTATAAGCTGTCAAAAAGTGTGCGATTTTTAAAAAAATTCAACTTATAAGCTGTCAAAAAGTGTGCGATTTAAAAAACTTGCAACTTATAAGCTGTCAGAAAGTGTGCGATTTAAAAAACTTGCAACTTATAAGCTGTCAAAAAGTGTGCGATTTAAAAAACTTGAAACTTATAAGCTGTCAGAAAGTGTGCGATTTAAAAAAAATTCTACTTATAAGCTGTCAAAAAGTGTTCGATTTAAAAAATTGCAACTTATAAGCTGTTAAAAAGTGTGCGATTTAGAAAAATAGCAACTTATAAGCTGTCAAAAAGTGTGCGATTTAAAAAAATGCAACTTATAAGCTGTCAAAAAGTGTGCGATTTATAAAAATTGCAACTTATAAGCTGCCAAAAAGTGCGCGATTTAGAAAAATAGCAACTTATAAGCTGTCAAAATGTGTGCGATTTAAAAAAATTGCAACTTATAAGCTGTCAAAAAGTGTGCGATTTATAAAAATTGCAACTTATAAGCCGTCTAAAAGTGTGGGATTTTAAACATAATGCAACATATAAGCTGTCAAAAAGTGTGCGATTTTAAAAACTTGAAACTTATAAGCTGTCAAAAAGTGTGGGATTTAAAAATATTTCAACTTATAAGCTGTCAAAAAGAGTGCGATTTTAAAAAATGGGTTTCGCTGAGAAGTGGGTTTCGCTGAGAAATGGGTTTCGCCAAAAAATGGGTTTCACCAAAAAATTGGACTTCGCTGAGAAAAGGGTTTCGCCAAAAATTGGGTTTCGCTGAGAAATGGATTTCGCCAAAAAATGGGTTTCGCCAAAAAATGGATTTCGCCAAAAAATGGGTTTCGCCAAAAAATGGATTTCGCCAAAAAATGGGTTTCGCCAAAAAATGGGTTTCGCCAAAAAATGGTTATAATCTGGAACTTATAAGTTGACAAAAAGTGTGCGATTAAGAAAACTTGCAACTTATCAGCTGTCAAAAAGTGTGCGATTTTAAAAAAAGCAACTTATAAGCTGTCAAAAAGTGTGCGATTTTTAAAAAATGGGTTTCGCCAAAAAAAGGTTTCGCTGAGAAATGGGTTTCGCCAAAAAATTGGGTTTCGCTGAGAAAGGGGTTTCGCCAAAAATTGGGTTTCGCTGAGAAATGGATTTCGCCAAAAAATGGGTTTCGCCAAAAAATTGGGTTTCGTTGAGAAATGGGTTTCGCCAAAAAATGGGTTTCGCTGAGAAGTGGGTTTCGCCAAAAAAGGTTTCGCTGAGAAATGGGTTTCGCCAAAAATTGGGTTTCGCTGAGAAATGGATTTCGCCAAAAAATGGGTTTCGCCAAAAAATTGGGCTTCGCTGAGAAAAAGGTTTCGCCAAAAATTGGGTTTCGCTGAGAAATGGTTATAATCTGGAACTTATAAGTTGACAAAAAGTGTGCGATTTGAAAAACTTGAAACTTATAAGCCGTCTAAAAGTGTGGGATTTTAAACATAATGCAACATATAAGCTGTCAAAAAGTGTGCGATTTTAAAAAATTGCAACTTATAAGCTGTCAAAAAGTGTGCGATTTAGAAAACTTGAAACTTATAAGCCGTCTAAAAGTGTGGGATTTTAAACATAATGCAACATATAAGCTGTCAAAAAGTGTGCGATTTAGAAAAATAGCAACTTATAAGCTGTCAAAAAGTGTGCGATTTAAAAAAATTGCAACTTATAAGCTGTCAAAAAGTGTGCGATATTTAAAAACTGCTACTTATAAGCTGTCAAAAAGTGTGCGATTTAGAAAACTTGAAACTTATAAGCTGTCAGAAAGTGTGCGATTTAAAAAACTTGCAACTTATAAGCTGTCAAAAAGTGTGCGATTAAGAAAACTTGCAACTTATCAACTGTCAAAAAGTGTGCGATTTTAAAAAATGGGTTTCGCTGAGAAATGGGTTTCGCCAAAAAATGGGTTTCGCCAAAATATGGGTTTCGCTGAGAAGTGGGTTTCGCCGAGAAGTGGGTTTCGCCAAAAAAAAGGTTTCGCTGAGAAATGGGTTTCGCCAAAAAATTGGGTTTCGCTGAGAAAAGGGTTTCGCCAAAAAATGGGTTTCGCTGAGAAAAGTGTGCGATTTAGAAAACTTGAAACTTATAAGCTGTCAGAAAGTGTGCGATTTAAAGAAATTGCAGATTATAAGCTGTCAAAAAGTGTGCGATTTAGAAAACTTGAAACTTATAAGCTGTCAGAAAGTGTGCGATTTAAAAAAATTTCTACTTATAAGCTGTCAAAAAGTGTGCGATTTAAAAAATTGCAACTTATAAGCTGTCAAAAAGTGTGCGATTTAGAAAACTTGAAACTTATAAGCTGTCAAAAAGTGTGCGATTTAGAAAACTTGAACTTATAAGCTGTCAGAAAGTGTGCGATTTAAAAAAATTGCAACTTATAAGCTGTCAAAAAGTGTGCGATTTAAAAAACTTGCAACTTATAAGCTGTTAAAAAGTGTGCGATTTAGAAAAAATTGCAACTTATAAGCTGTAAAAAAGTGTGCGATTTAAAAAACTTGCAACTTATAAGCTGTCAAAAAGTGTGCGATTTAAAAAACTTGCAACTTATAAGCTGTCAAAAAGTGTGCGATTTAAAAAACTTGCAACTTATAAGCTGTCAAAAAGTGTGCGATTTAGAAAACTTGAAACTTATAAGCTGTCAGAAAGTGTGCGATTTAAAAAAATTTCTACTTATAAGCTGTCAAAAAGTGTGCGATTTAAAAAATTGCAACTTATAAGCTGTTAAAATGTGTGCGATTTAGAAAAAATTAAAACTAATAAGCTGTTAAAAAGTGTGCGATTTAAAAAAAAATTGCAACTTATAAGCTGTCAAAAAGTGTGCGATTTTTAAAAAAATTCAACTTATAAGCTGTCAAAAAGTGTGCGATTTAAAAAACTTGCAACTTATAAGCTGTCAGAAAGTGTGCGATTTAAAAAACTTGCAACTTATAAGCTGTCAAAAAGTGTGCTATTTAAAAAACTTGCAACTTATAAGCTGTCAAAAAGTGTGCGATTTAAAAAACTTGAAACTTATAAGCTGTCAGAAAGTGTGCGATTTAAAAAAAATTAAAACTAATAAGCTGTCAAAAAGAGTGCGATTTTAAAAAATGGGTTTCGCCAAAAATTGGGTTTCGCCAAAAAATGGCTTTCGCTGAGAAATGGGTTTCGCCAAAAAATTGGGTTTCGCTGAGAAAGGGGTTTCGCCAAAAATTGGGTTTCGCTGAGAAATGGATTTCGCCAAAAAATGGGTTTCGCCAAAAAATTGGGTTTCGTTGAGAAATGGGTTTCGCCAAAAATTGGGTTTCGCTGAGAAATGGTTATAATCTGGAACTTATAAGTTGACAAAAAGTGTGCGATTTGAAAAACTTGAAACTTATAAGCTGTCAAAAAGCGTGGGATTTAAAAATATTTCAACTTATAAGCTGTCAAAAAGAGTGCGATTTTAAAAAATGGGTTTCGCCAAAAATTGGGTTTCGCCAAAAAATGGCTTTCGCTGAGAAATGGGTTTCGCCAAAAAATTGGGTTTCGCTGAGAAAGGGGTTTCGCCAAAAATTGGGTTTCGCTGAGAAATGGATTTCGCCAAAAAATGGGTTTCGCCAAAAAATTGGGTTTCGTTGAGAAATGGGTTTCGCCAAAAAATTGGGCTTCGCTGAGAAAAGGGTTTCGCCAAAAATTGGGTTTCGCTGAGAAATGGATTTCGCCAAAAAATGGGTTTCGCCAAAAAATGGATTTCGCCAAAAAATGGGTTTCGCCAAAAAATGGGTTTCGCCAAAAAATGGGTTTCGCCAAAGAATGGTTATAATCTGGAACTTATAAGTTGACAAAAAGTGTGCGATTTAAAAAAAAATTGCAACTTATAAGCTGTCAAAAAGTGTGCGATTTAAAAAACTTGCAACTTATAAGCTGTCAAAAAGTGTGCGATTTAAAAAACTTGCAACTTATAAGCTGTCAAAAAGTGTGCGATTTAGAAAACTTGAAACTTATAAGCTGTCAGAAAGTGTGCGATTTAAAAAAATTTCTACTTATAAGCTGTCAAAAAGTGTGCGATTTAAAAAATTGCAACTTATAAGCTGTTAAAATGTGTGCGATTTAGAAAAAATTAAAACTAATAAGCTGTTAAAAAGTGTGCGATTTAAAAAAAAATTGCAACTTATAAGCTGTCAAAAAGTGTGCGATTTTTAAAAAAATTCAACTTATAAGCTGTCAAAAAGTGTGCGATTTAAAAAACTTGCAACTTATAAGCTGTCAGAAAGTGTGCGATTTAAAAAACTTGCAACTTATAAGCTGTCAAAAAGTGTGCGATTTAAAAAACTTGAAACTTATAAGCTGTCAGAAAGTGTGCGATTTAAAAAAAATTCTACTTATAAGCTGTCAAAAAGTGTTCGATTTAAAAAATTGCAACTTATAAGCTGTTAAAAAGTGTGCGATTTAGAAAAATAGCAACTTATAAGCTGTCAAAAAGTGTGCGATTTAAAAAAATGCAACTTATAAGCTGTCAAAAAGTGTGCGATTTATAAAAATTGCAACTTATAAGCTGCCAAAAAGTGCGCGATTTAGAAAAATAGCAACTTATAAGCTGTCAAAATGTGTGCGATTTAAAAAAATTGCAACTTATAAGCTGTCAAAAAGTGTGCGATTTATAAAAATTGCAACTTATAAGCCGTCTAAAAGTGTGGGATTTTAAACATAATGCAACATATAAGCTGTCAAAAAGTGTGCGATTTTAAAAAATTGCAACTTATAAGCTGTCAAAAAGTGTGCGATTTAGAAAACTTGAAACTTATAAGCCGTCTAAAAGTGTGGGATTTTAAACATAATGCAACATATAAGCTGTCAAAAAGTGTGCGATTTAGAAAAATAGCAACTTATAAGCTGTCAAAAAGTGTGCGATTTAAAAAAAATTGCAACTTATAAGCTGTCAAAAAGTGTGCGATATTTAAAAACTGCTACTTATAAGCTGTCAAAAAGTGTGCGATTTAGAAAACTTGAAACTTATAAGCTGTCAGAAAGTGTGCGATTTAAAAAACTTGCAACTTATAAGCTGTCAAAAAGTGTGCGATTAAGAAAACTTGCAACTTATCAACTGTCAAAAAGTGTGCGATTTTAAAAAATGGGTTTCGCTGAGAAATGGGTTTCGCCAAAAAATGGGTTTCGCCAAAATATGGGTTTCGCTGAGAAGTGGGTTTCGCCGAGAAGTGGGTTTCGCCAAAAAAAAGGTTTCGCTGAGAAATGGGTTTCGCCAAAAAATTGGGTTTCGCTGAGAAAAGGGTTTCGCCAAAAAATGGGTTTCGCTGAGAAAAGTGTGCGATTTAGAAAACTTGAAACTTATAAGCTGTCAGAAAGTGTGCGATTTAAAGAAATTGCAGATTATAAGCTGTCAAAAAGTGTGCGATTTAGAAAACTTGAAACTTATAAGCTGTCAGAAAGTGTGCGATTTAAAAAAATTTCTACTTATAAGCTGTCAAAAAGTGTGCGATTTAAAAAATTGCAACTTATAAGCTGTCAAAAAGTGTGCGATTTAGAAAACTTGAAACTTATAAGCTGTCAAAAAGTGTGCGATTTAGAAAACTTGAAACTTATAAGCTGTCAGAAAGTGTGCGATTTAAAAAAATTGCAACTTATAAGCTGTCAAAAAGTGTGCGATTTAAAAAACTTGCAACTTATAAGCTGTTAAAAAGTGTGCGATTTAGAAAAAATTGCAACTTATAAGCTGTAAAAAAGTGTGCGATTTAAAAAACTTGCAACTTATAAGCTGTCAAAAAGTGTGCGATTTAAAAAACTTGCAACTTATAAGCTGTCAAAAAGTGTGCGATTTAAAAAACTTGCAACTTATAAGCTGTCAAAAAGTGTGCGATTTAGAAAACTTGAAACTTATAAGCTGTCAGAAAGTGTGCGATTTAAAAAAATTTCTACTTATAAGCTGTCAAAAAGTGTGCGATTTAAAAAATTGCAACTTATAAGCTGTTAAAATGTGTGCGATTTAGAAAAAATTAAAACTAATAAGCTGTTAAAAAGTGTGCGATTTAAAAAAAAATTGCAACTTATAAGCTGTCAAAAAGTGTGCGATTTTTAAAAAAATTCAACTTATAAGCTGTCAAAAAGTGTGCGATTTAAAAAACTTGCAACTTATAAGCTGTCAGAAAGTGTGCGATTTAAAAAACTTGCAACTTATAAGCTGTCAAAAAGTGTGCTATTTAAAAAACTTGCAACTTATAAGCTGTCAAAAAGTGTGCGATTTAAAAAACTTGAAACTTATAAGCTGTCAGAAAGTGTGCGATTTAAAAAAAATTAAAACTAATAAGCTGTCAAAAAGTGTTCGATTTAAAAAATTGCAACTTATAAGCTGTTAAAAAGTGTGCGATTTAGAAAACTTGAAACTTATAAGCTGTCAGAAAGTGTGCGATTTAAAAAAATTTCTACTTATAAGCTGTCAAAAAGTGTGCGATTTAAAAAATTGCAACTTATAAGCTGTTAAAATGTGTGCGATTTAGAAAAAATTAAAACTAATAAGCTGTTAAAAAGTGTGCGATTTAAAAAAAAATTGCAACTTATAAGCTGTCAAAAAGTGTGCGATTTTTAAAAAAATTCAACTTATAAGCTGTCAAAAAGTGTGCGATTTAAAAAACTTGAAACTTATAAGCTGTCAGAAAGTGTGCGATTTAAAAAAAATTCTACTTATAAGCTGTCAAAAAGTGTTCGATTTAAAAAATTGCAACTTATAAGCTGTTAAAAAGTGTGCGATTTAGAAAACTTGAAATTTATAAGCTGTCAGAAAGTGTGCGATTTAAAAAAATTTCTACTTATAAGCTGTCAAAAAGTGTGCGATTTAAAAAATTGCAACTTATAAGCTGTTAAAATGTGTGCGATTTAGAAAAAATTAAAACTAATAAGCTGTTAAAAAGTGTGCGATTTAAAAAAAAATTGCAACTTATAAGCTGTCAAAAAGTGTGCGATTTTTAAAAAAATTCAACTTATAAGCTGTCAAAAAGTGTGCGATTTAAAAAACTTGCAACTTATAAGCTGTCAGAAAGTGTGCGATTAAGAAAACTTGCAACTTATCAACTGTCAAAAAGTGTGCGATTTTAAAAAATGGGTTTCGCTGAGAAATGGGTTTCGCCAAAAATTGGGTTTCGCCAAAAAATGGCTTTCGCTGAGAAATGGGTTTCGCCAAAAAATGGGTTTCGCTGAGAAGTTGGTTTCGCCAAAAAAAAGGTTTCGCTGAGAAATGGGTTTCGCCAAAAAATTGGGTTTCGCTGAGAAATGGGTTTCGCCAAAAAATGGGTTTCGCTGAGAAGTGGGTTTCGCTGAGAAATGGGTTTCGCCAAAAAATGGGTTTCGCCAAAAAATTGGACTTCGCTGAGAAAAGGGTTTCGCCAAAAATTGGGTTTCGCTGAGAAATGGATTTCGCCAAAAAATGGGTTTCGCCAAAAAATGGATTTCGCCAAAAAATGGGTTTCGCCAAAAAATGGATTTCGCCAAAAAATGGGTTTCGCCAAAAAATGGGTTTCGCCAAAAAATGGTTATAATCTGGAACTTATAAGTTGACAAAAAGTGTGCGATTAAGAAAACTTGCAACTTATCAGCTGTCAAAAAGTGTGCGATTTTAAAAAATGCAACTTATAAGCTGTCAAAAAGTGTGCGATTTTTAAAAAATGGGTTTCGCCAAAAAAAGGTTTCGCTGAGAAATGGGTTTCGCCAAAAAATTGGGTTTCGCTGAGAAAGGGGTTTCGCCAAAAATTGGGTTTCGCTGAGAAATGGATTTCGCCAAAAAATGGGTTTCGCCAAAAAATTGGGTTTCGTTGAGAAATGGGTTTCGCCAAAAAATGGGTTTCGCTGAGAAGTGGGTTTCGCCAAAAAAGGTTTCGCTGAGAAATGGGTTTCGCCAAAAATTGGGTTTCGCTGAGAAATGGATTTCGCCAAAAAATGGGTTTCGCCAAAAAATTGGGCTTCGCTGAGAAAAAGGTTTCGCCAAAAATTGGGTTTCGCTGAGAAATGGTTATAATCTGGAACTTATAAGTTGACAAAAAGTGTGCGATTTGAAAAACTTGAAACTT